>JAQISU010000047.1:26097500-26465000 GCA_029339505.1 Unio delphinus
TCGCGTTCGACCTATGCAGTGATAAGCACCGGGGGTAGGCAAAAAATGTTTGTCCGGCAAAAATCTGGAAAACCACGCCATTTCAGGCCATGAACTTACTATGATATTTTTTCACCATGCCATAACCTAAGCATTTATGCATTCTGCTTTAGTCCTCGCCTATCTATTTATTCTACGCGGCATTTAAAATGCTCGCATTTCGTCAATTTTTAAGATATCAATACCAAATTTGCACTATAGGACAATGGTGCATAGGAGTATTTACATTATAAATCTCGTAATAATCAGACAATTTATGGACCCGCCATGATCAAAACCGTGCGTATTTCAGTCTGCCACCTGGATAGGAAAAACAGCACCATATTATTTCATGAGATTTACACAGAATACAGTTAATATACTTTTGGGGTGCAGAAAAAAAATCAGCTGCACAGCTATAATACTTTTGATGCTAGAGCATTGTAAAGCGTGCGACCAAAGTAGCACTTTAGTGCTGCATTTTTCTTTTTATACTGACTTTTAACTTCAACTAGTGGCTTTCAAATGTTCAACAAATTATTGAAAGCAGAACCACATGATTGTGTATTGTAGGTCAATATAAGACAGTAATGGTAAAGTCTACTTTTAATTATATATAATAAAAAAAATTTCATTGTCACTGTCTATACTCACACAAATGGCATCACTCACTTCACTAGGATTCTTGGCAGTAGCCTGACAGACTTGCAGGTTTAAATGTTAACATAACTGTATAGCTGGTACTTCTTCACTTGGCACTTGCTACAGTTATCATGTGGCCTGTACACTTAACACTGGCAAAAGATTGTGTCCCTTGACCACGGTGGCATCACAATGCACTGAATTGTCTAGACTACTTGTGAACTGACCCCCCCTCCCCAATCAAGGTGCGGGGCCCCCCTAGGCGCGGGGCCCAATTGGGTGCAATTGGTCCAATTGGCCTAAAGCCGGCCCTGTTTATACGTGGTCAAGTTATGAGCAGGAAACTACTTGGAATGGCATTTGAATTAGTCAATCTTCTCTTTTTGTTGTATATCAAAAACGTTTATCTAAATTTTACTAGTGGTTCAGAATTCTCATTAGCCTGCTTCCCATTGTTAAGTGGAAGCTACATGAGTGTTGAAATACATTGTCTCAATCATCTCCACCCATAAGTAAACTACTCATGCAAAATACATATCTGGACTGAAATACTGTTCACAAATAGCCAGTGGCTGCTGATAAAACTGCCACAGTCCTACTCTTAATTTATATTTTATTGGCTAGAACAGTAAGGTTGGATTTAATTCTATGATCTCCAAAATGCATGCCTTCATATCCACATTTTTCTCCTCATCTGTCCATCTGTTTCATTTGGACAGGGATGCTATACAGTTCCATGCTCTGCCATTTGATTTAGCCTCCACACTCCGAGGTTTTGCCAGAATAATAGTCATCACAATCCATCAAAAAAGTGAGATCACTGTCCTCCAGTATTTTGATGATCAGTTGAGCCACAATGGTCTTTTTTTATATACTTTAACCAACACCTGTTTTGATGTTGGTCTACACTGACCTGGCTCAGCCTTGTACCCAGTCTAAAAAAATCAGTGATTGTTCCATTGAAGGATTTCATATACGAAGGAATATTTAATTTGGTCATCTTGAAAGGCAAGACAACACTCTCAGTTTGCCTACATTTCTTCTGAACTCTGTGATGGACCTGATTCTCTTAATCAGACTGCATACACACCCTCTAGTTTCTCTATCTGGCAGACCAAAAATCACATTGAGATCCTCTGGCAGCTCAGATTCCTCATGAACATGATTTTCAAAACTTGGGGCCGGTTTCAACCAATCTTCATACACAACTCTAAACTCAACATCTATCTGTTTATGCAGCTCGTTCTTCAAGATTTTTGGTCTTGGGAAGAAACTACTTTTTACATAAACAATCTGGTGATGAGGGCATTTCTAGCCCCACAGACATACATTACCAAAATAACTAGTCCCTGTATAATGGCTTCCTGACAACACATCAGTGTTTATTAACTTAGGAGACACGGAGGAAGATATTCTCCTTATTTGTGCATGGAGGTTTGGAATCTCCTACACTTGCCAACCTTGGAAGGGATAACCCTACAAGTTCAACACATCTAAGGCAAGAAGAATAGTTTGGCAAACTTCTGAATAGAAGAGGAGGGGCCCAGAGTGGCTGAGTGGTCTAAAGCGCTGTCCGTTACGGATCACTGCCATTTCACCTCTGTCTGCATGGTTATGTGAGAAAGCTTCTCGTGGGTTGGTGGGTTTTTCCATGGTTTTCCAGGCTCTTCATCCACCATTAATACTGGCCACCATGTACAGCCTATATTGTGCTGCAAAATGGCGTCAAGCCATTAAAAAAAAATTGATTAGAAGAGGCAAGATAGTCATCATGAGAATGGTCTCTGCACCAATCTAAAACCAGCTCCCTGATATAAAAATGCTGTGGTGCAACCCCCTTTCCAGAGTATCAAACTGAGAATAAATCAGAACATCAATTCCAATGTTCATAATAATTAAAAGTAATACAACTTATGCCACTATCAAATCAGGCAAAGACTGTTTACTTGCATGAATGTCAGAAAAAAAGGTAAATGTAACACAAAAAAAGTTACCATAAAAACCATCATCGGGGTTGGGGTGGGGGTAACCTAATGATAATATTTTAGAAGCATCTTTACAGAAACTGTCATTATTTTGAGATAGGCAGTTAACAAGAAAACAAACAACACTGAATTGAGGATAACACACTAGTAATATCGCTACTAGGTCTACAGTGTGACAGTTTGTAGTGATGTCTAGCACTGGGACATCATGCTACATATCTGTAGCATGATGACCCACCCAGTCACATTATCCTGACACCAGGCTGACCAGTCCTAACACTAACCTCTAACTGCCAAGTGCTTAGTGATGCAGATAGACATAATTAAATACCCTATGTGCATAGATAGACATAATTAAATACCCTATGTGCACAGTATTACATGTAGCAAAGGTAATTTTCTGCTGAGCACTGTTTGAACCACTTTACAAATGGTCACTTAAAAGATGAGGACTGCCTGTGACGTGCATTAACAGATTGGGTCTGTGTTCTGCTTCTTTGACTTTCCACATCTCTGGAAGTCACTTGATGGGAAAAGGAATTCTATTGATATTGAAAAGGGGAATTTCCATGTTGGAATGAGAAAGATATGCAAATAGCAACATGTACGTATTAATGACATCAAAACATGTCATCCTTTACAGTTCTATGCATTAGTGTACCAAAGTATATCAGTACTCTCTCTCTCTCTCTCTCTGATTATGCTTATTTGTGCATCTGTGCATGATGGAGTACAAAGAAACTAATGAAAGCAAAAGAATAGTAGTCTAATGTCAAAATTAGTGTAAAAATAATTAGGACAATTTTGTTGTTTTTGTTGTAGGGTTTAACGCTATTTTCAGAACATGATACGCTATACATGCCAGCCAGTATTAATGGTGGAGGAAAAATCCAGAAAAGAACCACCAGCCCACGAGAAGCTACTGGCAAGCTTTCTCGCATATCCACATTGGCCAAATCTGAGTACTGAACCCACACAGACCACTTTGCCACTCAAGGCCCCTGGTACTAGGACAAAAGTAAGTAAAACAACAGTATTCTAAAGTATGAAATGGTATGCAAACAATTGATTTGAAAAATGAGGCAAGATAGCAATATTTTGTGGGAAACCATTTCACTGTACAATGGTCAGCATAGCATACAATGACAGGACATTACCATTAGCTCTCTTGGTCAAAGAATTACAAATAATATAGTACATGTATTATGATTTCACAATGTCTTTAATATTAAAGTATGTTGTTACATGTTAACTGACTGATATTTAAAGTGCAGACATCTTGTCAACATAAAAGATTAAATACTACATACAAACGAAAAAGTATCTTGCATAAACAATGGACAGTATGTCACAAGATTAGCATATCTACAACAGCAGGTTAGTCTAATAATGGACATGTCACAAGATTAGTACATTTACAGCAGCAGATTAGTCTAATAATGGACAATATGTCACAAGATTAGCAAATCTACAGCAGCAGGTTAGTCTAATAATGGACATGTCACAAGATTAGTACATCTACAGCAGCAGGTTAGTCTAATAATGGACAACATGTCACAAGGTTAGTACATCTACAGCAGCAGGTTAGTCTAATAATGGACAACATGTCACAAGATTAGCAAATCTACAGCAGCAGGTTAGTCTAATAATGGACAACATGTCACAAGATTAGTACATCTACAGCAGCAGGTTAGTCTAATAATGGACAACATGTCACAAGATTAGCAAATCTACAGCAGCAGGTTAGTCTAATAATGGACAACATGTCACAAGATTAGCACATCTACAGCAGCAGTTAGTCTAATAATGGACATGTCACAAGATTAGTACATCTACAGCAGCAGGTTAGTCTAATAATGGACAACATGTCACAAGATTAGCAAATCTACAGCAGCAGATTAGTCTAACAATCATTTCAAATATATTTACAGCCTGATGTCTTTTTCAATTTGTTCTCAGGCACGAGAAATTAACTTTTCAACATCTAAAAACTTTAAACTCAATCAAAATGTTTTTTTGAGCATGTCTGAATTTCAGCATGAATGTCAATGTAAGAAAATCTTTAAAAAATGCAAGAACTTTTAATTAACCTTAAATATCAAGAAAAGTTTTATTTTGTAAATAGTTTTCTGGGGGACTCTTTACACCTAGCTTGTGTGACCATGGGTTAAGAAAACAAAAACTAATTTGTGAATATATTTACCTGTACATACAAACTCCTCATAAAGACCTACACGGTTTTCTATGTGGTCACTGTACATGTATTTTACTTGTTTATTCTGAGGAGGCATATAATATCAAAGTCTCAATATTTCATTTAAAATCAGGAGCTGGTCTTAAATATTTTACTTAAAAAGTTTAATTTCGAAAAGAATTTTCTTTCCATTCTAAACCGTATGTAGTCCTCTCAGGACATGCATTGTCCCTCTCAATGTTGTGTCCCCTTTCAAATACTAAGAAAGAAAAAGAAAACTTAAGTTGGAAGAAAATTGTTTCTCAGTAATATTTACAGAATAATTGGGACAAGATAAATAATTTGCCTTAAGCAAGGGTACGGGGTGAAAAATTCCGGGATCACTGTACATGTACATCAGTCAACATGCTACAATATAAAAGATATATAATTTTTACAAGAAGACAATATACTTCATCAAAAATCTATATCTATTGCCACTTTTAACAGATCACATAATAATTACAACATGGAAAATGTCATCAAAGTTTTCCTATAATGTAAATTAAAAAACAACTGTGCAATATTCATAATGATTTGTAATAGTAACTGAAACTAATCAATTAACATACTAACAGAAAGCCAAGAGATCAACTTCTATCAATTTATATATGGAGACCACACCTTCCAGGGATTCTTGTACGTAGCCCAAAACGTACATGTTAAATGGGATTCTTACTCTCACTATGGCAACTCATTAATAAAGTACCCTATTATGGTGATGCTGCCTTATTCGGTGGTACATTACAGTGGTCCTCACTAAATTCTTTCTTGGACATATAAAGAGTACCATTTCAAAGGTGATTTTTTTTTTTACTGGATCACATTATAAAATGGTCTTTACTAAAACTCTTTCTTGAACATATAAAGAGTACCATTTGAAAGGTAATTTTTTTTTACTAAAGTACATATACAAAATGGTCTTCACTAAAATTCTTTCTTGGACATATAAGGTGTACCATTTGAAAGGTGATTTTTTTTTTACTGGAGTACACTATACAACAGTCTTCACTATAATAATATTCATGGTCCTAAATAGTGTAGTTTCATATGTGATTCTACCTTATACTGGACAGCATTGTAGTGGTCATTCCTATATAACTCCTATCTTGATCATATATGGGGTTATGTTTTATGAATGATTCATTCATGGAGTACGTCATACACAATTCATCACCATAACTCCATTCTTGATTATATATGGGGTTATGTTTTATGGATGATTCATTCATGGGGTTATGTCAAACACAATTCACTGCCATAACTCCATTCTTGATCATATATGGGGTAATGTTTTATAGGCAATTCTTACACAGGTACATTATTCACATGTCCTTACTATCATTCTATTCATAAATAGAGAACCATATTATTGGTGATGCTATCAGTATAATTGGATCCACACCCATAACCATTCTTTATATCAAGGACAGTGCTTTACTGGGATGCTTTATTGTAAGGGATCACTATATTTGACTGGGGTACATTATAATAAGGGATCATATGCAATAAAGAACTTGCAGTACAAACCTCCCACACAATAACTGCTAATTTGAAAGTGCATGCAGATAACCACTTTGTACATCTGTTACATTGTTTATAGCTAAAAACTGATTGAATAAAAGAACAAAGTTCACCTGACCATAGTACCTGAGAATTTATGACTGTCTCTGTTATTCTTGGTGATGCATGCTTGGTACATTTTAAAACAAAATGCCTCTATGAACTGAACACATCAAGTAAATACATATAATATCATAAATGTGTGTGTAAAATTAACAATATTCCCATAATGGACTATAGTGAATAAGAGCCATTTTTTGGACCCTTGTATGATATATACTGCATATACAAGATGGTTAATATTTATATTCGACATCAGTTATATGTTCACATTATTTGTATATCAATTAATACAATGAAACAAATAGTCATATAATTCATCATTATAGTTTTTTCCACATAAAAATGGTGGTAGAAAATGACCCTTATTCAATATAATCCTTTTATATCAATTGTTTTAATTCCTTAGGAAACAGTCACCTTACTAGATGTAGCATCAATGTTTAAGTAATAGAGGATTTTAATTCCCACCTGTCATTTACTCCTGTGGGCACTGAGTTACACAGTTATGGATCAATGCCATCTCATACCTGTCTGCATGTGTTCGAGTCATTGGCTAATGTGGATATGTGAGAAAGTTTGCTAGTAGCTTCTCATATCATTTTGGAAGATTCTCTGAGTTACATGGTATAGCAAACATAAATGTACCAGTAAGAAAAAAAACGATTATTCACTGCATAAATCTTAACAATGTAAATGATCATGGAAACTTTGATTTAAATGGCTACTGTGGTGGCCTTATCAACACCATTATTATTTAGGATAACTGTACACCACAAAAAGTCTTCTGGGAAAAGTCCCATGTTAATATGTCTTTCCATTCAGAAGGAGTAGTGATAACAAGATTTTCAAAATGGCTACTGTGGTGACCATATCAGCACCATTATTATTTAGGATAACTGTACACCACAAAAAGTCTTTTGGGAAAAGTCCCATGTTAATATGTCTTTCCATTCAGAAGGAATAATAATAACAAGATTTTCAAGAGGGCTGCCTTGGCAGCCATATTAGACACAAGATCAGCACCGTTTTCATTGAGACATCATGTCTTTTAGTGAAAACACCATGTTGAAAATTACCATTCATTCAGAATAAGTAGCTATAACTAGATTTTCAAGTGGATCATTGTGCAATCATATTAGAGCTCAGATTGGCACCAATTTCATTTAGGACCAACTCGACATAAAGAAATTCTCTGATGAAAATTCAATGTCAATATGACTTTCCATTCAGGGGAAAAAGCGATAACAAGATTGGCAAAATGACTGCAGCCATATTTGATATTCCTATTGACACCATGTTTATTTAGAACCAACTGGGCATTACAAGTCTTTAACAGAAACCCCATGTCAATATGACCATCCATTCATTAGGTGTAGCAACAACAAGATTTAAAGCTGACCACTGTGGTGACCATACTGAATGTTCAAGCAGCACCATGTTCATTTAAGACTGAACAGACTATTGAATAAATGTGTGTAAAGGTTGAAGGCCATCCTCCAGGTAGTTTAAAAGTTAAAAAGAAACTTATGATAACAGATTAACAAAAGACCTTTATTTAAACTCTTCTGGTTTGTGACTAGTACAGCTAAAATCATGATGATATTGCAATATATTTATAGGACTACATCTTCAACATCAGTGACAAACAATTGTATGCACACAAAAATGTATGGACATGTCTTGTAGTAAGTATAATATACAAATAAATAAGTCATTATGATAATACAACTTAGTAGAGTCATAAAAAAGTATTAATATAACTATTGGGAACATCATTTCCTCCAACTGCCTCCAATACTCTGTGCTGCAAAACCAAGGCATTAACATAGGAAAATCTGGGTCAACTAGTACAAAACTGTTCTTGTGTATAGTATATACTCACTAATGAGTCCAACTGCAAAGTGCACAGACCCACATCTGCCATTGCATATTGTGCCAGCAGATCTGGGTCTGAAGTTGGTTAGAAGTAATCAATAAAACAAACAAGATAGACCATGATTTGCAGGTGCATTATACCACAGCAGATCGGGCTTTGTGTTGTTTGTAGTTTGACGTAACTTACAAGCAAGTATATCTGGTAATTTGGAGCAAAAATAAAAGCATTTTCTGCCCAATAATAACAGGAAAAAAAAGTGCAATTAGCCGAATAAAAACAAAATTACACTAAAAACCCAAGTAAGTTTTCAATTCTTGATAAAGTACTTCTTTCAGCTAGAGTTAGAAATTTATTCACCCAATTCCTCATTTCAGGATCAAGCATTCCAACTGGCTAGAACAGGGATTTTTATTGTCCAATTAAACAGGTATATTATGGCTCAAGTCCACCATGGCATTGTCATATTGATATACAGCAGCTATTACCAACAAAACAAATTCACAGCTTAATATGAGTAAGGTGTGACAGCACTCGTCTCTATAACTAAAATTCTGCAGTTGACCATTAACAATCCATTGATTATATTAACCCTACAGACATAGTGGTCCAATCACAATTGCTCTTGCCACTATTATGTGGTCCCAGACTCCCAGAAATGATGACCGATTATATCCACTACAGCATAATGCTGAACTAGGCATCAGTTTCTTAGTTTGGGCGTGATGGAACAGAGGGTCTGTCAGGAATTTTAGGAGGACCAACTGAGCCTGGACGTCTGTAAATAAAAACAAAAATATGCCATTATTGTTTTGTAAACAATAATACAGTAAATTTCAGATATACTCATGCCCAAGGTTTTTCAAAATATTAGTTTTATATCTTAACTGAAATAATGTTATCACACATATAAAATGTTACTTGCATATAGGGGCTAAAAGATGCACTAACATGAAAATTAAAAGTGAAATATTATTATATGTCATTTCATTACATGTAAAGCAACATTAACAGCAAATAATTGTCTGAGTTATCCCACCCCTGTCATTCCAGCTCTGTCAGTGGCATAGTGGTCTAATAGACTCAGCATCACAGATCACTGACATCTCACTGGTGTCCACATGGGTTATAGTCTCAGGCTTGGCTAATGTGGTATTTGAGAAAGCCTGCCAGTAGCTTCCCATGGGTCAGTGATTCTTTCAAGCATTTCCCAGGTTTTTCCTCTACCAAACAAACTAGTTAACATGTATAGTCACTCATGTACTGAAAAATGGTGTTAAACCAAAACAACCAGCTCTGGGTTAAAAATATTAATATACCTATTGTGTAGATCAATAGACCACATACATATGTATGCCAAACTACACAGTCTATATCTTGAACCATGTTGGAGCAGTTGTGCCACATTGCATATACATGCTTGCAGGATAATATTCCAACCTTTTTGTGGAAATATTTGGGTGGAAAAAAAAATACAATTCATTCAGAAAAATAACATAAACATTGAAATTAAAAAGAAATCAACATTTCTTTACACTTTCAAATTGCATCTTATTTTTTAAATCTGTGGTAATCCCAAGCTGATACGACATAACTTAAATCTCATCCAAGTTACAGTTTAGTAATAGGAATATTCATTAGGTTAGTAAATTTATATAATAAAGAGACATTCAAATAAAAATAATAACAATGTACAACACTCAGCATTACTTAATGTGTACATGTCTCAATAATGTTATCTGCATATTCATGATAATCATGATAATATATTCAACCATAACAATATACTGAAAGATCATGATTAATTTTTCCCCATTTACTCTTCTCCTACTTTGTCTCTTTCTTCACGGCATACTGTAATATAAGCAAGTTGCAATTAGTTTAACTACTTCCTGATTAACAATTCAATTCTAGATAATGGGCAAAACTATTTGTACTAAGGCATACAGAGTTATGTCCCAGGAAATGACTCAATCTTGCCCATTGAGAGCCATGGTAGCTCAGTTGGTTGAGTGCCAGATTCATAACCGAAGCCTCTGTAGATCCTAGGGAAAGGAATTTAGCTCACATTTCTTTCAATGATACAGCTAATAAGTACCACAAAGATGCAAACTAATCAACCAACAAATGTCAGCAAAAAATAAACTTTTTTTTCTAGTTTACAAATCCACTAAATTAAAGCAGATGTCGATTTTAACTATACTGTGCAATTTACTCCCTGATTCAGAAAAATTATTTATTTTCCTTGAAATTTCATTAGGTATTTTGTGAAAGCCACAAAATTCAAACTTGCACAATCATATGACCTCATAATAATGCAGTACTAATCTTTCTGACTGTATTATGTGACTTAATGACTAAGAATAATGCAGGTAGTAATCTTTCTGAATAAATTCTAAGACTTAATTACCAAGAATAATTCAGGTGCATTTAATATGGCTTTTTTTTTAATGATGAGCAAATGTTCTCACAAGAATCAAGTAATATCATTTAAAATGTGCCTGTAACATCTGGAACTTGAAGCAACAGCACAGTTTATATATAACATAGAAGAATTTACTATCAGACAATATTGTGCTTCCTCCTAAAGCAATATCCAGAAAACATTAAAGGCTTCAAATTCTTTAGCATAATTTGAAAATATGAAATTTTTAAAATGCATTTTCAGTTAACTTGTCTGTGTAAAATATGCCAATTATCTAGAGCTCTGGAACATACAAAAAGGCTGCTATTTAAAATTATCCCAACACCTGCAAAATAAATGGGCAACAACTCCTGTAAACCAAGCTATAGTTCTGTGTTGGAACTGTACAAAGTCAGCTTCCCTACATAACCTAACATACAGAATGTTCATCAAGAAGGGCAAGCAATTAACAAAATAAAACAATCACATCAAAGAAGAGATTATAAATAACATGGTTCTTTTTAAAAACTAAATATTGATTTAAAATAACATTTAAACAGCAGACATACCACAATCAACTTGCAATAGCCTATTACTTGGGGGAGAGGGGCACAACATTTTACGGCCAAGGGCCAGATTGCAATTTTTAAGACCACTCGAGGGCTGCAAACATAATTTCTTTAATGTAAATACTGTTCACTGGCCAGATTTTTTTGTAATCCCTGTTCTATAACTATCTATGTGCAAAATTGACCAATGTATTAAACTAATCCAGTTGGTATAATTTTCAATACATTTTTAAAATTCCTCTTATGTCAAATTAACATGGTCATATCTTGGCAATGAACTTCTGTGTTGACTTCTAGCAGGACTAACAAGCAAAATGTAAAACTCATCTTTGATTTGGTTTAAAGTATACATTATTGTAGTCATATAGGGACCTTTACTGACCTTTTGTTGTTCTAAAATTTCATGTTGAAGTAGTTTTACCAAAGTGTTCATTCCTAAATTTTGAGATATCTTTAACTGTCATCATACATATCTAGACTAAAATTATCGATCACTATTGGCTTTTACAATGGCAGACTGGCACTAAATTTGGTCAAGAAAGCCAATGGTGGGTCGAATCATTTAACACAGCACTACTGCACTGGTTTTATTACACTTAAAACATTTTAAAGAAATTTCAAAGATAAATATTTCTGACATCTTTTATGCTATAAAAACCACTAACCTCACAAGCATGTGCAAATACTGGTAAAGCCATTAAGTCTCCATTAAGATCCATAATCAAACAAACATATGAAAGTACTAGCGAAGCCAATAAGTCAAATAAATAAACCCCTAATCACACAACCATATGAAAATATTAGCAAAGCCATTAAGTAAAATAAATAAAAATCTCAAGGGTTTCCATATTTACATGGTGAAACAATCTGTAAAACAAATGAATTGTCTTTATGGCTTGGTTTGACAATTTCTTTTGTAACAATAAACTCCTGTACCAATAATAAAAGGTCATCACTACAATAAGAAAAAGGGTAATATGAACAACACATTAACAGCCAACCCTGTATTTAATAGGTGTTGTGTACATTTAATTTGTATGTGTGCTTGACATTTGTCCATAATTGAGGGTAGAGGTTTGGCCTACCTGACTATTCTCTTCTGTGTTTGGTCTTATTTTTAAGTTATAAATAAATTGTTTACTGATATTTGAGTTCAAGGTCTAACCTATTTTGCAAACTTGGAATCTTCTGGAAGCAAACATGTGACCCACATCCTGGTCATATTATTGTGTCTTGGGTTTTTAGATAAGGTTGTGGTAACCAAATTATTCATTCCTCTTTTATGTTCAGTCTGTAGATTTATCTACTGATAAAATTTGAGAGGATTCATTTATTAAAATTATTTATTGGAATTACAAAGAGCTCACTGACTTTTCAGAATAAAACACTATAAAATGGATTATTGTGAATTCACTCAAAGAAGTTCAGGATTATATCATTGTAATACATTGACTTTTGGTACATCGACCTTTTCAAGACTATTGGTACATCAGCGCATTCAATACTGGAGTTCATTTGAAGCAATAAACTTCTGGACTTGAGATAGAGCATTTAGGAATATTTGGGATTTACAAGTAAGTTCCTCTTCAATTTTCACTTTGTTTTCTAGAGAAATAAATTGTTTCTTGAATTTACAAAACTTGTTGGTTTTGCTTCTTTCTGTTACATAGTTTAACTCATTAACCTTTGCAGGTTTTTATCATTTTTGCCTGAAATTAACCCCAGGAGGTTTTTGTCGTTTATTTGCTTGTAGAGCTACATCTAAGTTTCTTTAATACCACCCACTTTAGTGTATCATACATGATCCTGATGCTACAAAGCTCGGAAGTAAGCTACAACATGTAAACGCAGCACCAGGGATTAATGAGTTAAGACCACAGAGTTGTAAATTAGGCTATTAAGAGCTAGTATGGCATGGCTAACTCTAGACCAAAAGGTTTCAATCAAATGAACCTTTCATTAAGCTATGCTGACTTGAACTAAATTTAATGTTTAGAAGCCATTATTTTCTGAAAATACTAATAGCTCTTAATTCAATAACATATTATAACCTGATCTTTGACTTCACTCCAGGAGTCAAGACTGCATAAAATTAACTATGTTTTGCCATCCAGTGGATTAAGGACGGAAATTTTATGGCAGAATGGTTGTAATTATGGGAATGTCTGCACATAAGTATGGTGTAGATATCTGAAAACACTAATTCTATAAGCATAAGACAGTAAATATATTAAATGCCCTGAAGAAAATTGATCATTTCAATTTATTTTATTCACATTTAAATTTCCAATAATTTTATATAGGCTTATATTCAAAGATAGCTGTGTCTCAATTTTATGATTGGTTTTGGGGGGGTCATATGCAATGACCCCTTTTTACACCTCAAAACTCCCCCAACACTGTCTAGAAATATGTCAAATCAATTAAGTTCATTCAGAAAATTTCAACAAGTTATATACAAAATATACAAAGAAAATTTAACTCCATGAGTGAGCATAGCCTAATATATTTTATAATGCACATGATTGTCTCCATGTAGCTTGTAATATGGGTCCACGCACCTCCTTTTGCATATGTCCACAAATGTTACACTATGATCCACTATACCACTCAGCTGACCTTTTGGCTTGAAATATGGCCTGCTTGTAGCCATCTTACACTGTTAATCTCTCACACTGGACATTAACTCATTTTCCAATAAAGATGCATTCATGTCAAATACATTTTGTACTCTTGCTGAAATGGTTTTGTTTCAAACAAAAAAATATGGAACCTGAATAGGAATTTCACAAAGAAATGTAAAGATTTCTGAAAATCTACCATCTTGAATATAAATGGTTACATCGGAACAGAACAATATTACAATGAATGACAGAACATATATTACAGACAAAAGAGACTGGCAGTTGTTGCTCTTGAATATATGGATTAGATTTTGATGTACGGATTTTGTTTTCATCGGTGTTATCAAATAGTTGCATATTATTTGTGTATGGATTGGTACATTGATCTTCTTACCAGTGCAAGTAAGTACATAAGCTTTTATTTCAACTTACTGTATTTACCACATCTGTTGAGACATGATACAATAGTAATTTATTTTCCTGTCCCAGAACTTATGGTGAAACATTTTTTCACTTTGGTCATATGTCCCAAGACTTAAGAAACAAAATAAATTTGCATTTAATTTGTGCCTCCCCCCCCAAACATTGCAATAAAATAGATAAATAACATGTTTTATTGATAATAAAAAGAAAGAAAACTAACCTTGTATTGTTATCGTTTATTCCTTTTTCCAACATGAGCATTAAAGAATAAAACATTTCCATAAAATCCGCATACACTTCCATACTGTAGCATGTATCAATTATGTCCGATAACACAAACCGCTTTGTTCATTGATGTGAACCTCGAAAAACAGATTGTTTGTAGTGGTCAAAGGTTTGAACATGTTATCTGACTGAAAACTGGATCCAACAAAATCACAAACAAGAGGGAAATAATCAACTGATATGTTAAAGATGCATGCCATTCACACATGACATGGTGTTAGGTGCAAAAATGATTGAATTATATCCAGGTTTACTGTATGACAGTATCTCAGGATTATCATTAGTTGAAAACACATTCACTTGAGTGCAAGTGACAATCTTTTCACCAGCTTGGGTTGCAAAAGTATCATTACTATTTACCCTCAGACATCAATGCTCCTTTGTATTAATTGTAACTACAGATACCAAGCACATAGAAGCCCAGGTGGTGAATAAACATTACTTGCAGTAAGCAGTTAATGCCACTGAACCTACCAACAGGACATCAAAGACAAAAGGTTATTTTTATTACAAAGCAGCCAATCTCAGAAGCCAACTTTGGTCACTTTTACTTGAAAAAGATATTAATACAAAGTTTATTTTATCGCAAAGCCAGTCAACATCGGAGTTCTATAATAGATTCTTTGAAGTAAGCTGATTTTTTTGGGTGGAATATACAAAGACGACCGAGAAAATAAATTTAAACGATGGAACAAATTTTAAAGTGACACAATATAGTGCTTTGTACACAGATGCTGATGACCCAGCATTGCCCAGAATATTTGAAAAAAATAAAATCGTGATAAATTCATGAAGGCCAATAGAGAAACAAATGATTTTGCAAACGAGAGGGAAATAATCAGCTAATATATTGAAGACAATTGCCATTCACACATGACACTGTGTTAGGTGCAAAATAACCAAGACTGAATTATATCCAGGTCAATGTATGACAGTATCTCAAAAAGAAAATCATTATTTGAAAATACATTCACTTGAGTGCAAGTGACAATCTTTTCACCAGAGCGGGTTACAAAATGTATCATTACTATTTACCTGCAGACATCAATGCTCCTTTGTATTAATTATAACTACAAATGTCAAGCACATAGAAGCCCTGGTGGTGAATAAACACAACAGGCAGGCAGCAGTAAACTTCTTCTTTGAACTTACTGACAGGAAATCAAAGATCAAAGGTTATTATTATTACAAAGCAAGCCAACCTCAGAAGCCAACTTTGGACTCAGAAGCCAGATTTTTTTTTAAAGCATATAAATACAAACGTTATTTTATTGCAAAGCAAGCTGACCCTGGAAGCTGACAATGAATTCTTTTAAGTGTGCTGATTTTTTATTTATTTTTTATTTTTTTGAATATACAAAGATGGCTGAGATATGGAAGCTAACTTTAGTTCCTTTTCAGCAGTATTCACAGAAATTTTGAAAACAATTGAACAGTTTTTAAAGTGACACAATTAATCCTTCATAGGCGAACGTTGCCCAGAAGATTTTGAGAAAATAAAATCACATGATGATTTGTGAAGGCCAGAAGAGAAACAGATCATTTCACCGACAATATCATTAACATGAATGAAACTGTAATGTACTTTGATCGCATTCCTGAACTGACTGACAATAAGATTGGGTGAGAATTAGCATGACTAGTGCAGATTTGAAAACAATCTGACTTTTATACTTGCAGTTTCCGCTTCAGGTGATGTGTTGCCTCTAACAAATTTCATGGTATGAGAAGCTAATAAAAATATTCATGTACCAAAAGAATGGATCGTATGTGGAGAAGGGTTGTGTTGATGTGCTGCTGCAGTGGATTAAAAGGTTTTATCTCAAGTACAGTTTATATTTTTTAAATAAAATTCAGTTGGAGTGCATTTTCCACCATGTAATTTTGAAATGATGTAAAAAAGCTGTCCCACAACTTACAACTTGAAAAAATTATATGTCCCAGAACCTACAGTGTACAAAAAAATTACTTTTAAAATTAATTTATGGTGTCCCAACAAATATGATAAATACAGTAGTTATTTCTTCTGAATAGACTATAAATGTTTATAAGCTGATGATTCAATGCAAACGCAAGGACACATCTTCCAGTTATAGAAGTAAACATGATATTACAATACTTTCTATTCAATCTTTCTATTTCAGTTTCTTGTTTAAAGAAATTACCTTAAGATGGTCTCATATTTTGTCTTTGATTATTTAATGCTGTTCTCTCTCTCTCTCTCTCTCTCTCTCTCTCTCTCTCTCTCTCTCTCTATATATATATATATATATATATATATATTAGTTGTGATCAATTATTACACGGATGATACAGACATATGGGTTATAATTGGCATTTCATAATAAAAATGTGTTGATCATTCATCTTCTGGCTGAATTGTAAATTTTTATTTTGACCCATCTTTCCCTCCTGTTTGTATTTATTAAAATGGACCTCGTCTTCCAAGGACATGATACTACTGACTTAACTCCATTTTAATGAGGTCCTTGACTAATTAGTGGAACAATGCGCTCTACTATTTCAAGAAAATGTCATGTCATAGCCATTTAAAAACTCTTACAAAATAAAAGTTATTTGACATTTTAAACAGAGAGGAAATTAAGTATAATCTTTATCCTAAATTTTATGGACAGAAATTTTGTGTGTGTAAAATCTTAGATACAAAGAAAGTAAATGTAAATGAAAAACTTTGGGTGCTAGCAGGATGAGGCAAGATCAACCTTTACATTTGTTTTTTTTTTCTTTTCGGTTTGGCAGATTAATAGTTGTGTTTGCATTGAAGATATAATGCACTTCACTGCTTATCAATATCTGGACTATTAATGAGGAAATCTGAATAAAGGTAGCAAAAATTTTGACTTTTACATGAAGACATCAGTTGTATTATTTCAATCTACCAAAGCAAAAACAGTAAAATCTTATAAACTGTGAGACAATCATGTTTGCAATTCTGACAGCAGATCACACACTTAACTGACATTTACAAATAGCTGTGTCAATGGTAGAAATTTCAGACACCAATTATCTAAAACCTGCCTAGATTAAATGACATACAGATTGCAAAGATTCTAATTATGTTAAAACCAAATCACAAACACTCTTGAATTGGCTGACTTCCAAAAATAAATGAAATAAGGTCAATCCTGCCCAACCACAACTCGAACCTTAACAGATCTTTTTGAGAACTGTTGTCCTTGGACATTAAGACATGTTTAGTTTTTTGCCATGCAAAAACATAGGGTAATATAATCCCAACAAAATTGCTGTTTTGGTAATGTAAGTAAACTATATGCTATACGACACATTTTATTATGTTATGTTTAGAGCATTAAAAGAGAAAAGAGAAAAAAGCTTTTGTAAGTAATGTGCATATTTATAAACAAACCCATTCCATAGCACTAAGTTCATACAACAAGCATCAATAAGTTGAGAAAACTGGGTATGGTTAATTCTACTGATAAATATAGCTTAATTGATTACCTTTTAGAACCACTGTAAGAAATAAAAAAAGGATAATGCATACAATAGCTGATACATACAAATATACATGACAAGAAAAGTACACATGCTAAACTATGTAATATGTTATAATGCTCTTCCTTATGATTAGTACATCAATTAGAGCTGTGACAATACTGATGAGATACCTAATGCAAATTTAAGTAGCAATTCTAGAGAGGAAATAAATTTTATTTCTATGCATATTTTCCCGAGACTATACTAGTAATATGTCCTTTTATTAGACTTCTGATTTTTTATGATATAGTTGCATCCAAAGATTATATCCGAGTTTGGCAATCTGAGCTTGAACTTTAGTACAAGTTTCTAGTCGACACATTTTTAGAATACAGAACCAGACATCACTCTGCAGACTGACCAAACATTTTGGTCAGTTGTTTTCATGGTAATTAAACCTGTCAGACTGACCACTCATTTTGGTCAGTTGTTTTCATGCCAATTAAACCTGTCAGCCTTTAAACAACCTTTTGTGAAAAAGTAGGGTGGACTAAATTTGTCGTAAGAAGTAGTTGAGAGTAAAATGAAAAAAAATATAGTTCTGGCACAAGTGAAGACAAGAAGCAGTATTGTAAAATAGACAGGTAAAGTTTAGGCAAAATGACTAGTGACAATCTTTAATCTGTAAAAAAAACCAGATGATTTTGGTTATTAATTTCTTCTAGGAAGACAAAAACTTTAAACTACTAACTACTAAAAATCTTGATCTGCCCAAAGGTAATTTGCCAAAATATTTTCACACTAATATTGGGACATAAAATATATTTAGATTTACTGTATTTGTAAGATCAATCTTTTATATGGCATCACACGATACTTTCACTCCCATTTGATTCCCAACAATGCAATACATTGAACCACCATTTCCATATCATGATATCTACAATAGCAATACACTGTACTGCCACGCCATGACAATATATTGTATAACTGACCTGTATCATGATACATATCATGGTAATACATTTTACACCACCCATATCATGATATATACCATAACAATGACTATGCCATATCATGAAACACACCACATGGCACTCCATTGTGCCATCATATATCATGATACATACCATAGCAATAAAGTGTATCACCACTCCTCATATCATGATACACATCATATGGGAATAAAATGTATCACTACCCTTATATCATGATACACATCATATGGGAATAAAAATGTATCACTACCCCTATATCATGATATATACCATGGCAATACAATATACCACCTCTGCCATATCACAATAAAAAAAAAAACTATTTAAGAACTAAAATGTATTTATATAAGTCTAAACAATTATAGATCTTTGTAAGTAGATAATGTTTTATATTTGCAGATCAGTTTAAGTATTTCATAACAATTTGTTCTTCATTCCACATTCATCAAAATGTGCTTAGCTGTGAGGAAAAAATATAGTATATTTACTGGAAAGTAGGTAATTGGACCAAAGTTCTAAAAATTTCTCAATTAAGTGGCATAGAGAATGCATGAAAAAAAAGAGAGAAAAATCAGTGTAATAATGAGTACAAAGATTTCTTGGAAACTCAGAGGGAAACAATATTAGAATGCAACCTTTAACTGTTCATCATTTTGTGCCTTTTTAAAAAAAAAGTAATCATGAGTGCTAGTTGCGTCTTTGTAAGAAAAATTTCCAACAGTGTGAAGATGTCACAATAAAGATGAATTCACCATATGCTGGTCTATTCAAACTTAGAATATATATATATATATATATATATATATATATATATATATATATATATATATATATATATATATATATATATATATATATATATATATACACACAAGCATCATGTTATGTATAAAATATGAATTTCTGTATCCTATCACCATATGCTGCTCTTAAAACACACCTGTTTTGACCTGCAGGAACAAACTTAGAGACCTAATAATGTTTTGTATCTTATATATTTTCAGCATGTTTTTATATTTTCCAATTTCAAGGTTTTTGTTATTTGTTTTTCATTGTGTAGTCATATCATTATAGATGTAGTAAAGCGCTTAGAGCTTTTAAATATTAGGCGCTATACAAAGTCCTCAATATTATTATTATTATTATTATTATTATTATTATTATTATTATTCAAACTTAGAATAAGGTATATACAAGTATCATGTATGTATAAAATATGAATTTTTGTATCCTACAAGAAGCCAAGACTTTTTTGGAATTAAAGATTATAAATGTTGTGACATATATCACTTGTAATACCTATTGTGAAATCAGTGGTATTGCTGTTGTGACATATATCACTGGTAATACCTATTGTGAAATCAGTTGTATTGCTGTTGTGACATATATTACTTGTAATACCTATTGTGAAATCAGTTGTATTGCTGTTGTGACATATATCACTTGTAATACCTATTGTGAAATCAGTGGTATTGCTGTTGTGACATATATCACTGGTAATACCTATTGTGAAATCAGTGGTATTGCTGTTGTGACATATATTACTTGTAATACCTATTGTGAAATCAGTTGTATTGCACAGCTCTAATATATATTAGTGTTAACTATAAAATCCAAATCTCCAGCACATGAAAATCCAGTTATAATGCAACATGCTTCATGCTTAATTTTACATAACCTAAGTGTTCAATAATCTTTAGGAAGTATACAATAACAAAAGCACTTGTTTCGGTGTCATTCTCCTTAGACAGATTCTATGTTTAAATCGGGGTTTCAATGCACTGCTTAAAGAGGGGAAAGTACAAGGTGGAGTTGTCTGCTCTCAATTTTAACAATGAAGATAAAGTTAACATACATGTCTCACACAAGAATTGACATTTAACTGAAAACATTTCAGAAATGATGTAGATAGCTGATGAAAATGGCTGCTCCTGTGTGCTTAGAAGATCTGAATTAGGGAATAGATCTACACAAGCTTTCTTCCTGTTCTCTGAATACTGAACAAAACTTTCACAGTGCAGCTTTTTATGAAATGTTAAATAAGCCAATAATTTATAAAAAAAATGTTATTAGCTTGGTTTTCTAATTTTTCAAAATATTTTATATCCAAAGTTCTCAAAGTTAAGGACTGCCATCAGCTAGCAATCAAGTAAGAGATGTACATCAGCAGTAAACTCAAACCAAAACCTCCATCTTTTAAATATTAAAGTAAGTATATCAAGTCCTTCAAAGTTCCAATAAGATGTACACATTCCCATTTCTGTAAAATGGATTATCACTATTTGCATATAAAATAACTAACCATATAATGAAATTATTGTGGAAAAACAAGTTATTGCTTATTGCAAGGTGTAGCAATAACTTTTAAGAATAATGTGTGGGATGGGTGGATTTTCATTAACATATTAACACCTGGCACCATATTTACATGTCAGGAGATATTAGCCTACTTTTTAGCTCTGTAAAATCAAGGTCATGTAAAATACATTAAAGTGGGTGGTAGTTTAGAAAGGTAGAACGAAGCAGAACATTTTGGCACCGCCGATTTGGCGCCAGTTGTTTTGGCATGAGCCAGTTTGGTGCCGGCCACTTTGGCGCTGAGCAATTGTTATTCCTGTTGAGAGGTAACCTTACATTACATTAATGGAGCAGGTAAAGACAACATTGATTAGCTCAGGGATCAAAGATATTTAGTGTGTAAGTGAAATATAAAGTGAAAAATAAAAGTAAACTTATTCCAATGATAAGCCTGTGTGTTATTAAAGGAACTTTAACTATATTATGTTCATTCATCAGTAGAATGAATTGAACTTTTCTTGACCATGCTTCGAATTCATAACGCTCATTTCCGAAAACAAAATTTACGTTAATTCAATTGACAGCACACTTATATAAACAAACAACTGTATAGAAGTGGGTTTGAACCTGAATGGCTAAATCGTTAATCCCTTGCGTCGACTTCTTTTACCTTATCATTGCTTTCATTTTCAAATATGAATAACACGTTAGACATCAAAAGGTTAAATTGTTAATCCTTAAGTGGTCATGACTCACAGAACAATATACCAATATAGTCAATGATCTTAAGCATCCTGCTTATATTGTTATTTCTTAATCTTTTTGTAAATGCCAACATAGCCTCTAATTATCTTAAGGATAATATGTAATCTTTTGATGTTAATCCTCTTGTCGGTGCCGAAACGGCTTGTGCCAAAATGACCCACGCCCAAAATGTTGCTCTACAATGATAGCAAATAATCTGGATGCTTTAATTGCACTATAAAATACAAAGGGAAAAAATTTGCCAGTGGTCAGAATCTGATTTTGTGTATGGATTTTAGACTTTTGGCCACAGATCTAAGGCAGATCGGTCTGAAATGCACACAGGCAAGCAAATCTTTGCAAAAAGTAGAATAAGATGGCATTTAGAATAAAGAGGGGTCTCTATGCAAAAATGATGGGTCCGTTGAGCATAAAACCCCACCAAAAAACAAAGAACTTTTGCCCGTCTACTCATGAGTGAGTGAAATTGCCAATGAAAAACGTTATTTCTAACACAACTTGACATTAGGTTAACCAAAAATCTTCTGGAAGTCAATTCATTGGGATGTATTCAGAAATAGCCCTCAAAATGTGTTTCCTACTCTTATTTCAGGCGAAAACCTCCTGGGGTTAATGAGTTAATGAGTGCATTTTGATGATGTCACCAAATCTGAATTGTCCTCAAGTATTTTATCACTTGTGCATGTACATTGCTCACAAATGACAAATTTAGCCACTCCTTGACAATTTGCCCAAAAAATTCAAAAGCTTGTTCACTCATTAAAACCATCACCATGTTTACGTGTCAAGAGGTAGTAGCCTACTTACAAGCTATGTAACATCAAGGTCATGTATGATACATCAATGTGGGTGGTATTATGGAAAGGTAGACAGATTTAGCTCTACAATGATACCAAATAATCTATACATTTTAGTTGCACTACAAAATACAGAGGCAAAAACCTAATTAATTGGATCCAGTTTTTTCAAACCAAAATTCGCCTGTGGTCTGAATCCAATTTTGTTTTTTGGATTTTAGACTTTATGGCCTCAGATCTAAGATAGACTCATCTGAACTGCACACAGACAGGCGAACCTTTGCAAAAAGTAGGATAAGATGGGCTATTAGAAAAAAGAGTGGTCTATATGAAAATGATGGGTCAGTTGAGCAACAACAACAAAATATGACTCCAACTTTTGCCCTTTTATTCATGCATGAGCGAATTAGCCAATGAAAAATGATGTTTCTTAGGTTAACTGGAAATCTACTGGAAGTCGAAGTATTAAGATGTATTTAGAAATAGCCCCTAAAATGTGTTTCCTAATCGCATTTCAGGAGAAAACAACTAAAACCTCCAGGGGTTAATGAGTTATCATCTTGTTATCAGTCACATGGATGAACTAAGTTTAGATTAAATGTATTGTTCTGGTGTAACAAAATAGAACAACAACATAAACAACATTCTGCATTATAAACAACATTCTGCATAATGGATTACTGACTACTATTTCTTCACTAACTAAAATGCAGGTGCACAAGATAGAAATGTTTCAAAATAAATGCCAGATAATACAAGAAATTAATGCAATAAAATGCAAACAGTATTATTATATCTAAGCAACATGCATATTATTTTTACTGAAAGAAAAAGACACAGAAAAATACTATAAATTATATTTGTACAACATGTATTCACTTGACAGTGGCAACAAAAAAAGAAAAGTGTTGAAGGAGTTCACCAAATTTATGACAAAACAGGAAAAACTGACTTAGCAACATGAAAATATAACCAGGTCATCAATATAGGCATTTCAACTGGGCTCTTAGCAGCATGAGAATATATCCAGGTCAATCATATATCTTCACTGAATCATATTTTTATTTGTCTCAAGTGCTTTTTGCTCAATACGGCTAACAAAGTTTCCACAAAAGTCTTTCAAAACATGAAGAAACAAACATATGTTAGACATAATAAGCTCATTAACACATATTTACTAATATGACTGCCAAATTTTAGTTTCATTGTCAAGCTTTTTTGCACAACTCTGCTAGCAAGATTTTTGCCCAGAAAGTCTACATCCAAAAGTTAAATAATGCAAATACAAGAGACTCTTGAAGGGAATAATGCTCCACTAGCTGTAAAGAATTTCCAGGAATTCAAGACAAGATCAATTCTTCCATTTACCAGCAGTGTTGCAACTATGATATTTTTCAGCAATAACAAGATTTTCAAATTATCTGCTGTGGTTGACATACTGGAATTCAACCTGTCACCATTTTCATTTAGGACCAACCAACAAGGCATCATAAGAATTCTTCTAGTGGAAACCCCATGCTGATATGACTTTCCATTTTGGAGGAATAACAACAGCAATATTTTCAAGATGGATATAATGGTGGCCATATTTTGTATCCAACTAGATATCATAAAAAGGGTTTTGGTAACAACATAAGATCTATATGATCAACTATCTAGAAATAGTGATGACAAGATTTTCTAGGTAACCAATTTGTGGTTGCCACATTAGAAGTCAAATCAGCACCATTTTCATTTCTGACCAACTAGATACCATAGGAAGCCTTTCAGTGGCCATATTGCCCTCCATATTGAATGTATGAATGGGACCATTAGGACCCACCAGACAACAAAATAAACCATTTTGTAAAACTAAAAAAAAAAAACGTTAATATGGATATCAATTTAGAAGGGGTAATGATAATATTTTCAAGCTGGACAATCTGGTGGCATGCTGGACATCAGATCAGCACCATTTTCATTGAGCACTAATTAAACAAAAAAATCTTTACTGTAACCCCATATTAATATGCCCATCCATTCAGGAGGAGTAGTGAAAAGATTTTCAAGATGGCAGCTGTGGTGGCCATACTAAAAGATTTTCATGATGGCCACTATAATAGCCATATCGAATTTCTAAATGTCCAAGTCATTTAAGAACAACTTAACATCATAAAAGTCTCTCTGATCAAAATGCCATGTTAATATAACTCTTCATTTTGGAGAAGCGGCAGTAACAAGATTAATAAGATGGCTGTCGTGGTAGTCATAGTGGCCGTCATATCAGGACAATTTTCATTCAGGACTAACTAGATGTACAAAACCATTTTGTGAAAATGCCATGTTGATGTGACCATCAGATCTTCTGGATAAGTGACAATAATAAATTGTGACCAAATTGAGTATTGGAGTAGCATCATTTTCATTTAGGACAAACCAGAACTTGGAATGAATATGTGTGCATTAAGTTTCATGGCAATCCTATAAGCAATTGATGAGAAGTAGCAAGAACAGATGCAATGAGTCCTGCCAGTAGCTTCTCGTGGGTCGGTGGTTCTTTCCGGGGTTTGTCCGGTTTCTTCCTCCACCATTAATACTGGCCGCCATGTATAGCCTATATTGTGCTGAAAAATGGCGATAAACCATAAAAAAAAACAAAAAAAAAAAAAAACAATGAGTCCATGTCTCAGATGTTATTTCTTGCTAAATCTGGGAAGACATTAAACAATGAGTCCATGTCTCCGATGTTATTTCTTGCTAAATCAAAGAAGACATTAAACAACGAGTTTGTGTCTCAGTTGTGATTTCTTGCTAAATCAGGGAAGACATTAAACAATGAGTCCATGTCTCAGATGCTATTTCTTGCTAAGTCAGGGAAGACATTAAACAATGAGTTCATGTCTCAGATGCTATTTCTTGCTAAGTCAGGGAAGACATTAAACAATGAGTTCATGTCTCAGATGCTATTTCTTGCTAAGTCAGGGAAGACATTAAACAATGAGTTCATGTCTCAGATGCTATTTCTTGCTAAGTCAGGGAAGACATTAAACAATGAGTTCATGTCTCAGATGCTATTTCTTGCTAAGTCAGGGAAGACATTAAACAATGAGTTCATGTCTCAGATGTTATTTCAGTTATGTCAAGGAGCACAATAAAGTGCAACTCATTATAGATCTATTTGACAACAAAATTTCAACAAACTCATTTTCACCACATAGTTGTGATACAGAATTTCAAAAGCAATCTTCAACATTTAATTTATTTGAGATTGTCCCTATGGATTTTTTTTCACATACAATCCTTGTGAGGAGCCCACCAATGACATGTACATTTAATGTGATTCCAATGTCACTGTTGTAACAGTGCTTAATTCAATACAGCCTTCACTAACTGATGTTATCAATGCCTGTTCCAACCAGTGCATTTCTGTCAAAACTGCCACTGTAATGCCACTATCAAAGAAACCAATTCATCTAAATTTTTAGTCCACATATCACCATGGTCACTGTACAAAAACTGTCCTTTTGAACATTGTTAATGATCTCTTTGGAAAGTGGGAAGATTAAAGTCCTCACCCTCACTTTGTCTGCAGCATTGACACAATTGCTCATGATATATTACTTCAATGTCTCCAACATGTATATTTCATTCATTATACAGCCTTACTATGGTGCAAGCACTTAGATGAAAGGACACATATTGTGTCATTGTGTCTGTATATGACAAACATTCCGTTTAGTGCATTTATGTTTTGTTATTCCACAGGGTTCAGCTCTTGGACCTCTTTTCTTCCTTCCAAATATTCAGCCATTATCAAGTGTCAATAGACTGTCATCTGGTGTCTCACCAATTGCATGCTGATGACACCCAAATATACAAAATCTAGTCATCCAAATGATGCTGATGCGACTATCCATGGCATGGAGTGAGGTTCATTTGAATGTGAAGTCGTGAATGATATGTGAAAAGCTGCAGATGAATGATGATAAAACTGAAACCATACTGATTTCCAACAAAGGCTTTTTCATTTTAAACCCTTTACCTTAAATAATATGCATCAGCAATACCATTATTAAATTCATACAGTTAATTCAAAACTTGGGTGTCACTCTTGACAGTACTCTCATTATTTCATTCACATAAATGCAAGGTGGCATCAGCTAGTCAACAATTTCCTTTAAATTAATGCCACTAAAACATTTGCATGTTCCTTACACTTAACTGTAATGTACTTCTATCTGGTTCATTTCAAAACTACTCCAGTGGCCTAGTGGTCAGAGCATCCACCTTGGATGTGGGAGGTTGTGGGTTCGATCCCCGGCCAAGTCATACTAAAGACGTATATATATGGTACTAACAGCTGCCTCGCTTGGCATTCAGTATTAAGAGGTTAGTGTTAGAACTAGTTGGCCTGGTGAATAATGTGACTGAGTGGGACATCATGCTACCTGTCTGCGGCATGATACCCCAGTGCTAGATCTCACTATAAACTGCCATACCGCAGACATGATATGACTGAAATATTGTTAAAGCTTCATTAAAAATCTAAATCACATTACATCACTGGTTCATCTCAACATCTACTAAAGAAGCTCCAAAAAAGTTCAAAGCAGCTGTTTGAATCATCTTTAGAGAACCAGCAATAGTACTTCTCTCCCCTGCTTTGTACATTCCACTGGCTACTCACAAACTTCAGTATTACACACAAAATCTATTCTCTATGCTACAGTTTGCTGACAGCTTCCAGTCCAAAATATCAAACTGACCTCTAACTACATAAACTCCTCTTCTGACAATTTTATTCTCAATATTCCAACTATAAAAACTAACCCTATGGACAATGTTCTTTTGCAAACCCTGTCTCAGCTATCTGGAAAGAACTGCTTCTTGAACTTAGACACAATGACACTGTGATCTCATCCAAGAGTACTCTAAATGCTTACCTATTTGGACTGCAAGAAGAGACTTAAGAATTAACAATGTTTCCTGATATTGTTGCTTTTAAAAAAATTTGTTTCAATCATTGAATAAAATATGCATTAAAAATGAATTAACCTTTTTTTGTTTAATTTTTTAATGTTCCCAAATCAACATAAAATCAATAAGTATCACTTATTCTGTGCACCAACATAATGGATCAATTCATATTTACTTCAGTTGTTTCTTATTTTTTGTTGTTTGTTTTCCAGCCAGTAAGGTAATAAGATTCATAAGTTTAAAAACTGATTTCCCAAAATATGTTGATCTGCATCTTCAACTGATTTTATTTACAGCTTAGAAAGAAAACTCAATGGCTAAAATATAAAAAAAAACACGTCAACTGCATACTGAAAATTGATGCTGGTGGTGTCTTCTTCTTGGCCAATTTCTCTTATTTTGAGCTGATGGCTGGGTCAATGCAGTCTTGCAGAGGTAATCAGTAGAACAAACAAAACAAACCCTGATCTGGGGCCATTACGTGAATGCAGATTTGCCAGTGCATTAGGTGGCAGCAAATCAGACTATGCAATTTGCAAACTGACTTGCATAGTATTGGTTCTTGGAATTTCATCTGCAAATGATTTTTGGAACTTCAAGCAATTGCTACATGGAAAAAAATGAAATAAAGTATAGCCTCACAATAACCCTGACCAAATGGGACATACCCCTGGTTGACTATTAGAGTCCATGCTAATAATTCTAGGAATAATTTAAACCTTCACTAAAGTATAAAAAGCATAGACCCTGATATACCATTCAAGTCTATGCTACCTGCACTCCAGTGAAGTTATACACAGAATAAGAATGGTATGAAGACTTGAAAAGGCAGAGTCTACTCATGTAATGTCCATGCATATATGGATAATAATATCAAGACTTGAGTTAGATAGAGTCTACTCACATAAAGGCCATGTATCTACAGATATAGACAAGGCATATTTACTATCTGACAACAAAAATAATTATATGGTTAAAGGACATGAACAAGTACTTGATATACATACAGGTGTGATGGGAGGGTGTTTTTGTCCTTGGATTAATTCAAAATAGACATGAAGATCAAAACACATAAACTGTATGAAGATTATCAGCAGTAAATAAGTGACAAAGCTGAAACCTGAAAATTCATACAATCCATACACACCTAAATTTACAGCACAAATTCTTTACATGACCAATGACTTTCCCATTATTGATTAAAAAAAAAGCACATAAATACGCAATCTTGCAAGTACATCCTCCCCTCTCTTCCGTGTGTGTGTGTGTGTGTGTGTGTGTGTGTGTGTGTAATGTGTGTATAGAGTAGGGGTCTCAAACTCAAACCACCATGAATTCCACATTAAAGCATATTCGATAGCCCCAAGAGTTGCACCATCTTTTTTATCTCGCAGGACACCTTTTGACGCCAATCAATTTGCGGGTCACAGGATATAGCATCGTGGGGGAGAGTGTTTGAGACCCATGGTATAGAGCTATAATACTATAATACTTACGCTGGAATGAGTGGTATATTGCTGGGAGGAAGTGGTGCCATAGGGGCTGGTCTCGAGGGAACAGAGGGTGCAGGTCGTGTTGGTATCTGTGGCATGGCCAGCTGGGTGCCACTTGGCCTATTGGGGAGAGGTGGCGCTGGTGCTCTAGTGGGTTTAGGTGATGATGGTCGCCTGAAAATCATATGAAGCTGACTTACAATTATGGCACATTCAGCAATCAATTTATTTACCTCCATCAAATAATAACACAAGTTCCTCAATGGGACAAATAGTATTTCCAGGAATTCAAGATACAACCATTTCTTCCTGCTGAGTGTTGAATTCATCGGTAATATTCTTTAAAGATAACAAAATTTTCAAATTCATTAATATGGAGGACATAAAGCATGTCACATCAACACCTTGTTCATTTAGAACCAAGTGACATCATTAAAAGTCTTTTGGTGAGAGCCCATGTCAATATGACCAGATATTATGAGTAGCAACAACAATATTTTCAAGACACCCACTGTGGCAACCATTTTGGATGAATATTAGCACAATTTTTATTTAGGAACAACCCAGTATCATAAGAATTATTTTTGGTGAAACCCTGTATTGATATGGCCATCCATTTAGGAAAAGTAAAGATAACAATATTTTTAAGACAGACATTATGGCCGTGCTGAGGGTAACATTGCGTCATTTTGATTTAGGACCATCACAGCTTCACAATTTTCTGGTGAAAACCCCATGTTGAAATGACTTTCTGTTTTATGGCAGCCATAACAAGACATTTCAAAAAGACTGACATAGTTACCATATGGGATGTCTGATTTGTGCCAATTTCATTATGGACCAACAACACATCATAACAAGTTTTTCCAGGGAAAATTCCATGTTGATAAGAATTGTTATTTAGACAACTTTTAAGATTGTTACAATGGTGGCTATATCATTTCGATCTGCATATTGGTTTTTTTTTACAGCTCCTCAGCAAAAAAGTAGTAATAATATTTAGGAGCAAATAGACAAAGTCTTTTAGTGCAAGCACCATACTGATTAGACTGTCCATTTAAAACAAACAGCTATCAAAAGATTTTCCAGATGACCTCAATAGAGCCATACTGAAAGTCAGAATGGCATCATTGTTCATTTAGGACATCATAAGAAGTCTTCCAGTGAAAAGCATGTCAAATTGACTTTCCATTGAAGACAAGTAGCAATAACAAGATTCTCAAAAGGGCAGGGTTGAACCAGACATCATAAGAAGTCTTCCAGTGAAAAGCATGTCAAATTGACTTTCCATTGAAGACAAGTAACAATAACACGATTATAAAAAAGGGCAGGGTTGAACCAGACATCATAAGAAGTCTTCCAGTGAAAAGCATGTCAAATTGACTTTCCATTGAAGACAAGTAACAATAACAAGATTCTCAAAAGGGCAGGGTTGAACCAGACATCATAAGAAGTCTTCCAGTGAAAAGCATGTCAAATTGACTTTCCATTGAGGACAAGTAGCAATAACAGGATTCTCAAAAGGGTAGGGTTGAATCAGACATCATAAGAATGAATGCTTACCATATTGGACAAGAAACTGGCACCATTTTAATTTAAGACCAACAAAACAGCCTAAGAAGTCTTTAGTGAAATTTCCATATTGATATGACCAACCATTTACTGGCAGTAGTGATAACAAGATTATCAAGATGGATATCTACTTCATTTGACAAAGGAGTGGTATGATTTTCATTTGGGACCAACAGATGGATAACAGATAGACAAATGTCCGATGGATAATGGATCATGGGAAAGCTCTAATGACCTATGACCTGTAGAGCTGAAAATGGTCTGATGTAACACCCTTGCTTTATGCCTTGCAATCCTGAGTATTATCCCCACTAAATGTCAAGATCTAAGCCATGTTGACAAGATACCAAACACGGTTCCATGGTGGGTGAAAAAATTACTAAAATTAGACTTCCAGTTGAAAAGTCACCTTTTCAATGCATGCCAGCAATTTCCATTTTGAGATAACCCCCAGTCTAACACATTTTGAGTTACACCCCTCCTAATCCCATCTAATTTGGAGATGACTACCAGTCTAACACATTTTGAGTTACACCCCTCCTAATCCCATCTAATTTGGAGATGACTACCAGTCTAATACATTTTGAGTTACACACCTAATCCCCTCAAATTCGGAGATGACTGCCAGTCTAACACATTTTGAGTCACACACCTCCTAATCCCCTCAAATTTGGAGATGACTGTCAGTCTAACACATTTTGAGTCACACACCTCTTACTTCCCACTAACTTGGAGATGACCCTCAGTCAAAGTCATTCCCCTCTTACTTCTAACACTGATACCATATAATGCAATTACATAACTCACAAGAACAGCCAGAGATGTGCAAAGCTGCCTGTAAGATAACTGCCAAAGTGTTAAGCTTACAGAAGAATAAATGCATATAAATTCCAACTAAAAAATTATTCCAGGATAAATTTGATAGTCCAACTTCAAACAATATAATAAATGATCTACTATTGCATAATGCACCAACTAGTAAAAGTCTATGTTTAGTTTGTCGTATAGTATATTGATTACTCTGAACAAACTGCATAGCTGCAAATCTGCTGGTGCATTATGCAACGGCAAATATGTCTGCTGTTGGACTCGAGTGAGTATATAAATTATCTTAAATCAATCATTATACATCTACAAACTGAACTTGTATGTACACTTCATTTCACCCTTAAGCACTCACTTCTCCTTTTTGTATAAGTAGAAAGACCATAAACTGGGCCATGATCAAACTGTCTATGCAGTTTATATCCTGTACTTTGTCAAATATCAATAAATGAAAATCATGTTTATTTTTTAGTACTTTTGATTGATAATGTAGCTTCTCCTGAAACAAAGAAATTTGATAGTCCATTTAAAAAGGAATTTTTTTCCAAATTGTTTGTCAACTAGAAATAATATATACTCCTACAGAATTATAAACAAAAGTCTTTTAGAGACTTATTCCCTTATTCCACCCACTTGTGTATGTACTCCTCTTTGAAGTACTTAATGGAGCATCACTCCCTTTTTATACTACTTCTGCCAGTTGCCTTTGGTACAGCACTGTCTTTATTTCCATGGGAACATATAAAGATTCTGAATGAAGAAAATTCTAAGTATCATATAGTAGTTCTCTGTAGTATGATTTACATGTGTAACAATTCTGGTTGAAATATCTTGAATAATTTAGAATTATGTATTGGAAATAAAAATAGTTATGGACAGACAGAATTACAGGCATAGCAATACCTATCTTAACCCCCACCACTAATATATTCCATACCATGCATCACAGAGGTACCTTAATACCTTGAATGGTTGGAGACGTAACCTCCAGAAAAAAAAATGCTTATTCTGCGAAACCAATTATGGACAGACGGACAGATGGACACAGCAACAGATACAATGCCCATATTAAACATCACAGAGATCAAAGCAAATTATAATCACTTTCAAACTTTATTTCCCCCTAAATGAATACAAAATGTGATTAACTTGATTTTGACCAGCACACTATCCTTGATGTCAAAACTGACTCAATCAGATCCAGAAAAAAGGGGAAAAAAATGACAATTAAAAATATCTATTTTCAAGTTATTGATAATATCAGCTAACTAAATGTGGTACCAAACAGTCTGAATAATTTACATGTGCTTAGTCTGTGCCTAACAATTTAAATTTCTGCGAGTACCTGTTTTTTTATAACAATCTGCAAATCTGTCGGATTTTTTAAATCAAAAAATGTATCAAAAGTGAGTTTTTATTATTTTCATTTTGTTAAGCAAATCTTCATTGAATGTATAAACAGAAAAAGGAAAACAATGTGATGCATGCCATCTCCATCTGTCATTTACAATATTTTGCAGGCAACACGAATGAATAAATTGATCCTCATTGATAACTATTCCACCAACTGTCATTCAGTAAGACCATTAATTGATCCAAGTCCTATGACTCACCCTCCTCCATTTCCATTAGTCTCTACATCCAACCAGTCATTATCAACAGGTGGTGGTACAGGAGTAGATACAGTGGAGGTAGAGATATCACCAATGATATTAAGAGCATCCTTTGTGGCGTGATACATCCTCAACAAATCTTCTCTTCTCTGGGCCTCTTCCAATGATTCTTCCATCATAGAATTCTATGGAAAAAAATGAACAATAATTATAGCACAAATATAACATGCTTTCTCTATTGGTCAAAAACAAAATCAACCAAGGTAAAATGTGCATTAAATGTTTAATATATATGTCATTATGACAGCACAGCAGTAAGGCTTAATCTGTATGAAGACAAGTCAACAGATCAAGTACATCTTTGCATATCTATGGCTGCTGTAACTGGATGCATACAAAAACATTTCACATATGATATCTCAATGTTAACCCATAGATCATACAATGAGCCTTTAAAAGATAGGAAAAAGCCTAGCAACAGACAAAAACATAGCAACAATTGCAGAGGTTAAATTAAGTGTAAAGGATACAAAAAAAATTGCAATAAAATCTGATTATAAAGTCTTTTCATGACAATAAAACAGAATTTCTGACATCAGTTTGTGTTTTCAATCAGACAGTTTGTTCATTATGTAAAAGAGTACCTAAAGAAAATATATAAATTTATATGCAATTCCTTATGATAAAAAAATAATACATTATGACAGAATGGACATAATAGTCTCACTCCATCCAAGAAAACCGGATATGTATAGTCTATGTACAATCATTTCTTTATGGGGTTTGTGTACCTATGGTATACAGTAATTACAATACAAGCAATTTTTAACGCAGAATGCAATTTTTATTTCTTTCATCAAAAATTTAAGTGCCATAGGATCTTGTGCTTGAAAATCTATTAAACACTTTAAGAGTGAAGAACTAGACTTATAAGGAATAATATACTTTTATTTTAAATAACCTCTGATTATATTTTAACTGCAGTTACAATATGTCTGGTATTTCTGGCATTGTACTCAATCTGAAAGTATGAAGTATCTTATATTTTGATGAATCTGGGTCATTACAGCTAGTTGTTGTTATAGGGTTTAACGACATTTTTCAGCACACGATAGGCTATACATGGCAGCCATTATTATTGGTGGAGGAAGAACCTGGGAAAACCCACCAGGAAGAATCACTGAACCACGAGAAGCTACTGGCAAGCTTTCTCACATAACTACATTAGCTGAATTTTAGACTTGAACCCATGCAGACAGAGGTGAGATGGCAATGATCCATAACGGAGAGTGCTTTAGACCACTCAGCCACTTGGGACCCCTCATTACAGCTAGTAAAATCGTATATCATAATACATCATTACAGTAAGGAAAATCATAGTATATAATACTTCATCATTACAGCTAGGAAAATCATAGCATATAATACTACTACATCATTACAGCTAGGAAAATCATAGTATATAATACTACATCATTACAGTAAGCAAAATCATAGTATATCATATTACATCATTACAGCTAGAAAAATTATAATATATCATACTACATCATTACAGTAAGGAAAATCATAGTATATCATATTACATCATTACAGCTAGGAAAATCATAGTATATAATACTACATCATTACAGTAAGCAAAATCATAGTATATCATATTACATCATTACAGCTAGGAAAATTATATATCATACTACATCATTACAGTAAGGAAAATCATAGTATATCATATTACATCATTACAGCTAGGAAAATCATAGTATATCATACTACATCATTACAGTAGGTAAAATTATTGTATATAATACTACATCATTACAGTAAGGAAAATTTTAATATATCATACTACATCATTACAGTAAGTAAAATCAAAGTATGTAATACTACATCATTACAGCTAGGAAAATTATAATATATCATACCACATCATTACAGTAAGGAAAATCATAGTATATCATACTACATCATTGCAGCTAGAAAAATCTTAGCATATCATACTACACCATTACAGTGAGGAAAATACTGGATATCTTCTGTTAGGAAAATCCAAATACTATACACTGGACCATTACAGTGAGGAAACTCCAAGTACAATATAATGGATTGTTACAGAAAGTGAAATCCAAATACAATACACTGGATCTCTACTGTTTGGGAAATCCAAGTATAATACACTAGATCAATACAGTTAGAGAAATCATAGTACAATTGTTACATGTTTAGGCTCTAATAAACAGTAACACAGTAACACAGAAAAAGTGAAAAACAAGAAGCTTTATAAAATTTAACAATTTTCCCTGGAAAAAATTAAGTGAAAATGGAAAATTAACTTAAATTTAAAGAATCAAATAAAAAAAATAATCCAAGAATAATCCATGAATTAAATTTTTAAAGTCCTAGTATTGAGATGTTCTGATGGATTCAAGTTTGAGTTCTGACAGAAAATCCAGGATGGAAGATGACGTATGTTGTAGTCTGTAATGTGTTGTATCTACAGTTCCTTGTAGAAACACATTAAATAACACTCTGGTGTTGGAAATCCAAATAAAATTTTTATAAACTGTCTTTGTACAAGAACTTTTTATGAGCGCATCAAACATTTTCAGAGAAACGAATTAATCTTTTAAAATCTAAATTATCTGAAGAAAAATTAACATAAACTCAAAAACTGGCTACAGAAGAATTTGACATCAAGTGTAAAAGCCCAAACTGAGAAATTCTTATCATAGCATCTGTATTAAACCATAGCTACTGCATAAAACAGAGGCCAGTATGAGGGTGACATGATCATGTTCTAGAACCTTGTAGAAACTATTTACTTGTTTAAAACCATATACACAGTATAGCCTCGGTTTCATTCTATTTGAAACCCGCATTAATAACGAATTGAAAAAAATTGTTTACATTTTAAATCACGTAGTCCCATCATGACAACAACCATTCAATTTAAAATAAAATAGAACTTGTTTATGAGGTTACTACTAATTTTAAATCAAGGTCAGGATCTAGGTCAACATAAGGTGTTCACTACAAAATGGTCAGGGAAAATTTTTTCTGAAAATTGTCAAATCCCTAGTAAGCAAAATTACATTACTTTTTACATACAATGAAATCAAAAATAAAAAGATTTAAAAAACTAATAAACAATTAAATTAAAATAAATATATTTTAAATCTGATATATGTAACACAATATACTGGATCATTACAGTTATGGACAATTTTGCTGTTCTACCTGTCAAGACTACCTTGTATATAACATTAGACAAAATATCATGAAGTAGTTTCTATTTCATGTACAACGTAAAGTTAATATGATGCCTTAAGCTCCTAATACACGGCATGTTTCATCATCAGTATACAGTTCTTTCTTAAGTAAACATCAATGTTAATTTGATGCATGATGTTTATAATACATGGCACGTTTCATCATCAGTATACAGTTCTTTCTTCAGTAAACATCAATGTTAATTTGATGCATGACGTTTATAATACATGGCATGTTTCATCATCAGAATACAGTTCTTTCTTAAGTAAACATCAATGTTAATTTGATGCATGACGTTTATAATACATGGCATGTTTCAGCATCAGTATACAGTTCTTTATTCAGTAAACATCAATGTTAATTTGATGCATGAAATTTATAATACATGGCATGTTTCATCATCAGTAAACAGTTCTTTCTTCAGTAAACATCAATGTTAATTTGATGCATGACGTTTATAATACATGGCATGTTTCATAATCAGTATACAGTTCTTTCTTCAGTAAACATCAATGTTAATTTGATGCATGACGTTTATAATACATGGCATGTTTCATCATCAGTATACAGTTCTTTCTTCAGTAAACATCAATGTTAATTTGATGCATGATGTTTATAATACATGGCATGTTTCATCATCAGTAAACAGTTCTTTCTTCAGTAAACATCAATGTTAATTTGATGCATGACGTTTATAATACATGGCATGTTTCATCATCAGTATACAGTTCTTTCTTCAGTAAACATCAATGTTAATTTGATGCATGACGTTTATAATACATGGCATGTTTCATCATCAGTAAACAGTTCTTTCTTCAGTAAACATCAATGTTAATTTGATGCATGACGTTTATAATACATGGCATGTTTCATCATCAGTAAACAGTTCTTTCTTCAGTAAACATCAATGTTAATTTGATGCATGACGTTTATAATACATGGCAAGTTTCATCATCAGTATACAGTTCTTTCTTCAGTAAACATCAATGTTAATTTGATGCATGACGTTTATAATACATGGCATGTTTCATCATCAGTATACAGTTCTTTCTTCAGTAAACATCAATGTTAATTTGATGCATGACGTTTATAAATACATGGCATGTTTCATCATCAGTAAACAGTTCTTTCTTCAGTAAACATTAATGTTAATTTGATGCATGACATTTCTGATACATGGTAAATGACCAAATATTAGTGAGATGTTTTTTCTCAAGAACAGATTAATTTTAATTGTATATCATCAGAAGTACCAGACTTGTGGAATATAACAAAATATCATGGAACAGTCGTCTCTCCTGTACACATTAATGTTCTTTTGTAAGCTGTAAGCCTCATTTTCATTTTCAGGAATATTTCACACACTTCATAGCCAACAATGGCGCTTTTCTACAAATTAAAGTTATAATTCTTTAGTCAGATTTTACTTACTCGGATGTCATTTTGCTACTAAATTCAAATTCCCACAAAAGCAAATGGACATGTTTTCAAGTACCATTGACCTTCATTTCAGTTGGATGGAAAGTGTTGGAAGCCTGAAATCTTGAATGAAAGGAAGCTATCTAAACACTTTCTTCAATATTAATATATTTTTTATTCATTTCGTTAAAGAAGTGTACGTCAACTTGACCCGATTTCAGCATTCCCAGCTTCCATCGCATTCCAGCCAAGTAAAATGTAGGCTAATAAAACTTGAAAACAGGTTCCATTTCTTCTGCGAGAATTTGAATTTATTTTAGAAAAGACATCAGAGTCTGACTAAAACATGACTTTATTTTGTAGAAAAGCATAATTATTGGCTGCTGGGTGTGTGAGATATTTCTGAAAATTTGACTTTTGATATGATGTTAGTCGACATCAAAACATGCTACACAGTGCTGTTATTTAGACAATAAGACTTTGATGCCCAAAACATAAATATCAGTGTCAAAATCTTACATGTAGGACTATCATATCTCCCAACACGAGTCATACTCAAATTGGCCTGTGAAGTGCAATAAACGTAATTGTGTCCCTTCCAGCTTTTATTCACAAGAATCTAAATGTTCCTTTTTATTCTTCTGTGTTGACTATTAACATTTTCAACAGGCTTATTTTCCCTTTAATCTTAAACATGAATCGCTTGCTGAATGCCATTTAAAAAAATTCTATAATCAACAGTTTGATCATGCAGATGCTTTGCATGAACAAATAGGTGCAGTATAAACATCTGAGGAACTGCTGTAAAGTTAGTCTGGTTCCTTGACTAATTTCACTAATTCTAATATGAAACCCGGATTCAAATCAAACAACAAATGAACAAACTTTCTGGATTTTTCAGCAGTGATCATTTTCCCATTGTTTTTGCTTTCATGCCGTAAGTCCATATTTTAAGGGTAATTTACGCAAGACTTATGGCAAAATCAAAAGGTTGGCAGGTCTGCTTTTGCTTTTTCCAACAACCTCTGACCTATGTAAAGGAATTTAACTCCTCTGCATCTTCTAAGAATATTAAGATTTATGTATTATTACCTGGTCTCCGCTAGAGTAAAGATGTGCCAGCAGCTCTGAACTTATAAATTCTTGCACCTGCAAATATAAATATCATCTTGTCATTTCCATATTTACCATATAAACTCACTTGTATGTCAATTCCACACAGATCCAGATCTACCACTGAATAATGCACTGATAGTTCTGGGTCCAAGCAGTTTGTTAAAAGTAACCAGCAGAACAAAAAACACTGACCCTGATCTGCCAGCACATTATGCAATGGCAGATCAGCATAGCTGCCAACACCTGAGTACAAAACTACTGACTGCAAGTGACAAAAATACTGATCTTCAGGAACAATTAGATTTTTTTATTTTAATGCATATGTAACTATTTACAATATATACAACCATCAGTAAAGTAGGACAGTGCCTTACACAATTATTTAATGTCAAAGACACATGTGTTGCATATTTGAACCTTATGGATGGGCACCATGTTCCATACAGGAGCGCATTCAGAAGGTGCAAGAGTGCAACACACTCAGACACAGGCTATTTATAGGAGCTTTTTCCACACCTTTATTTTTTTAATCATCGACTCTAATGTACCAACTTTCATTGATGATCTCAGTACTGTGATTTTCTTACTAAACTGTTTTCGTTTAAGCATAAAAGTTATCCTTTGCGATTTTACAGTCAGGAAAACATGTGCAAAACAAATTGCCAGCAACACTAGTAACTGAAAGAGGAAGGTTCATTTCTTATTTTCTAAAAGAAATGTAATAAATCAAATTTTGATCAAATTATAATAATGTTCGCTCTGGTATTTATTTATGTCAAAAGTTCAGGCTGAGTTGTGTGTGATGAGGCAGGAAGCTGATGTTTATTAGCATTCTCATGCTCATGTATTTCATGGGCACCATAATGCCCAATGGCGAAATCACATTACAGTACACAATTTGCAAAACGTCAAGTTTTCTCCTTTACTATATGGTTTCACAAATCTACGTACGATGGCACAATTGTCCTTCCAGCTGTTTTCTTCTCTTTTTGCTGGAAAAAATTCAAAATTTTCCACTTTCCTATTTAACATGATTAGAAGTTGAATCTTACGAGGAGATACAGTGACAGTGGTACTGTTTGCAAAATCCAATATGGCGGATAAAGATTTCGAATAAAGCAATCATATTTTGTAGAACTGTATTCCTTTATACATGCAATACATTTCTATCAAAATAGAATAAAGTGCCCATTCTAAACTGTTGATCAAGTCAAGTGTGCTTCTTGGTTGGTTTCAAAGGGTCCAAAGTCATGGATTTGAACTGGTGTTGCCGGTTCCTCAAATCCTGCAATGCCAGGTGGGCAATAAGATCCCTGATGAGTATCTCCACATCAAGTGGCACAGCCCTTAAAAGATTAATGTCTCAGTCCTGTAAGTCCTATTCGTCTCCAAGGTGACATCACTGCAGTGGTGAAGAACTCACCCAGAAAGAGTTATGGACATTGAAAGAACATGCTTAAACATTTCTGGAACATCATTGAGTTAGTGTTGAAATACCAGCAGAGAAAAAAATTCCTCTTTCAAAATACTAAAGGCAGCAGTTAATAATTAAGTCTGCAAGAGAAGCTATTGTCATCTGGCTTCACGTTTTTACTTCCAAAACTTCCAAGGCTTCTACCAGGAATCAGGCCTAGGTCCATGCAAATATCCTAATTTTGCAAGCACTGGAGTCCTAGGGAGAAGTCATTTATGGGGCCAAGTGGAGAATGAACCCAATAACTAGAGGTGGAAACCAGTAATTGAAAGACAGAAAGGAGAAAACAACCCATTCTGCTCTCTGGTAGCCTCACTGCCAATGGAAAACTTCTGCATAGTTGCTAAATCATACATGGCATCCCCTGATGAGGAAAAAATGTAATCCAAGTGGACAAAAAGAGAAATCCGGAAAGAAAAAGTGTGTGATCTGATGTGATTTGGATTGGTGAGTCTAGATCTGGAATCAGTTTTATTTTTGTTAACAATACTGAAAATGCTCTGTCAGCATTAGAATGGTAAAGAACAATATTCATTTCATAACCTGACAAAGAAGAGCCAATTTATATCTTCCAGTTATTGCATCTTTTAGCTGGGAAATAAGGTGCCATTTCATACCAACTCTGTCTGCATGAAGTACACTGTCAATGTGTCTGGTAGAATACCAACTTAATATCTGAGGAATTCTGTTTCTAATTTATCAGCAACCTTTCCCACAGCAAGGTGCATCAAAAAACAGGGACAACCTGTCACGTACACTGATGGAGACATTTTCAAAAAATAGAATGCAACTCTATTATAAATTCCAACCATCACTGATGCATTATCAGCTGAAAACCCCATACAGTTTTGCCAACTTATATCATGTTTATTCAAAGCATTATCAAGCAAATCAAAAAATGTTTTCTCCAATCGAATCTACCATTCATTTTTAAAATGAAAGATGAAAACTCTGACTTTGCCCTTTTTGTTGTCAAAATATTTTACACAGACCAAGTACAACTTTTTGTCATCATAATCACTACTCCTGTCCGTGTCAATACTAAATGGCTCGATTTGAATGGCTACTGCCATTTTAAATGAAATATCTTCACCTAACACCAAACAATATTAGATGACATTGCTCTTGCACATGCATATTTTTGCAATTTGGAATCAAGAAACATCTGTTTGAATGAAGGACCAACGTAGTCATTTACCGCTAGGGGTAGTCCATGTTCTATTAAGAACTTGGTAAATAACACCTCTGCATTTATAACATTCATGTCCACAACTGAGTTCTGCTGTATAAAAAAAGAAGCTTCCTTAGTCTTGGAGTTAGTAAGAAAGGCTAATTCAATGTCTCTTTGTTTTCAAGTGTTTTTCTACATCAAATTTACCATTTATTAAAATCTTTTCCTCACAGCCTGCAATGGGCAGGATGCTGCCCTAGAATGGAAAGCTGTATCATGTCATTTGTGTATTCATCTTGAATCTTTGGATGAATCAGTTTTTGTCTTTTTCTAATCCATTATTTGAACAACGTTTTCACTCTAACACACACATTGACAAGAATCTGATAGCAAAGATTAAAAATTTGAAAACCAGTCTGTTTTGTCCTAACTAAGCCATACAGGTGCTTTAAATTGAATATGATAGTGTGAAGAAAGTACATGCAGGTGCATTAAACATGAACTGTAGCACACTATTGATTGATTATCTAAAAAAACATGAATCATAACAATCCAAGATCAAAGGTTGAAAGTAGAAACCAGCATGTTTCTTGGAAATAGGACAGCTGCTATAAATAGACATACTGATACTCTTAGGGAAAGTGCATGCAAGTCTAGAGACAAGCGTACCCTTATGTTGTAGTTACGCAGAAGGCATCTTTTCTAGATTATTGTCTATGGGATTAACGGGATGTTAATAAAAATAAGAAAACAAATTATTCATTTGTTGCAGGGAGGGGGATATACCAAAAATGTATAATCCATATAAGGTCATGCATAAGGTGCAATTTAATGAAAAAAAGCGTAATGATATAGCCCAAAGTGTAATGATTTAGCAGAAAGCATAATGGTGTGCATGTATGCTAAGTGCAGGACCAGCAGAAGATCAAAATAAGAGTGAGCAAAAAAAGCCTCTCCAGACTGAAAAGAATCATAATACAGTAGAACCTGTCTTGAAAGACCACCCATTCTGCCAAAACAGGTGGTCTCTCCAGACAGGTTGAACTCTATCTCCAGCTCCAGATGGCTTGGGGCATATATCTGAAGAAAGAAGGGGGTAAACTTTAGTTATTGCCTTATCAAAAGTCCATACTGCCTCCACCTCCAATCCCTAACTCAAGAGTTCAAACCTTGGAGGGGATTCTAATGGACAGAAAGGTCCTGTCACAGCTGGTTCTTCTGGGAATCAGCTGGGTCCACAGAATGAAAAGGGTATTATCATTCTTAACTTTCTGAGGTCAGACAGGACTCCTTGGCAAATGGGATCAATATATAAGACATCCAGAAACATGGTTGAAATTTAGTGGTTTATTTTTCTTCTTTCAGTCATAGTGACATTTATAACTTAATGTTGGACCCCAAATGGATTGGCTTACTATAAGTGTAAGACATCCACAAAGTTTAATCCTTTTCTGTCATTTATAATTAATGATATTGTGCACAAATCGTTTAGATTCTTCTTGCCAAAAGTGACCCTGACCTTGTACATTTTGATCCACAAATAGATTGGCTTCTTCATTACCCCAATGCAAAACATTCACAAGGTTTGGTCCCTGTAAATGACATAGAACCAATGTTACTGGGCAGAAACCATTTTTATTCTTCGGTCACAATGACCTTGATCTTTGGCCTTTTTATTCCCAAATTAATAGCGGTCTACCTTAGCCCAATTCAAAGTTATCCACAAAGTCTGGTAAATGATGGTGGAGAGTTTAAATTATTTTGCAAAAACATTTTTTCTTTTTTCAATCACAGTGATTATGACCATTTTACCCCCAAACTGGGGGGGGGGCATGAGTGGCCGAGTGGTCTAAAGCGCTCTCCGTTACAGATTACTGCCATCTCACCTCTGTCTGCGTGGGTTCGAGTCTCGGATTCGGCAAATGTGGGTATGTGAGAAAACTTGCCAGTAGCTTCTCGTGGGTCAGTGGTTCTTTCTGGGGTTCTTCCCAGGTTCTTCCTCCACCATTAATACTGGCTGCCATGTATAGCCTATCTTGTGCTGAAAAATGGTGTTAAACCCTACTACAACTACAACAACAACACCCAAACTGGTAGGGTTCTTCCTTATCCCAGGTGCATGCCATCCACATAGTTGTCAACCCTCCAGTGAAAATAGGAATAAAAATGAGTGAATTTAAACATGAATTCGTGAAGCAATCTTTAAGTCCGGAAATATCTTTCAGAACAAATGTCTAGCATGGTCTCCACATAATAAAGGTAGATTGTTTTCATCAAGAAAACTCACAATGCTTCAGCGTTGGTAGCTTGCAGGTCTTCCATTGATGGCTTAAAATATTCCAAAGCTGAAATCTGCTCAGAATTCATAATTTTCCCAACCTCTGTGTGTAAATGAAAATGGGAACTCATGATTTTGGTGTGAATTTGTGAATCGCTGAAAAAGTAGTGAAATTCGCGCCAAAATCATAAGGGTTGGCAGCTATGCATCCACAAAGTCTAGTAACTGTTGATTTTGGATAACTCAAGTTACTATGTGGAAGGCACCTTTCTGCAGACAGTCCTAGTAACTGTGACATTTCAACTCAAAATCAAAAACGTTCATCTTTATACCAACATTAAGATATCCACAATGTTAGTAACAAACAGATGGATGGACAGACAGATGAAAAAATCGTAATATTTTATGCTGTGCATTATGATGGCTGTAAAATGGGACTATAATTACATATATCTTACATTTCTGACAATCATGTGCATGATGACTTTTGGGACCAAGTCTCTTTCTGTCTTGATGACAATTTTGGTGTAAGAGTCCACTAGGTTTCGGATTGTCTCCACTTGTCGCTCTAGCTGTGGATCTGTGGATGTCAAGTCATCCTTGGCTTGCTAAAAATTAATGAATAAATATATAAATATATATGTACACATACACATGCTGTTTGGCATTGGCATTGTCCAATTGTTTAAAAAAGAGAAAAAAAGCAATGAAATGCAAGTCTTGCACTACCGTTGTCATGATGGCAATCAATATAAAATATGAACCCTAATTCATATAAAGAACAGTATTGTACTATCTTATAAAGTGTTTTTTGTAACACAGAGTTTACCTGTCAAATTATGCTGTCAGATAACCTTCAAAAGAAGGAACAAAAGTTAAACACAGATTCTGAACATTATTGACGACAAGAAGTAGCAATAAAAGCTGCATCATCCAAAGCCCTGCCCTCGACAATCATCTCTGCTGGGCATTCAACAGAGGAACCTAAGCTCGAAATCAAAGTATGGCAAATGGGCAATCAGTAGTATGGAGAATGGGAAATTAGTAGTATGGAGAATGAGCAATTAATAGTATAGCAAATGGGCAATCAGTAGTATGGAGAATGGGAAATTAGTAGTGTGGAGAATGAGCAATTAGTAGTATGGCAAATGGGCAATCAGTAGTATGGAGAATGGGCAATTAGTTGTATGGAGAATGGGCAATTAGTTGTACGGAGAATGGGCAATTAGTAGTATGGAGAATGGGAAATTAGTAGTATGGAGAATGAGCAATTAATAGTATGGCAAATGGGCAATCAGTAGTATGGAGAATGGGCAATTAGTTGTATGGAGAATGGGCAATTAGTTGTATGGAGAATGGGCAATTAGTTGTACGGAGAATGGGCAATTAGTAGTATGGAGAATTAGTTGTATGGAGAATGGGCAATCAGTAGTATGGAGAATGAGCAATTAGTTGTATGGAGAATGGGCAATCAGTAATATGGAGAATGGACAATTAGAATAATGGAGAATAAGCAATCAGTAGTATGGCAAATGGGCAATTAGTAGTATGGTGGCCATAATTCTTCAAAATCAAAATATGGAACACTGGAAATTAGATTCATTAAAGGTCTTGTCATGTAAAGCTGCATGCAGGGTACTTTAGAAATCTAAGAATCCTTGGCAAAATAATGCTGCACAAACCAAAGTTAGTTGGGAATATATGAAATATGTTAGTGAACATTCTTAGGGCTGTTCCAGCAAAGCATACATGGGACCCAAAGAAGGCACTTTTGATTCGGGGGTCCTCACACAAAGATGTAATTTAAAAGATTCTTATCATTTTAATATGAACTCAAAGAAATTAAAGTACTTCGGCAAATATATTTTAAAAGAATGCCTTCCTTGGGTAGCATATATGTTTAAATGGAATAACCCTTACTGCTTCTGATTTTTCCTCTTGTGACCTATCAGGGTAGACTCCAGCCCGCAAAAAGGATGCCTTCCAACTATCAACTTCCTCCTGGCTCTCTGCAGACAACTCCAGCTGTTTATAGTCTTTGTATACATTTCTACAACAAAGGTAGAAAAAGTTTACATTATATTGTGCCATTAGAAAAATAGGACAATGAGGAAAGAATTCCCCTGACATGCCAACTTTTTATTTAGTATTACTGAAACATCAGTTACTATGTCTAATTTGTGTGTGTGTGTGTGTGTGTGTGTGTGTGTGTGTGTGTGTGTGTGTGTGTGTGTGATTTGGCTTTTCATTTCTAATTTCATGTCTAATCTGAAAATTTCTGATAATTTGTTAATTCCTGAAAAAGTCTTGAAATCATTTAGTCCATTACCCCTGCCCTTTTGCAACAATTATTTTTTCCATTATAGACTTACTTTAAATACATGTAAAACATGTCGAGATTCAGAAAACTGAGAAAATCTACTTTACATAATGCTAATAAATTTTAGTTACTACTTTCCTCCATAAAACAATGGAGAAATTTTCTTTCTCAACAAGTAGCAGAAATGACACCAATGTAACACTGAATAAGATAAAAAAATATTAATGTAAAACAAGAATGTCAGGTTTAAAATACTGGAATCTGTAACATTTCAATTTGTTATTATAATTAAACATATTTCCTAGTAATTCTTTCCAACATGTGACACAATGAAGTTCAGCATGAAAGAAGGACATGTTACATGATAAAACTAAACTTATGTTATTTTTGACAGTCAATATTCTGCTGCATTATTTAGCAAGCATTTAAATACATTTTTGCAAAAGAATGAAATCAAACATTGCAAGCATTTCAGTGTTCTACATAAAATGGTGTTTAAGCTATTGCTCAGAGAATAAATTTTATCAAACCAGATATTGCAATTGCATAATTTCAGATTACAATGAGACTGACTTCATAAAATCAAAATGACGGACATCTCCATATTATCAGTGGTTATTTTTTAAAATCAAAAATAGGAATAACATAAATTTTCTCTTTTTGATGAAACTTTTCATTTAGTCAAACCTGTCAAAAGCGGCCACCCATAGGAAAATGTAAAACTGGTATTAACAAATTAATTGTTTGTTTGTTTGTTTAGGATTTTTAACGTAGCTTTAACAATTTTTCAGTCATATCACAAGAATATCTGCAGTAATACAGTTTATAGTGATGTCTAGCACTGGGGCATCATGTCACAGATATGTAGCATGATGTCCCACCCTGTCACATTATCCTGACACCAGGCCGACCAGTCCTAACACTAACCTCTTAATGCTAAGCAGCTGTTAGTACCATTTTTGTAAGTCTTTGGTATGATTCGGCCGGGGATCAAACCCATGACCTCCCACTTCCGCGGCAGACACTCTAACCACTAGGCCACCAGAGCGGTTAAACACATGAATTGAAACTTATATAAAGTCAGATTTTTTAACTACAGAATGACCCCTTACACCAAGGAAAAGGGATTTAACTGGTATTGTCCTTCAAAGATTAACTCTTTCATCAGAGACAGCTTTAATTCACAAGCACATAATGAAGATCTCAAGCTACTGCATAAATGTCATGCCAATACAAATGGCTACCCTCATGTTAGATGTTTTCCCACAATCCAGCATAAAATTGCTTTGACCCTCTTTGCTAATGATAAAATTCAACTGTTTGAATCTGACACCTTCAAGTTACTTTGATAATGTGACTGGAGTATGGTGACTATAAGATGAAAAATGATTATAAATCCAATCATGTTTTTATCTTAGCAATACCCTAAGCAAGTTACTCGCCTTTACAGATCATTCATATATCTCACTTCTATTTATTCAAGTCTCAGTTTGACTAAAGTAGGTATGTGAGAAAGCTTGCCAGTAGCATCCTATTGGTTAGTAGTCTTTTATGGGGTCTTCCTGAGGTTTTTTCACCAACAAATAAACTGGCCACTGTTTATGCTATCATGTTCTGAAAAATGGCATTAAACCTGACCGTGTATGCTATCATGTGCTGAAAAATGGCATTAAACCTGACCGTGTATGCTATCATGTGCTGAAAAATGGCATTAAACCTGACCGTGTATGCTATCATGTGCTGAAAAGTGGCATTAAACCTGACCGTGTATGCTATCATGTGCTGAAAAGTGGCATTAAACCTGACCGTGTATGCTATCATGTGCTGAAAAATGGCATTAAACCTGACTGTGTATGCTATCATGTGCTGAAAAGTGGCATTAAACCTGACCGTGTATGCTATCATGTGCTGAAAAGTGGCATTAAACCTGACCGTGTATGCTATCATGTGCTGAAAAAAGGCATTAAACCTGACAAAACAAAACAAAACAATGATTATATACATTAATGTTATACAGGAAATTTGCCGTGGCAGAATATAGAATGTCTATTGAGAACAAATCACTGCTGTACAGAGGTGACAGTTTGGACAGGTTTGACTAATTGAACTTAAAATTTTACAAAATTTAATTAAAGAAGAGCAACAATCAAATATTAACAAAGAGAACAAATGTTTTACTTAATACAGAGAAATGATTGCTGTTTATTACATTGGTATTAATTTTGATACATTTTAAATATTCTTGTATTTCTATATTTTAAGATGTTACCATATATATATAGTTGAACCCAAATAAAATTAAAAACATGATTTAAAAATATAAACAAAATCCAAAGTTTTGATAATATAAGCAATTAGAACTACAGTCATTTAAATAAAGAATGATAGTTGTACAATTTAATAATGACAATGTATGTGATGGGTGTTTATATACATCACCTCTGCCTTTTCTGCACTGGTTAATAAATATAGCTAATTGCAGTTCTGCAACATTCCAATTATTTTGGAGATTAAAAAAAAATTCCTGGGTTTCATGTGAAAAGATTGATCTTTATTTTGATTGATTATTAATCAATCATCGATTAGATAGTAGAATTGATGATTGATCATTAAAATGTATCTGATTCTCAACATTATTATGTATATTTTACAAAACATAGTTCCTAGTAAAAGCTCACATAAAAACTATCCAAATGGATTATTTGTCAGGATGGCATAAAACCAATCTGAAGTCATTCTTGCCTGTATTTTAACTATCAGTTAAGTTATGAGAAACCAATGTACTGTGTAGCTCACAGAAGTCACAGATATTTATATCATCAAAGTCCTGTACCAACTGCTGCAATTAAGAAATAAATAGCCACTGCAGAAAAGCCCAAGGTATTCCAAATCTCCACATAATAGAGTACATTGTCAAAATTACTGTACATGTCACTATGAAGTATAAAAAGTGCAAGAATCATATTAGAAGTGCAAGAGGACACATCTATTTTATATATAGATATAGAATTCTATAATAATAAATGCAGAGATTTAGTTCTATAATAATATATACAGCTATAAAATTGTGCAACATGCCATAACAATGGATGATGACAGCTCTCTGATTAATGCTATGCAAAGCACCAACGCCAAATATTGCAACTTTTAAACAAAGTTTTAAGTGGACCTGTTCATAAGGAAAAGAATGTTTATAAATGCACAAAAAGAATATAATTTGTTATATAAATATAAATAATCCACACACACACTCAAACACACATGTAACAAAACTCTCTCAAGAATGTGATATTTAATGTATATTAATACATAAAGTCAGACAATCCAATCCGTTCAGGACAATAGCCAAGTCTAACTTAAAAATGTCAAGTGTTGCTAGAGAGACAAAACCATAATCTCAGTTTTGCTAATAATTTCACAGTCCCATATATATATATATATATATATATATATATATATATATATATATATATATATATATATATTTGCTAATCTAATATTTCACTGGGAATCAAAATTATGGAGTGAATCATCTCCATGCTTAAAATTACATTACAAAAATAGTTAAACAAAATCTTAGCATACAGATTTTTTAAAATCAAAGACCTTTGTCTCTTAGAACACAAACATACCAAAAAACTATGCATGTGAAGCACAACCACTCTAGCAGAGGTCTTTATCAGTAGACAGTCATTACATCCTGACAGACAACCACTCTAGCAGAGGTCTTTATCAGTACAGTCATTACATCCAGACAGACAACTACTCTAGCAGAGGTCTTTATCAGTAGTCATTACATCCAGACAGATAATGTAATCATACATAAATCTGACCATAGACCTTGCCCTTAGAGGAAACTTCTGTAGCCAGAACAAGAGGGCCATGTTGCACCATGTAATTAGATGTTATGATAGAATGTTTCCTCAAAAATGAAATTATAAATATTAAAAGTGGTCTAATGCATGCCCACAATAGACTGCAGATCAGAGCATCATCAATTTCATTTTTTAAAAAACATCACAGATGAGACAAAATGCATAATTAAGGAAATACATTAGATCCTTGATATCAGCAAACAGTTCACATCCAGGACTAACCTAAAGGTAGAACAATGGACAAGAATTCACAAATAATACTTCCATATTAAGTGTTCAACTATTCATATAAAAATTGTAATGTCCTGCTTTGATTTAAAATATATTCAAATACAATGTAATTTAATGACACCTAACGAAAGGAAACTTTTATTTCGAAAAGAAAGGATAATTAAAAAAAAATTCACCAATCATCACAACTGAATTCATTAGGTGTTCCAAAGCTGCCATTTTGGATTAGTAGTGATATTAATTTTTGGTAGAATTATTTTTACATTTGGAAACTAATGATGTCATGGCATCTTTTCCAAATATGGTTATAACAGGTTTGATTACAGCAGTTTTAACTACAGTACTGTTCTTTCTGTATATCCTGTGAATGTATGATCTGCACTCACAGAGTTACAAGTAATTTCATATTATTTTTCTGTGTATTCTTTGTTTGATCAAATTTGAATTTTATGTCAGTCTTTAATGTAGAAAAAGAAATGGGTAAGATCAAACATTCATATCCATATATATATGCCATGCTGACAGCAACTGTACATGAATCAGAATCACACTGTTTATCATACTTTTTGGTAGTTCCAGACAAGATGACCACTGTGATGGCCATAATGGATATCAGGCAAGTAACGATTTTATTATGGCCAACCAGACACTACAAAAAGTCTTCCAGTGAAGACTCCAGGCTGATATGATGTTTCTATCAAGACAAGCTGCAATATCAAGATTTTCAAGATGGCTGCAAGGTGGCCATATTGGATGTCAGATCCGCACCATTTTCTTAAAAGGACCAATACAAATATTTTAGTGAAAAAGCTATGCTGATATGACCATTAATTCAGGATGATAACTAAGGCAAGATTTTCAAGATGACCACAGCGGCAGCCTTAATGGATGTCCAGGTGGAACCATTTTCCTTTAGGACCAATGAGACCATGTGATGAATGTGTAAAGTTTCAGAGCAATCCTTCAAGTAGTTTAGTAGTGATAACATACTTGTGCTAACAGACAGATTTATGATAAGCTCTTCTAGTTTATGACCTGCAGAGCTAACCATTTACTTTTTTATATTTAATGGATTAGGTTTGGAAACTGATAAGTGAGAATAGTAACAAGTAACTTGATGGTTGTAGAAATCTGATCGAAATGTGTCATGCTGTCTTCTGAGTGTAAAGAAACTTTGCCTGTCAGATGCCAGATCAACTAATTAATTCACCCTTTTGTGAGTCAAAGAAAATTTTGAAGATAATATTTTACATAAAAGTTGATAAACATCTGCTCAAAGACAAGGATTTCAAAGCGTTATCAGCAACAGTAGATGAATGTTTACTCAATATACATATAATCTAGACAGATTAAAAAGAACCTCTTTATAAGGAGGCACTGCATAAAAGATAAATTGTTATATTATTATATATGAATTTTAAATAGAGGTCATATGGTGTATGAAGACATCTACAAAAGGTTGCTATAAGTAGTATTTGAAAGAAAGCACAAAATTCAGAGCTGTGGATATACAAAGCCTGGTGATGATTATTATTACAATATTCTCTCATGATAAAACCAGGGAGTCAACCAAATGTGCTTACAGTTTTGAGTGAGCCTTATATCAAAGCCATCTTAGGTAAATTGTTGCCAAACTTTTGTAATAATGAGGATGGAATTATCACTAGATGTTTCACAGATTATGCACAGAAAATCTAGAATTTTACATTTATGATGAAAATGTTATTTTGTGGGTATTAGAAGTATTTCCACAACTCTGGAGAAATGAAAGGTGTCATTCCATTAGCTAGGTGATGAAAACTCACACAAGTGGAATTCAATCAAAATGCTCTATAGTCATATACCCATGTATGGGTCTTGTCCTACATAAATTTAATGAGGAGCCATAGTAGCTCGGTTGGTAGAAAATCAGTCACATAGAATTGATACCTGCCCAGGCCATTTTGGGTCAGTTGCCTCACTGTCCTTGTGAAAGGCACATAGCTGCCATTTCCCTGGCAGGATACAGCCAAAGGTTGAAGTGCCATTAAAAACCAATCAACATAAAACTTTTATAAACAGCAACATACTGTATATTATGACAAATATTACTTTCACCCTGGATGTTATTCTCAAAGCTGATTTTTGTTATGCAGTAACCATCAAGGATAAGAGGACAATTCCACTACAAGACCATGCTCACTAGATTTGACAACTGAGGTTTGTAGAGATTTCTCGTGATAACGTGTAAGCAAGGATAAATGAAAGCCTGGGCAGTAAATTCCTTAAAATTTGCAAAGCTGAGTTTGCAAAATCATGTCCAAATTACAGCAATGGCTGGCAATATCAATTCCCCATACTTTCAACTGCATAATTGAAACTACTCTGTCTTAGTTTCAGACTTTATGTCCACCCCTAAAGAACCGCATATGGTTTAATTGTTTTATATAAAATGTTTCTGTTGCTAATTAAAATTTTGTTCAGGTTACTGGATAACTTGAGAAAGTCTTTAGAACATTCAGGTTCAAATTTGCCATAATGATCTAGCAAGCACTGTCACAAAAACAACCATGTATGATGCCTATAAAATTATAAGGAAGTGTTGGCCTACTGGTCAGCACACTGACCTCGCTGGTGCCACAGGTCCCAGGTGTGAGTCCTGGTCGAGGAAAGAAGCTATGTTTCTAAACACTTTGATTACCTAAAATCACTGAGAGGTATGATGCTAAACAGTGTCTATCCATCAGATGGAGATATTAATATCAGTCATTGTGCTGGAATAATACACCCTGATCAGATTCTTCCCATGGTATTCAAAAGTAGGTGCCTGTCCCCACCATGGTGGTTCTCCATGCACCACAGACATCCCACAAACCTTGGTTATTACACCCAGTGAGCATGGTCTTTGGTTCTTAAAGGTGTTTCTGAATAACATAGGTTTGGCATATGTAGCCCATAATACTCAATATATGACCATGTGTCAGTAATTGGTAAACTGTTAACTAATCCTATGATCTTATGGATGGCCATATAGACAGAGACCAACAGAATAGCATATGAATGTAAAAACCATTTCATGCCCTGCATACAGCCTCACTTTCCAATGCAGTCAAGTACAGGCAATAATGGTATTCTATCAACTAAGTAAAGGCAAGCAAAATTTCTTCTTTAGCTTAGGACAACTTGAAACTTTTGCTGGACAATAGCAAAATGTGCTACTTGTTCAGAAGTTTAAAAAAATATGAAAACTCAAGATTTTGTGAAATTTCATGAAAATGTGTAATACGAAATTTCAAATTTTCATAGCCCACTTCAAAGCATTCTGTACAAAATCACTGCTTTGAAAAAAGGAAGTATTTTAGAGAAGCTTTGAGAAGCTGAATATCTTGTTTTAATCTCCATTTGCCATTGCAATAAATAACTTAGTTGTATTCTTGTGCCACAAAACACCAACCAAACCAAAAGCCTTCCTATTTTGCACAAATAAATAAGAGAACAAAATACATTTCCACACCAGAAAATAATTTTGTTTTAAAAGTCAGGCCAGGTTGGCCTCTGTGTAGTGTCTCTGTCAAAAGTCTTCCGCATATTTTTGTATCATTTAACACCATCCCAAGCAGGTTTTTTATCTCACCATTAACATTAGTAAAGACACAATCTAATCAAAGATCCAAACGAATAAGATAAGTGAACAATATTGACCTAATTCAATATAGTTGTTCTGAAACTAAGACCAAAAATTAAACTCAAGATCCAATTATAAGAAGACCCTGATGAGCACTTATACACTCTCATATTATGGTGACAATCTGATACATCAATTTAAATTTTTGGATTGGATTTTATTTCAACATAGCTTTACCAATTTGTCAGTCATATTTCTACAATCTCTGCAGCATGACAGTTTAAAGTGATGTCTAGCACTGAGACATCATGCTGCAGACATGTTGCATGATGTCCCACCACGCCACATTATCCTGACACCAGGCCAACCAATCCTAACATTGACCTCCTAATGCCAAGTGCCAAGTGAGGCAGCTGTTAGTACCATTTTTGTAAGTACCATCCTTGGTATGACTCGACTGGGGATTGAACCCATGACTTTCCACGTCCAAGGCAGATGCTCTAACCACTAGGCCACCAAAGCTGTATGATACATCAATCAAATTCCAGCTTTCATTTTTCTCACTGTTATTGAAGATTAATCTCCTGATTAAAAATATTTATTTATTTTTCTGATAAGCTATCAACAAAAAGTGAATAAGAAAATCCAAAGGCCACCAGAACTTGAACTTGTATCAGTGCCTGTTAGATCTCCAAACCTTCTAAATCTTCATTTTCATCACACTGGATCCATCTAGCAATTGTATTAATAATGGTTTACCAAACTTTATGTTAGTATACATTACGAAACTCATCATACCTACCTGAAATTGGGATTAAATAATGCAAACATATGTTTGGATGTAAAAATCCCTCCCTCTACATCACGTAACTTCAAGCCATCAAGGGGTAACATGTATCGCTTCTCTGCTTCCTGAGGACAAGAAACAGAACCCCCAAAATTAGAAAATAATCTGAAAACATACCCACTATCAACCCATGCTGTCCTGTAGTAATCAGTGCTCCACTGCAATGACAGATACGCACTTTCTTCAAAAGAACTAGATTAGACCTAAGAGATAGTTTATACAAGCTGATATCAAACTGGTTTTTAACACTGGTCCCCGTTTTTCTTAGCAAAGAACACAAGGTGAAAGTCATAATCCCCAAATTAGATACAGTACAACAAACCCTCCCTATAAGGCCTTCATTATAACATGGCTGAAAATCATAATACCCACATTCGATACAGTACAACATTCCATCTATATTAGGCCTTCATTATAACATGGCTGAAAATCATAATACCCACATTCGATACAGTACAACATTCCATCTATATTAGGGCTTCATTATAACATGGCTGAAAATCATAATACCCACATTCGATACAGTACAACATTCCATCTATATTAGGCCTTCATTATAACATGGCTGAAAATCATAATACCCACATTCGATACAGTACAACATTCCATCTATATTAGGGCTTCATTATAACATGGCTGAAAATTATAATACCCACATTCGATACAGTACAACATTCCATTTCTAAAAATCTTTCATTATAACATGGTACTTGTTATAAGACATGTACGGTCATGGACTACATTTATTTCAGTAGTAAAACTGTACTTTACTATAAGGTAGTCTCACATTAAGTATGGTTTCCATGTACAATGTTATCATGAGGGAGTTCTGTACTTGGTGTATATATGTCCTTAAATTTATGAATCTGTTCTGTACCTGGTGTGTAATTATGTCCTTAAATTAATGAATGGGTACTGAACCTTGTATATATCAATGTCCTTACATTAATGAGTGGATACTGAACTTGGTGTATATCTATGTCCTTACATTAATGAGATATTACTATAATTGGTATATATCTGTCTTTACATCAATGAGTGAAAATCTATAATTGGTATATATCTATGTCCTTACATTAATGAGACAGTATTGTAATTAGTGTACATGTCCTTACATTAATGAAACCACTGAAATTGGTATATATCCAGGTCCTTAAAATATACACACATTTGTGTCCTTAAATTTAAAAGAGAGTACTGTACTTGGTGTATATCTATGTTTTTAAATTCCATAAGAAACAAAGACATTGGGAATGTTGAATGATTGTAGATTTGTCAAGCAGAATAACAATATTTTCAAATTATGAACAAGCGAGAGGCTGTTGTTCTAAAGAGATTACCAGGTCTGGATTGACAATACATATAGAGTGATTACCTTTCTGTGCAATGAAATTTAAAAAAACTACAATTGATACCTAAATTATGCCTGGCTTTTGTTTCAAAAATACTAATTAAACACTTTGATTGTTTGACTATTGAATAAGGTAGAAATACATGTACTATAAAAAAAATAAAAAATAATGAGGAATAATGATATGCATTTTGAGACATTATCAGAGTTTGTTTAGTATTTGGGTGTCAGTTGTCTCAGCACAAGTCCAAATATCATTTACATAGCTCTTTGAAACATCAAGGAATCCATCATAATAGTCATGGATTCTCCCTATATGGTCAAAAAGAAGCCATGATCTTACTATTACACTATATCAGACTGATGGGGGAGGGGGCATCTGACAGAGGTGGGGGCATCAGTGAGTGTTTCTGACTTTCATAAAATTTTCATTACTTTAAAATTCAAATGTGTGTCAATGCAGCACATTCGAGAGTTGTTCAACATTAATTGTCAGCTTGTATGAACTTTCTCCATCAAAAATGAAACTTTGTTAAATAATAGTAAATACCATATTTTATGAAAACAAATACTCACCAAAGTATGGAACAAATTCTGAGTTATGAAACAACCAGTAAATGTGAAAAATATCATTAATACAAATTAATTATTAGTTAAATATTTTATAGAAAAAAGATTCCCAAAGTATGTAGTTTACATTAAAATTACAATTTGAATTTCACCAGCAGAAGAAGTATCCCATATAAGATTTGAAACCAACACTAGGCTTAAGGACACATTTTCTGGGAATGATCTTTCTGCTATACATTCATATAACAAGGTAAAAAAAATCTCTTCAAGTAAGCAAACACCATTATTCTTTATCATCTAGAGAAGGAATAATTAAAACATATTACAATTTTACAAGATTCCTCTCATTTCGTTTCCTGCCCAGGCTTTGAAACAAAACATTTTGATTATAACGAGGGCACCACAAATTTACATTTCTTTAAGCAGAAAGAGATTCTTGTTACCAAACTCAGGTTAGGACTTCTGAAACCTGAAAATAATTATTATTAATTAATCCTGAAAAATTTTACTTGTGCATATAAAATGGACCAGGTGAATGAAGTAAAAAACGATCTGTGGAAGAAGAAAACATATGAAGCTAATACTCTATAAAAAAAATAAACAAAATATTAATAATAGAAGCATATATACAGCAATATCCATGCATATACATGTATTCTAAAATATTAAATTTTTAACTTCACATTAGCATGAAGTTAAACAAACTGAAAAGAAAAATACAAAACTTATTGCATCAGAAAACACCTTTCCAATAAATAAATTCCAAAACCTAATACAAAACTTTTGCAATCAAGTTTCAGAACTTGTCAAATTCCATTTAAAACATTATCTCTTTAACTATGAAAAAGGCATGGTAGTTGTATTTCCCACCTGTTTTCTGTATTGAAGAGTCCAATAACCTTTTTCTTGCTAAGAATTCCGCTATCTGCTAGGTCCCGTAGTTTTAAATTATCCAAGGGCAGCATATACTTCTTATCTTTCTCCTAAAACGTTAGAGCGGAGTGCAATAGTTTGAGGTGACAACTGTCAAACATTTATGGCCATGCATGAGGTGGGGAAGCATTGATTACCATCATTGTATCTGACCCCAAAATGATAGCAAGTTTATTGGATTGTTTATTCAAGTGGGATCTGAATCATCTGTCCTTGAAAAACTTTCTAAAAAATGCATGCTCAACAACATACTACTGAATGTTAGCTCACTGTTTACTTGCACATGAAGACGCAAAAAAAAGCAAATTAAAAGCTTTCTCTAAATGCACTACCCATTTAAATCTACATGTATCTTTGTCTACACTACATATATTGATATTATTCAATCTTAACCTCAAAATGGGTAAAATTAAAAGGGAGACAACTCTTCACTTTGGCTACAATCTGTCACAAAGCTATGAGAAGAAAAAAAACAACGGAGTGTGTGATTGGGATTTTTAATGTAGTTTTTTTTTAAAAATCAGTCATATCGCTATGATGTCTACAGTGTGGCAGTTTATAGTGATGTCTAGCACTGGGGCATCATGCCACAGACATGTAGCATGATGTCCCACCCAGTCACATTATTCTGACACCAGGCCGACCAATCTTAACACTAACCTCTTAATGCCGAAAGCCAAGCGAGGTAGCTGTTAGTACCATTTTTGTAAGTCTTTGGTATGACTCAGCGGGGGGCTTATACCCATGACCTCTCGCTTCCAAGATGGATGCTCTAACCACAAGGCCACCGGAGCACTTCAATAAACAACTGACAAATCAAATATAATTATGATTTTATAAGAAGATAAAGTGAAAGAAATTATCAAAATTCTTAAGCCCAAAGTTTTCTGTAAAATGATTCAGAAAGTTCTTACAAATATTGGGAAGATAAATATGTAAATTAGGAAAACAACATTAATTTGCTTCATTGTGTGAGTTCTTTGCAGAAACAAACTTTAGTATCAATACCACTAAAAATGTGATACAATGGTTTTATACAAAACAAACTTTGGACTAAAATAATTAGAACCATCCATATATTTTGAAGTGCAGACATTCCTCTGAAATATTGTTGTTGATGTTGTAGGGTTTAACGCCATTTTCCAGCATACGATAGACTATACATGGCGGCCAGTATTAATGGTGGAGGAATAACCAGGGAAAACACATGGAAAGAACAACCGACCCATGAGAAGCTACTGGCAAGCTTTCTCACATACCTACACTGGCCGAATCCGAGACTTGAACCCACACAGACAGAGGTGAGATGGCAGTGATCCGTAACGGAGAGTGCTTTAGACCTCTCGGCCACTCAGGGCCCCCCTTTGGAATGTAAAAAAAAGAAAGTTCAAGATCCATAAGAAAAACTGACAACAGTTGACAAACTTATGGTCTCCAAAATCCATCCCAATAGAGATGAAGCTCAGAATTAAATATCATGAGGAGTTGTCCCCAATGTAGCATCACTACACAGACTAAAGGCTTTATGGGATATTAGCCTTACTGACACAACATGCATCACATATACCATATTTGTTAAAGTGCTGTTAGGACTAGGTCATTGCTTGTCACACCACATGCACATCTATATGCCATATCATGAGCAGTAACTTTGAAACATAATTAAAGCCCTAGAATGAGCTTAGCATCCAAACCAAGATAACCCGACCAAAACCCAATCCAGTCTTTGCACTTTGAAAAGAAAAGTTCAATTGGTACAATGAAATTTATTTAACAGATGGATATGAGTCTCTCTGATTAACTGGTTAAAACTGAAATGATAATAACTGTACACTTGCTTAAACATGTTGTCTCCAAAAATATGCATCAAAACTGAAACTAACTCTGCTCTGTATTCATCTGCACTTCTATGCACCTACAATTCTTTAGATATATTTTCTGAGCATCAAATCAACTTGTTTTATTTCTGTTTATGTCATCAATTATGTTTCAGTCTGAGATTCTCATTAACAATTCACACATACTGCAAGATCTTAATGAAAACTCTTTGAATTTTGAGCCCAATAACAAATAACAAATAATTCTGTGGATGTTCTCTAGTACATTAACATGTTTATTTCATATATCATCATGAAAAGTACAATGTAGAAAGAGAAGGCTTATACCTCGATATATGTCACATATTTTTAAAAGAAAACATGGCCTTCAAATTGTAAGGTTTCTTCCTTACCTAAACTGTTCCACTTGTCAGTTTGTATCTCCTTTATTTTGTTTGTACACAACCATTACGAAAATTAACAAAGTCTATACATTACTTAATTACCAAGCAATAATTGTACCTCATCTGCATCCATTCTGTCACATATGTTGGAACTTATTAGTAACTTTAAGAACCTATTAGTAACTACCTATTACTGACCTTTAATGCCTATTACAGAGATGCTGTTAGAAACTTTTATTGCCATCACACAGTAAGATGCATGAAAAATCCTTCACAACATATTAAATGGAGACATCCTAATTAGATTGATGCAATCGATTCTCTTACTAAAATCTTGGCAAATTACAATTGTGGATTCTCTTATTAATGTGCCCAAAACCACTACTATTTGATCTAAATTACCTTAAACAATGTAAATTGCTTTGTGAAAGTTACTATAGTCATTTGCAAATTTTAGTCACTACTCAATTTAAAACATCTGAATACTGTTTATCATTTAATTATTTCATATTGTAAGACATATTTTGTTAACAATCGATTATATTCTAAAACATATATGTGATTCATTAAAAAGTTGTTAAATCACACCTTTATTAAATTCACATAATGTACACAACTGTACTCTTTTTTTGCCATTATGGTTTATAATCAGTTTTATTTTGTGCAATCTATCCATCTGTAAAAGAAACTGAATATTGCCAAACTTTTCTATTATTTTGTTTCACTATGGTCCAGAAAGTTAAAAAAGCCAGGGGGTCTTTTTTTCATGTTTGAGTAATCCAGAAAAGCATACCCTAGTACCACTGAAAAAGTTCATCTCTCAAGAAGACAGTAATTTTTTTATGACATCAACATTTTCATAGCCAACTAAATCTTGTATAAATGCTCTTTATCCAGAAATTAATCAAAGCTGAATTAGTAACACCTCAAAATTTAACAGCTTTGTCTTATAGAACTCTCAATCCCTGGTATGTAATAAATTTCAGGTCTTGACCAGCCAAGGGGAAATTTGTTGTAATTTTAATGTTACCATGATATGGCCTATAGAAATAGCTTTGTTACTGTTGCAGTATGTCTACTTGTTTATAATGTGCAACTGATTACAATGAGCTGACATGATAATTCTATACACTAAGAAAATTCTAAACAACATTATACATTAACAATGTGAAAGCATGCAAAAACTCTGAGGTAAGCATGAGAACTGCATGCTGATGGGAATTACATAAAGAGTACATTCCTTTTTCTGAAGAATCAACTCTCTTATCATATTAATATCCCCATATAGCAACATGCACCATCACCACATCCTATCAAGCACGGTCAAATTAACAAAACGAAGTGCATGAATAAGATGTGGGTCCCAAAAATACAGGAGCCAATACTGGTGATAAGCTTTCAAATACCTATTTTCAGTTGAGAAAAGAGCAAAAACTGGATGACGAGAGAAAAAGCTGCTTTCCACATCACGAAGTTTGAGATTCTCCAAGGCTAACATGTATTTCTTGTCTTTTTCCTGAAAATCAAGTTACAAACATAGCTTCATCCAGTCACAGGGTGTTTTGCGGGGGCTGAGTAAGACTGAAAATAATTTTTAAAAACTTTTTTGAACTTTAAAAAAAAACTTGATTGAACTTTGATTTTCCACTACCGGTAATCTCTCTTTACCCCACCTGTTCTGCATTAAAAAGAATTCAGGATTTGATAACTTTATGGTTCATGTAAGTAAAACTAGTAAATTTATTTTAGAGAATAAAGTATCTATACATGGAACTGCAACGTTTATACATATGTCATATGCAGAAAAAAATACAAGTCAAATATATGTGATTTTGTGCATCTTGCACTTGAGAAAGTAATGGATTCATAACAAGTTAAATAGAATACTTCTTTTCAAATACATTTATTTACTGATTACCAATCACATTTGATATTTGTAATGTTTTATGTTACAATGTAATATTTTCTATTTCAAAATCCAGGAGTACTGCCAAACATAGAATCATTATTTACAAGCACAAGTTGTTGCTTCAAGAATAATGAAAAAGAGAAAGTTAATATTCAGACACGTGTTCAGTTCCAAATTCATCTGCAATTAATGGTCAGTAAATGATGCAAGACTTTTTAATCTGCAGATCAATTTATAACCAGCATTACACATTCAACCATGTGCTTCGATTTTGGAAAATTAAAACTGTCCTGGTAAACCTGAAAATTAGACAAGTACTGGTAAACCTGAGAAAAGCAGGCAGAGAACAGGAAGTAAGCAATAGTGAATTTCAAGCTGCTGCATTGTTTTTAGACTACTAAAAGCACAGACTGGTTTCTCATATTAATCCTTTCCCTAAGCATATGCAAAAGATAAATGTAGCTATCACTCACTGAATTCAACCAAATCACATATTTAAAAAGCTCAAAAAGAGAATTCACAAAAACAACAACACATTTGTGACATAAAATAGCAAGAAAGTAAATGTATACTGCAAATTTTTTGCATTAAGAAAAATATAAAATTGAGGTCATTTTCAATTCAAAGGTAATATTCCTTCAAAGAGTTTACAGGTAAGTAGTAAAGTGACAAACCAAAGATGAATAAACAAATGGATAACAATACAAATACAAAATATCCCAATCACAGTTGCTATAAAACTATCTGATGGCAAAAACATGCCAACTGTAGAATAGCTAGACTGCACAGCATAGTCTCAAACAGTGAGCTTCTTTAAGAAAAAAAACTTATGCAAGTCATTAAAGGGGACAAACATGCAAAACTGAAATTTGTGCAAACTTTATATATAATTTGCATTATGTATATGGTTCTTTTTCTGAAAATTTGTACCTTTCATTCCTACTTGTTACGAAGAAATTTATGAAATACCAAATCATCTCTCCCGATTCATCTTGAATAGAACAAAGTGCTTCCCTCCCCCTCACAAATAGAGGATGTGATGTCATTTGAGACACTGTACACACCAGCATTGTTGACAATGAATTATGGAGAACTAGCCCCATAGAGAACTTGCCCTGGGAGAAGGATCATGTATACTAATTCTGAGATGTCACCACATGGTTCTTATGGCTTTATTGATTGCTGTCTTTTTTCAACTTAAAAACTTATTCAATCTATAAAATTCGCAACTTTTCACATTTTCCATTTGATCAACTCCACTTAACACAAAAAGAAGTGATATCTGTACCTTATGCTCTGCTCTTCAAATCATTATATACATTTTAATTGGAAAAAACAGCGAGTGTAAGCATGATGTGACATCTGCAGTTTTATATATGAAAGGGCTCCAACCTAATAACGAATGAAGCTCAATAAAAAGCATCACACCCATTCAGGAAATGTGTTCGCTACTGAGTTCAACATCGTTTAGTTTATTTCTTCTTTTTTGTTAGTGTTTGTATTTTATTATTTTTCAATAAAACAAACTATTTAAAGTTGAACAAGAAGTTTAACAAATATTTCCCTACTAAATTGCCAATGCAAAATAATCAGGTTTACGTTTTTTTTTATATATAACAATCCCATAATCACGCATACTAATGGGATTTTGTTACCTTAAATATATATTTGAACTGCTCAATGTACTTGGGACATAATGAGAAAATTATCTTTAACAACAAACTAAAGTCATGTTTAAATCCTGGACAAAACTGAAAAATTATTCACATGGTCCGAATCAGCTTGGAAGTTTGGAGAATCAGCCAGATATCTGAGCCAAATCAGTCAGCAATTTGTACCGAATCATCCTGGTCCAAGTTTGAGAGTAATTACTACATTGATGAATAATGTTAATATAATATTTCTATCAATCAATAAATTTAACAGCAACATTTGTTTAAATTTTTGTATCGTGGTGTTCCGGTATGTGTTGTTATAAGAAAAGTAACGAGATTATATGAACACAGACTTTCAATTATAAGTGTGATTTTTTCTATTATCAAGTTGTTTTTCTATTATCGACATTACACAAACAACATGAATGCAGCATATAATCTAGAAAATTTATTCAACAATGCACAGAAACTTAGTTCTTTGTTTATGAACATATCTATAGTGAGATATTCTTTCTTGTTTTTTTTTTTTGTTTTTCCGATCTGACTTAGTTTCAGTTTCCCTTCCAAAACCTTCTGGAGTTGAATATGTATGGAGTATGCTTCCTTGTATAGGAGAGCCAATACCTGATAATAAGATACATCAATCGTGTATTCAAATAATGCGGTAAGCACCATGTGGCAACATCTTGTTGATAACAGTAAAGTTCTAAGGTACCGGTACACATTTCTATCTTTTATTTATTTCAAAGATTAATATTAAATAGGTTTTCTGGATGACAAGTTTTGGGGTGACTTCTCCAACCATTTGGGACAACTTCTCCAACCACTCTGGGTCGACTTCTCCAGAAACGTTGGGGCGAGTTCTCCCAGGACGAGTTCTCAATGGGGCATGTTCTCCCAGGGCAAGTTCTCCATATACATTTGATAATGCAGTCAAGCATTCTATGAGTTGGCTGTGCTTGAATGTTTCAGTTATGGTGACTGTCAGTGATGACATTGATGTGGACATCCAACCTTACATGATGGGGTCCCGACTGACCGAAAACGCTCTCCATTACGGATCACTGCCATCTCACCTCTGTCTGCATGGGTTCAAGTCTCGGATTTGGTCAATGTGGGTATGTGATAAGCTTGCCAGTAGCTTCTCGTGGGTCAGTGGTTCTTTCCAGGTTTTTTCCGGTTATATCTCATCATTAATACTGGCCGCCATGTATAGCCTATTGTGTGCTGAAAAATGGCATTAAACACTACTACTAAAAAAACAACAACAACCTTACATGATAGATTTGTGTGACAAAGATCAACAGGACTTGTCAGATTCTGACAATGGCACTGCTGTCGGGTCTTTCGAGAAACATTCAAGCTCGAAATATCTCTGGCACAACCTGGTGTAGGAATAGCCTGCTATCTTCCAATTTGTCCCAGTTGTCCTATATTGTGATTTTATCTTTAAAATTGGCTTATCCTCTAAGATTTTTTCCCCCCAGAAATGTTTTATATTCATTTGATTTTGAATTTTGAGCGAGGTATGGTGTACTATCTTTGTTGAGGCGGGGGGGGGGGGGGGACTTATTGTTTTAATGCTTGTATTTTTCCATGTCGTTCTTCACATTGTCTATTTTTTTCATATTGAGTTCAACTGTGCTCGAGTGGAGGTCCATACATTTTTAAAATAAAAATTGTACTTCTCCCGGCTTGAGTTGGGTTGTCTCTCATTTATTTATTTAGTCCTGTCAAAGATTTTCCTAAACTGTTTAAGGTACCCTTTCATATGGGTTTTCTGTGCAGTACAGGAGCTAAACAGAAGTGGAATTAGTGGAATAGAAGAAGAATTAAGTATTCTATATGTTCCTGGTTTTTTTCCCCTAAAGATTAATTGGCAAGGCATATTGAGAGACAATTAACTTATATATTTATCCACACATTTAAAGCTGCGTATTGAACCATCTTGTTTAACCATGACACATTGCTGCACAAAATGAATACAACTCTTATGCGTTAATCTCGTCTCAAATGATGTCACATCCTGTTTGTATGGAAGGGAGCTAACAAATTTGCGGCAGGGTCTTTCTGTTTCATCTCAGAAAACAGGATCGTATTTTTTAAAAAATGTAAGAGCAAATACAATAGATGCAAACAAAATAAAAGGTCGGTATAGATTATATAAACAAACTACTAAATATCCTTCTATTTACACTACAATTATGCAGGACCTGGTTTTTGTCCCCTTTCAGGTCTTGTGGATGTACAGACTAATACAGGCATCCACATCATATGGACACTGCACTTCATATGGGTTCAATGGAGAGCACTTCACTTCAGAAATGGTTCATGCAAAACATGACCATCTTACAACACATCATTATTCCACTGGCATTCTGGGACATGGAATACAAACATGTTTTGGATAATGTGCACATAGCTCAGCAGTCTTGTGGTTGCACAGACTGATACAGCCGTCCACATCATATGGCACTACTCATTGGAAAGCACATCATATGAGTTCATTGAAGGCGTGACCATTTTTGCATCATTCTTCCACTGTCATTCAGTGGCATGGAATACAAACATTACTGGATACTGTGTGCCTATCTGACACAACATGTGCAGGACTGGTGGTGTTGATGGAGAAATCAGCAGACCAAGAAAAGAACTGTCAACTGTGACAATTCTGCAACTGGTGAATTCATTAACAAAGGCTGATCCAAAATAACTCCTATAATGAAATTTGTTTGAAGACTAATATAGTGTGCTGCCAAAGGACAATTTATTATTCAGGCTCATCATATACCTGGTAGGGATAACCTTATAGCTGATGCTATTTCTCGATTTCAGAATGAGAAGTTCCAACACTTGGTGCCCCAAGTAGATCAAACTCAACAACATCAAAAACACACAGAGATGATGCTATTTTAACACAATTTATGCATAACTTGGGGTGTTTATCAGTGTCTAATAATATTAGCTCAGTGTACAGAATTGGCTTCCAATGTTTGGTGAACTTTTTAGCCATGTCAGGTGTTGCACATGTTTACTCCTTCCCCATACTTTCAGAAGATGTTTTGATTTATTTTGTCACATACTGTCACACCAGGCTGCACAACTAAGGTGTACCTTGCAGGGAGTAGATTCCATTACCTACAGGCTGGGCCTAGTATCCTTTTCCAGGAATCTGACATGCTGCAGTGTATAATTCATGGGATAAAAAAAGAAAAACATTTCAAAAAGTAAGCCCAGATTTCCTATTACATACAGGATAGTGGTGCATTTCTAGGTTATGTTAGGTGTGGAAGTAATTTCACCAGAGGGGGATTTGTCATTGCAGTGCATATGTCTGGTAGCATTTTATTTTTTTATATTCTTGCAATGGGGTACAGTTCAATCATTGCAGAGCATTTCTTCAGGCAACTATCCAAGGATTTGAGATATGACATTTTCAACAGACAAATCTGTTTTTACTGACCTTGCCATCTTCAAAAATGGTCAAATTTTGTGCTTGTGTCAAGATTTCATTTTTTCATAACCTGATGTTGTGCCCCATGTCCTGGAGCAGTATCTGAGTCAACAAAGGCAAGGTACTTTGGCTGGAGGTCAAGGGGGAAATGCTTCTTTATTGGTAGATTCCATGGGTGGTCCATTTAGTATTGCATGAACCTGGGATCAACCCAGAATACACTTTTATATCGGGCTCAGCCTAGCAAAGATTTAGTTAAGATGGGATCAGCCCAGAATACATTAGTATGTTGGGATCAGCCTAGCACAGTCAAAATTTAATTAAGCTGGAATCAGTCCAGAATACATTTGAATGCTGGGATCAGGCTAGCACAGTCTACAGAAGCTTGGATCAGCCTAGCACAGACTACAGAAGCTGGGATCAGCCTAGCACAGTCTACAGAAGCTGGGATCAGCCTAGCACAGTCTACAGAAGCTGGGATCAGCCTAGCACAGTCTACAGAAGCTGGGATCAGCCCAGCACAGTCTACAGAAACTGGGATCAGCCCAGCACAGTCTACAGAAGCTGGGATCAGCCCAGCACAGTCTACAGAAGCTGGGATCAGCCCAGCACAGTCTACAGAAGCTGGGATCAGCCCAGATTATACTTCAGTGCTCATATCAGCCTAGCACAACTTATCCTTAAGCTGGGATCAGCCCAGATTACACAATAATGCTGGACTCAAGATAGGCATAGAATTATTTTTAAAGATGGCATCAGCCTAGAATATACTCATACTGGGATCAGCCTAGCACAGATTTTACTTGAGCTGGGATCAGCCTAGCACCTGTTCTAGTTTAGCGGGGATCAGCCCAGAATACACTGTAATGCTGACATCATCAATGTCCCAATCTTTAGAATCCTGACCAAGAAAGATATTATTTTAATGGATATATTAACAAACAAGATTTGATCTAAAACTCCAAACACTGTGCAAATCTGAGAATAATTACCAGTTGTAAGTGGGGTTTTTATATCTTCAATACATTTGATCAATATATTCCAAGATATTGTATTCAAAAAACAATCTATTTTATGCAATTAAATAGATCTTTTGTACATGTATTAATATCTTTATTACCTAGATTGCTTCTAATGTTTATTGTATGTTTCACAGGCAAACTGCCTGGCATAACTTTCCATATAAGTGTCATTTAATAATACCTAGCTTCAAGTTTATACATAACAAAAAGCTTTGCCACTGCTTGTCATTAAATAATATTTTCCAGAATATTTTTATAATATTTTAAAATTAATACTGATCCAGATTTGATCATATTTTATGTTTACAAAAAAACTGAAATAAAGAAGGCATGTGCAGATATATTCCAGTTAACATGTTGAAAATTGTATAGAAAATGTAACAAAAATCTTAACTAATTAGGTAAATAATCTTAATGACAAGAAATACAACATGCAGTCCCATGCAAGCCTCAGAGTCAAAGTTGCAATAAATTACAAAACAGAAAGGTGCAACACTAACAGTGAAATAATAATTATTTAAAACAAATAGATCAACTGCAACGACACACTTTACAACACAACTTCCCATGTTCTTTTACCCCACAACTCCAGTACTTATCCCCACCCCAAGACCATTACCAAAGGGTCAAAATGCAAAATGTACCCAAACAAAATGCTGTGAATTCAAATATTAAGCTTCATTAGAAAACATCTGGAAATGTCTTTGTAATTTAATTTTTCTACATTTTACTGTCAGTCCTTCCCATAAACCCTAGGGTTAAGGTAGCATGGATGGTAATCAGTAAAGAAGCATAACATAGTTTCGTAAAATTCACAACAGCAGTTCAGAGAATGCAGCTTACTAGATATACGGTGAGATGAACAGACTTCATGTATCACAATATTGCCCAATTAAACACCGGGATTAAAATGCTGAAATGTTCTCTTGTTTATCCTTTATACACCTGCGGTAATAACTGTCATCTACTAACAGGGTTTAAATCTGTGCTAATGGCTGCAATACTGATCTGATCCAGTGATGCAAGATTGTTAATCTGAAAATTCTTAACATGCCAAAAATTTAAATTCTAGTTTTTTATATGCATTATGCTCTACTAGTTTTGCTGTAAATCTGGATTCTAACAGTTTATGCCTTCCAGTCATTCTGAATCAATATATTGCATGTATACACTGATAACTATGGATATAAACTAATTATTCATCAAAGTGTTTGGTTGGGCAAAAGGTCCATATTGTCTGGGAACAACTCTTATCCATTAAACATTGCAACATTTGCTAATTCTATATTAGTTTGAAATATTCACTTAAAAACCTGGGATCCATATAAACTGACATTGACCCTATTCTTTTACCATTGAGGACTGTTAGAAAAATCCAATCCCTCAAACTAAAATATGCAATTTTCTCACCAGCAACAAAGTCACTGCAACCTTAGCAACACAAAACTAAATAAACTTGTGACCTTAAGCTCTTGACCTTCTAACAACCCCATTCCTCTTGTAAACTAAAATGAGCCAAATCTGATATCATTCCATGTACAGAGAAACAGAAGATACAGCACCACCACACAGATCTCAGAAACAATTACATCAAATGGCCAAATGATCTGTCTTGTGACTTCTGACCCCTGAATTTCTCATGCTCAAGGATGCTCTTCATACCTAGAATTTGATTCAAAGTCTAATGCCTATCCAGACACATTGTACAAATTTTCTTTTGCCAACAGACTTTGATAAAGTTAACACTGTAAAATTCATCTTTGACATTTTGGCCCCTACATCTGTAGTAAAATTGGACATCCCATGGTAAATAAATGTACTATTTTTGTGTGACAATTTATACATGTAAACAGTAGACAGACTACAAAATTAATGACCTGCACCAATGACCTCAATCACAATTTGCAACAGTCATAGTAGGCAAGACAAAAAAAAAATGTTGAAGACATCAATTCACTTAAATTTACAGTTGATCCATCTTAACAATGTGCACTTAAGCAAAAACAATTCATTCTTTTCTTTCAATTTGTAGATTTTGCTGAGCAAACTTATCACTTTCAATGTCATTTAAAGTGTATGAGCTCTATCATTAGTGAAATCTGAAGTATGGAGTGAAGGTCATGGGGAAATAAAATCAGCCATGAACAAAACGGCTAAAGCAATTGAAGTGAACAAAATAAAAAATAAAAATGTAATAAAAAATTGCAAAGTCTGACTCTATGAAGCTTTTAGCAATCTCCAGCAACCATTGTAAAATTTAATTATCCTGCAGAAAACAAATTCACTACAGTGACAGACCTGCCAACACTGACGAGTCCATGTCAGTAAGAGTCAATTTTTTCCATAAGGTTGACCATTTTTCAGTAAGATGTTTGTTTTGTTTTGTTTGTTTTTAGGGTTTTACGCCATTTTTTCAGCAAACGATAGGCTGTAGATGGCAGCCAGTATTATTGGTGGAGGAAGAACCCAGGAAAACTCCAGAAAGAACCACCGACCCACAAGAAGCTACTGGCAAGCTTTCTCACATAACTACATTAACCGAATCTTAGACTCGAACCTACGCAGACAGAGGTGAGATGGCAGTGATCCGTAATGGAAAGCACTTTAGACCACTCGGGCACTCAGGGCCACCACTCAGTAAGATGTAATAAAATATCAGTGTTGATGCAGTGAGAATGAACATTATGTTCAAATGAAAGTATGTCAAATATGTGTAGAATTTATTTACCACTAGTTGAGGTGCATGAACTTTAGATTCAAATCCTATGCAACTCGACAGCTCATTGCTATCTCTCAACTTTAAATTCTTTGAAATCACTCTTTTTCCATTTCACATGACAACTGGAATCATATCTATCACCATGAGACATATTCAAATTAGCATGTGATGTCCAAAAAATGTTATGTGTCCTTTCCAGTTTTGATTCACAAGAATCTAAATATTCCTTTCTATTCATCTGTGATAATTATTAACAGTTTTCCATTATCTTAAACATGCATCACTTTCTGGATGCCATTTTTTAAAAAATATTCTATAATCAATAGTCTGATCATGCAAACACTTTGCATGAAGAAATAGGTGCAGTTTAAAGCACCTGGGGTGCTGCTGTAAAGTTAGTCTGGTTAACTGACTAATATCTAGCATGAAACATGGATCCAAATTGAATATGGATGAACTAATTATCTGGATTATCAGCAACAATAACTTTGCCGTAGTTTTTGCTTGTATGCTGTTGGGTTCATATTTTAAGGGAAATTTTCGTAAGACTTATGGAAAAATTATTAAGGTTGGCAGGTCTGTAGTGATTTGAAAACAATGTTGGCCCCTGTCACAGAATTTAAATGAGAAAAAAAAACAAATGAATATTGTTTTCTATATCAAAATAGACATAACAGTGGGGACTCGAAACCATCAACTATCAATTCTATGAAACCATATACTATTAACAGGAAACATCTCACTCTAAAGAATCAACCAGACATGTCTTACAAAAAATTTCATACATAATTATCAACTTTGTAAATCCGAAGATTTTTCCACCCTTTTTTTTCCTTGACATTTATCATGCAGGTAACAAGAACAGAGTAATCAACTTCTGATCTGCTTAACTGGATTCTAGTCTGTAAGAATTTTACTCCCATTTCTATCTGGTCACCTAGTATAAAATCCATTTAGAGGAAAGAAATCATAAAAGTCCATCAACCTTAACAAATAATATTTGTAATAACTACAGGCTCTATCTAAGTACAATATAGAAATTTCATTAGCACTTTACAGTGACCTTGACATTTAATTGTTTGATTTCAAAACGAGTCTAGCTCATTCATTACCTCAGGATAATTAATATGAAGATTGACTCACAATGAAGATGTAGAACTTTACTGATCTAACATTTTTAGTTCTAATCCGAGTGACGATCACCTCTCAATATGTTGACCTTTCATGACCTCATGGTTGAGTGGAGTCTTTCTCTATCCAATGAAAAGTGACCAATAACGTTTCATCATGCCAGTAATGTAAAATAAAATAAGATTACAACAAAATAGTACAGGAATTCTAATTAAGAGACAAATCCCATTTGGCACCTCATATTGAGTAAACCAAATCATCCCTTAAACCTGGGAATTTACACTGTCATCTACATAAACACAAAAATTAGACTTACCAATTTCATTTGTTTACACAATGACACATTTTTTCCCTATCTTGTTAACAAGTTTCTAGAGGATGGAAACAAATGTATGAATGGACAGAATGACGGACTAAATAAACATACCTCCCGCTGCAAGCAGTGTCAGCATACAAAATTATTAAGATCCTATCCAATGTGTCTTCAACATTACATACCATAATAAAATTCATAATATACTGACAGAAACTTATTCCAAACAGTATTACAATCATATTAAAAACACCCACTTTTGTCTTGGTGTTTTGGCTGACAAACATGAGGTCGCAAATATTGAACTCGTAGCGGCATCGCATACTTTTTAAAACGTTATTTGTATTCTTATGTTCTCATTTTCTTTTAAACTCCCTCATCCCAATTTTTAAGTTTGTATCCTTTATTTATTTTCATACTAGGACAGGCAATTAACCTAGTTTTCTATAAATTTTTTGAAATTATTCTTTAAGTATCGTAATTTCAGAAATTAAAGATTTCAGATTAATGCTTGCTTGCATTGTTATCTCTTATGCTGGTGTTCTCAAATGCAACATAACAACAATAACATGAAATCCTCAAATACAAAAATATCTTTTCCTTTAAAAAAACAATAATTAAATACAAAAATATCTTTTCCTTTTTTAAAAAAACATTTTTGAAAAACCAGGGCATCATTTAACACATACCTCTTCATCTTTGTACCAGGAGAGACTCTCAGCTGAAAGTACAAACCAGAAATCTTTGGATCCGCCCTTTAAAAATGTAACATTATGCAAGGTCAGCCAACCTCTCCGTATCACCTGGAATAAACAAAATCAAAAATAATCACAAAATTGGCAAGGACTGACTCTCTAAGTTTCATTAGTTTAAAAAGTATTTAAATTAAAACTAGAAATTAGATTTGGCATTGAATAAAGAAAAGTTATATTCACAAATACAAAAAACAAACCCTCACCATTTATATAACCTTCATGTCACAGAATTAGGCGAAAATTTGAACTGATTTTTGTTGTTCTTCAATTGCAAACGAAACTCACCATTTTCTTGATTACGTCGTACACGCATTACCTGGGGTGATTAAGTGGCGTGTAACGATTTGCATGTGCCAATTTGTAATTTACATGAAATCCGAAATACTCGTTTTACGTGGTGTACGGCAAGCTCGATGTGATTTATGTTCACCTATTGAGAGTATATAAGGTTAAGGATTTCTCATTATTATTTACGGGAACCCAAATATCTAATCGAAGGATAGATAACCTCGTCTTGCAAATCTCCAGCCAAAGGGCTAATTCAGTCTGATTCAGTCTGATTCCAGCTGATTCCGTCGTTGATTCCGTCGTTGATTCAGTCTGATTCAGTTTGATTCCGTCGTTGATTCCGGAGATCTAATAACATCGTTGATTCCGTAGATCTGATAACATCTGACAATCACTGATTCAGTCTGATTCCAGCTGATTCCGTCGTTGATTCCGTCGTTGATTCAGTCTGATTCCAGCTGATTCCGTCGTTGATACCGTAGAAGTTCATCACTGATAGCGCATCTAATAACATCGTTGATACCGTCTCTGATACCGTAGCTGCTAACATAGTTGTTACATTGTTTCTGGTACCGTAGCTGCTAATAACATCGTTGATACCGTAGCTGCTAATAACATCGTTGATACCGTAGCTGTTAACACATCTGATACCATCTTTTGATAAACGTCTTTGAAATCGTTTGATTTGTTGTGGGACATCTATTGTTTGTTCTGGAACATCTCTGTATAAATATCTGAATGTGCTTGTGCCGTTAATTTGTGCAAACGGAATTGAAGTATCTGTCTGTGTGTCGAACTGTCTGTTCATCAACATCTGTGTAACATGTAAATATCCGGAAAGCTAGAAGTCCGAGTGTCGGAGCTGTCTTAGAGTTGTAAAACGTCCGGGTTGACATCTAGGGGAGTGAGGAACCGTTGGTTCGGGTAGATGTTGTATGCTGTCTGAACGTATAACTGTGGTGGATCCGTGTAGGGAAACGTCCGATAATAGTATTGGTCAACCCTCGGTTCTCGGGGAAACTGGGAGACGATTCAACTGTTGCTGAATCGTGCGGTTATACAGGGGAGACACATAGGTGTATTGAAATTGTGATATAATTTAATACATTGTTGTATTTGCATGTTTATGTCAGATCGCAATAATATTTCAAGTGATCACATAGATATAAATAAAAGCTAGCAACTTGATTGAATACAAGTATATGATCGTGCTAGTTATCGCAATCCATCGTGCGATAGATAGTTTGTCGTTTGTGTTTATTTTTTTTTCGTAAATCATAGTTGCATTTATTTAACTTTCGTAAAGGATTCTTGGATCTGTGTATAATCCAAGAGATCCCTTTACATCTGAGATTCCTTTTGTATTGTTATTTAATTTATTCATGTATTGTGAATGGTTGTGAGTGTAATTGTGGGTTGAGTGCATGAATTATTGTGTTGTTACATCTGTATTTTTTTCATTTACAATTTATTACATAAATTTATATTTTCTTTCACAAATTGTGTTTGTATTGTTCATTTAATCCACCCTCCTCTCGGTAACAATTCTGTTACAATGGTGTCAGAAGTGGGATCGTTGGATTAAGTGAACTGTCAATCATTTTTGTGAAGGTATACATTTAATGTTTATATTTGAGCGTGACCTCTGTTAAGATAATACTCTAGTTGGAGTTTATTTTTGTTTAGTTTACCTAGGTCCGTGTGTCCAGTATAAACGTGTTTAAAGTATTGGTTTGGTTATATATCTATATTCATATTACAATTGTCATGTCATCCCTTAAGGACTTGGTTGCCTTAGGCAAAGAATTTGGGTATGAAGGTGAAATCTTAAGGAAATTTATTCAAGAAGAACAAGCCCGGGAAAGGGAAGAAAGGGTAAGAGGAAGGGAATTAGAAAGGGAATCCGAAGATAGGAAATGGGCCTTTGAGAGGGAAAAGATAGAATTCGAGAGGGAAAAGATAGAGTTAGAGAAGCAGGCCGAGAAGGAAAAGATAGAATTAGAGAAGCAGGCCGAAAAAGACAGGATAGAATGGGAAATGGAAGCGGAGCAAAAGCGAATAGAGTTAGATAAACTAGCTAGAGTAGAAATGTTAGAGTTAGAAGAAAGAGCAAAACAACGGGATCATGAGCGTAAGGTAGAATTAGCGACATCTGGAAGAGAACACGATTCTGCCACTAACAAATTAAGGGGCCCCAAATTACCTCCCTTTGACGATGAAAAAGATAACATAGATAGTTATCTTCATCGGTATGAGCGGTATGCCGAAAACCAGAAGTGGAGTCAAAATGACTGGGCGCTGCATCTGAGTGCTTTATTAAAAGGTAAAGCACTGGATGTATACTCGCGACTTCCTAGGGACGATGTGTTTAAGTACGACGTCCTAAAGGAAGCACTTCTCAAAAGGTACGAGCTCACTGAACAAGGTTTTCGAAAAAAATTCAGGTATAGCAAGCCCGATAAGGGAGAAACCTTTGGTCAGTTCACCGTCAGAATTGCGAACTATTTTGAGCGGTGGATTGAATGCGGCAAAGCGGTGAAAACGTTTGAAGGGTTGACTGATTTCTTGCTCAGAGATCAATTATTTAATACAGTTGGGCGAGAATTAGATCAATTTCTGAAGGAGAAAGTCTTCACAAACGTAAAAGATATGGCTAAGCAAGCCGATTTATTTGCCGAAGCTCATGGGGGAACTCAGAACGTGGTTTTAAAAGATTTTAAGTCTGGAAACCAGTCTGTAAGACCTATGCCTAGGGAGCCGGTAAAATCAGCTGAGGTAAAAAGGTCAGTTGGGAATCCAGTTTTTCAGCGTGTGCGGTGTTTCTTGTGTAATGCATTGGGTCATGTTCAAAAAGACTGTCCTAAAAGAAAGGCACTTATACATAAGGTAGCAGTGGCTATACAAAGTAAAGGTATATCCGATAACAACGTACATGTAGAACCTTGTATTCATTCACTTGGCACGTGTATATTTCCTGAAGTGCGCGTACCAACCGCGAGAGGGTTTGTCAACGGTCGAGAAGTCGTGGTATTGCGTGATACTGGTTGTACGGGCGTAGTGATCAAACGTAGTCTCGTGCAGGATAACCAAATGCTCGGGTGGGAATCCCCATGTATGTTACTTGATCAGACGATGGGTCGCATTCCCGTAGCAAGGATCACAGTAAAAACACCTTTCTTAACGGGAACTGTTGATGCCCTTTGTATGGACAATCCTATATACGATCTGACGATCGGTAATGTTGAAGGTTCCCGTCTTCCAACCATGGCCGATTTTAAAATACCTTTGGCCCAGGCAGTGGAAACGCGAGCGCAAACACTGCGAGAGAAAACCGCGTTTCATAAATTAATAGTCCCTGAATCGATCTCAGGAATTTCCCGTGATGATTTCAAACAAGAGCAAGAACGTGATGAATCCATCAGAACAATTGTTGAGAAAATCACGTCCGGCGCGATTAAACATTGCAAGCGTGGGGGTAGCTCTAGATTCGTACGCAAGAACGGATTAATTCATAGGGAGTTTAGCGCTCGGGAGGGTAAGAAGTATTGGCAAGTGGTCGTACCCCAGAGATATAGATCTCAAGTACTTAGGGTGGCGCATGAGTCAAGCATGGCAGGACACCTAGGTAAGGCTAAGACCACTAGCAGGGTAGTCGCTGAATTCTACTGGCCAGGTGTTAATGGCGATGTCACACGGTTCTGTAGGTCGTGCGACGTATGTCAGAAAACCGTTTGTAAGGGAAGGGTCACAAGGGTGCCCTTAGGACAAATGCCATTAATAGATACACCGTTTAAAAGAGTGGCAGTAGATATTGTAGGACCAATACACCCGGTTACCGAAAGAAAGAATCGGTACATACTTACTCTGGTTGATTACGCAACCAGATACCCTGAAGCCGTAGCGTTACCAACTATTGAAACGGAAAGGGTAGCTGAAGCATTAGTTGATATCTTCAGTAGGGTAGGGGTGCCAGAAGAAATCCTCACTGATTGTGGTGCCCAATTCACCTCTGACCTCATGGGTGAAATAAGTAGGCTGTTATCCATCAAACAGCTAAACACTACCCCATACCATCCGATGTGCAATGGACTGGTAGAGAAGTTTAATGGTACCCTGAAAAGCATGCTGAGAAAGATGTGCGCGGAACGTCCGCAAGACTGGGACCGTTATTTAAACGCTGTTCTGTTCGCGTACCGTGAAGTACCGCAGGAAAGTTTAGGGTTCTCACCCTTTGAACTGTTGTATGGTAGAACGGTTCGAGGCCCGATGCGGATACTACGCGAACTATGGACTGGTGATGTCGCAAACGAGGAAATAAAAACGACTTACCAGTACGTGTTAGATCTAAGAAACAAACTTGAGAGTACATGCCAGATGGCACGTGACGAATTGATTAAATCGGGGCGCAGATATGCCAAGTATTACAACCGCAGAGCGCGTAATAGGAAATTTCTTGTGGGAGATCAGGTGCTATTGCTTCTTCCAACGAGTTCGAATAAGTTATTAGTCCAGTGGAAAGGTCCATATGAAGTTAAAGAAGTAAAAGGTGACATGGACTATAAAATTGACATGGACGGTAATGTAAAAACATTCCATGCGAACATGCTCAAGTTGTATATCAAGAGACAGAGCGACAATGTCAATAAGGGGAGTTGAAAATATAGGCGCAGACTACTTGAGTAGGGCATGATGGGAAATTTGTATGAATTTGCCCAGTAATAAAATCCAGTTTGTAGTATAACCAGTGTAAATGTTGTAAGATATCATCAATAGTTATTTTTCTTCTATTCTGTGTTAGTTTTAAAAATGTGTACATTTTTATTCTTAGGGGGGAGGTATTGTCACAGAATTAGGCGAAAATTTGAACTGATTTTTGTTGTTCTTCAATTGCAAACGAAACTCACCATTTTCTTGATTACGTCGTACACGCATTACCTGGGGTGATTAAGTGGCGTGTAACGATTTGCATGTGCCAATTTGTAATTTACATGAAATCCGAAATACTCGTTTTACGTGGTGTACGGCAAGCTCGATGTGATTTATGTTCACCTATTGAGAGTATATAAGGTTAAGGATTTCTCATTATTATTTACGGGAACCCAAATATCTAATCGAAGGATAGATAACCTCGTCTTGCAAATCTCCAGCCAAAGGGCTAATTCAGTCTGATTCAGTCTGATTCCAGCTGATTCCGTCGTTGATTCCGTCGTTGATTCAGTCTGATTCAGTTTGATTCCGTCGTTGATTCCGGAGATCTAATAACATCGTTGATTCCGTAGATCTGATAACATCTGACAATCACTGATTCAGTCTGATTCCAGCTGATTCCGTCGTTGATTCCGTCGTTGATTCAGTCTGATTCCAGCTGATTCCGTCGTTGATACCGTAGAAGTTCATCACTGATAGCGCATCTAATAACATCGTTGATACCGTCTCTGATACCGTAGCTGCTAACATAGTTGTTACATTGTTTCTGGTACCGTAGCTGCTAATAACATCGTTGATACCGTAGCTGCTAATAACATCGTTGATACCGTAGCTGTTAACACATCTGATACCATCTTTTGATAAACGTCTTTGAAATCGTTTGATTTGTTGTGGGACATCTATTGTTTGTTCTGGAACATCTCTGTATAAATATCTGAATGTGCTTGTGCCGTTAATTTGTGCAAACGGAATTGAAGTATCTGTCTGTGTGTCGAACTGTCTGTTCATCAACATCTGTGTAACATGTAAATATCCGGAAAGCTAGAAGTCCGAGTGTCGGAGCTGTCTTAGAGTTGTAAAACGTCCGGGTTGACATCTAGGGGAGTGAGGAACCGTTGGTTCGGGTAGATGTTGTATGCTGTCTGAACGTATAACTGTGGTGGATCCGTGTAGGGAAACGTCCGATAATAGTATTGGTCAACCCTCGGTTCTCGGGGAAACTGGGAGACGATTCAACTGTTGCTGAATCGTGCGGTTATACAGGGGAGACACATAGGTGTATTGAAATTGTGATATAATTTAATACATTGTTGTATTTGCATGTTTATGTCAGATCGCAATAATATTTCAAGTGATCACATAGATATAAATAAAAGCTAGCAACTTGATTGAATACAAGTATATGATCGTGCTAGTTATCGCAATCCATCGTGCGATAGATAGTTTGTCGTTTGTGTTTATTTTTTTTTCGTAAATCATAGTTGCATTTATTTAACTTTCGTAAAGGATTCTTGGATCTGTGTATAATCCAAGAGATCCCTTTACATCTGAGATTCCTTTTGTATTGTTATTTAATTTATTCATGTATTGTGAATGGTTGTGAGTGTAATTGTGGGTTGAGTGCATGAATTATTGTGTTGTTACATCTGTATTTTTTTCATTTACAATTTATTACATAAATTTATATTTTCTTTCACAAATTGTGTTTGTATTGTTCATTTAATCCACCCTCCTCTCGGTAACAATTCTGTTACACTTCATATTTTAAATGTATACCTTTGAAATAAAGTTAAATGATTAGTCACACCAAAGATAATTTACAGAAATATTGTATAATGTAAACAAGGGGGCCCCAAGTGGATAATTGGTCTAAAGCGCTCTCCGTTACGGATCACTGCCATTTCACCTCTGTCTGTGTGGGTGTGAAGCTATGATTTGGCTAATGTAGTTATGTGAGAAAGCTTGCCAGTAGTTTCTCGTGGGCCGGTGGTTCTTTCCGGGAATTTTCCCAGGTTCTTCCTCCACCAACAATACTGGCCGCCATGTATAGCCTATCATATGCTGAAAAATGGCATTAAAACCAACAACAACAACAGCATAATGTAAACAAATATGTCTAACATATATTATCTAGCATTGAAAGTATGGTTGCACTGCAAATAATCTTGTCCTTCTCTGCCCAACTTGTAATCACTGCAAAACTATAATTTGAAAGAACAATCCAATCTGAAATTGTCTGTTAAAGACGTGTATTAAATGTGAAGACTGTCTTGTACAAACTGTCCAGTCAATAAAAATGAAAATCCAAGACTTATAATTGGTTTCCATCAACACAGCTGGGACTCTTTTTTGAATTCCTATGCATACAACTAGCAAATGGTTTCAATTTCCAGAAACATTTTTCACATTGATAACACAGGTATAGCCTTGTAATTCATTTATGTATGTGCTATTAGTGGGTTCAAGAAATAGAGGGGGCTGTGGGAAAATCTTAACAAATCTATAATCATGGTACAACGTACCATATATACTCGCATATAAGCCAAAAAATTTAGGAAAAAAATAAGACCTGCTTTTTACCCTCGATATCCAATATTTATTGTTTCCATCAATCACCGATGATGAGATCACATGGCTCATAAGATTTGTCATGTTGTAAAGTGAAACAAATATTTTTTTCTAACTTAAATGGTAGGGTAATGAATGAAAAACATGTTTTAATGTACTTGACATCTATTTGACAGATGTCCATCCACCAGAAAATACAGCCATACGTGTTATTTTAACCACGGAAATACGCATATTTTCCAAAAGAACCACCATATTAGTAATCTCTAGTCAAGTATTTAACTCTCAGCTAATCAGTAATCATTAAACTCTACAGTATCGTACAAATGCACGCTAGCTTATTTCAGTGTAAATATGAAAAGAATCTACAGTGGTGCCTTGACTTACGAATGTCCAAACTAACAAGTTTTTTGAGATACGAGTTGTCTCTCGGCCGATTTTTTACTTTAAGTTGCGAGCTAAATTCGGGTTACGAGCCAGCTTCAGATACCCCACCACTAGTTGGCGCAGCGAACGTCACAGTAAACTCATCAACATCCGCCAAGCATTCCGTGTCTCACTCGTTTACTTTAAATGGTCAGCTCGCAGTGGAGGCATTAGTGTTGTGCTCGCATTTGTGCTTGCAGTTATTTTGCAAAAAATTATTGAAAAACATGACCAAGGTGTGCGTGTAGTCAACTTGACGAAGCAGTATGAGCGTAGCACTTCCACGATCTGCACCATACTGAAGCTGAAGGAGTCAATACAGGCTATCACACTAGCCAAGGGCGTTAAAATAATTAATAAACAGCGGACGTCTCTCCGTTAAAATATGGAGAAGCTGCTGATGGTGGGTTGATGGAGAAGCAGCTAGCCGGAGATACCGTGACGAAGGCTATAATCTACGAGGAGGCACGAGCTATTTACGCTGATTTGCTGCAGGTTCTCTACCTTCCACCCAACATCACCCCTATCCTGCAGCCCATGGACCAGAGTTGATTTCTAATTTCAAGAAGCTCTTTACCAAGCACCTGTTCCGACACAGATTTTAGGTGACGGAGAGCACAAACCACAACCTTAGAGAGTTCTGGAAAGACCTCTATAATATCAGGATATGCTTCAGAATTATCGATATTGCAGTGTTTTTTGGAGGTCTGGAACGGATTAATTCCATTTCAATTCATTTCTATGGGGAAATTTGATTTGACATACGAGTAATTTGAGTTACGAGGTCCGTCACAGAACGAATTAAACTCGTAAGTCAAGGCCCCACTGTACTTTAAAAAATACAGAATTACGATAATGAAGTTATATACGACAGACATTTTGATCGAGAGTAAAAATACATGTACGATAGTCTTAAAGGAACATTAGCGAGAGGCTCCATAAGGGTTTGTTGCACGCATGCTTAGGAAGGGTAAATAACAGTGCAATATATGAGTCAGCGTGAATAATTGTAAAACAATATATGTGGGATTTCTTTGATAGGTGTTTTAGACGTAATAGGCAGCCACAGTTTATATGCAACTGTTGTTTAGTTGTTTGTAAAGCAAAGTGATTTGTTAGCGGTAGAGTGTTGTACAATAGCTACCATATGCTTAATCTGTGGTAAATGCCTCAGGGATAATAGGCTTGTTTTGTTACACAATGCCAATGACTTTACTAATACATGCTGACTCTCAGATGTATTGCTGACTAAGATATGGTAGTGGACATGGTTTCTGCTCAAAGTTATAAACTGTCACAATACTTGAATAATGTCTACACTGAAACCAATCATATTTTGATCAATTGAATCACACTACCGGTAGTTTAAAAAACTCACACAAATAAACAACAATGATAAATAATTATCAAATACAAGTTGATAACCAACCACAAATGGAAATAATTACAGGATATGGTATATAAATTGTATACTACCACTATAAGAAATTATTTCAGTTTAATCTCTCTAGAAGTTTATATTTAATTCAATCAGATAAAGTGAATAGTATTGAAAGTAAAAGAAAACGTACTGCTTAGGATGCAGCATTCAAACTTAACGTTATTGAATATGCAGAAGCAAATAACAACTGTGCTGCAGCACACAAATTTTTTGTGAATGAAAAGCAAGTACAGGAATGGCAGCAATTCGTCTATGTGCTATGCAGATGGCGACAAATTATAAATATAAGTTGGCAGATTCAAAAATTGTTGCATCAGCTGGCTGGTGTTTTCATTTTATGAACCAGACTATCGGATGAACATGATGACAATGACGACGTATATGATGAAAGCACGCCCATAACAGAAGTTTAATGAACTGTTTGGCAAGTCTGATACAAGTCTGATACAAGTCTGATACAGAGCCTGATTTTGAAGGGTTCTAAAAGTGATTGAACTTTTATAATTCATGATTTTAGAATGAAGATAAATGAAATTTCCATTAAGACTTTAACACTTGAGAATTGTTTTTTATTTCAACATATAAATTAGCTTTCTTAATTTCATTTTATTTAATAATGTGATTTACCTAAATAAACATTAATGTGATTTACCTAAATAAACATATTCAGAACTCCCTTTTTGCATCTTGTGAATACCAATTTTAACTCACCTTTTGGTATTTTCTGGATATTTATAAGTGCAAGTGTAATTGAGAAAACTGGCTGTTATTATCATTCCTGGATATAATGAAAATTGTCTCTTAAGTTTAACTTATGAAGAATGCATTACATTTTGCCATTTCAGCTGGGATTTTTTTAATTTATGTGACATGTGATTTAGGTTTATGAATATGATTATATTTGTAACATTTCAAACTAATTTTTGACAAATACATCAGTTTTGTGAGAAAGAAATGAAAATTATTGTAATTATTTTAACATGAAAAATGAAAACAAATTCCATACGTTCCTTACTGATGGTAATTACTGAAGTACCATTGTATGTACTACCATGAAAATACCGCAGTAAACTGGTACTACCAGTAATACCACACACCTTTACTATGGATAGAGACAATGAAAAGGAGGGAATTCAATCACTTTGGTGAGATTATAAGCTTATAATTTACAATGCAAACTATTACTATTCCGTCAATGCCAACTTTTCTTTTCAATATTTACATGAAAATGCAAGTACTATGACTGTAAAAGGTTTTCATACAAGTGGCAGCAGATGGCTGCTTTAAGTATACATGTAATAATAAAGCTATAACTTCTGTATTTAAGGTGGTCAATTTCCTTCTAATTCCATTAAAAGGACTGACACTGGCTACAAAGAATTTCCAATAACCCATCATAAGACTCTTGTCCTTTTATTGTTTTAAATGGCTAATTATATAAACTGGTTCTAATCATGAGAAACTTCAGCAAGTCAAACTGGTAACAGAACTATTTTTCACACATGTTAAAGTTAACATGTTCACAAGATACATTTAAGTACATTACAAAATTCTTTGTCAAGGCCTCGGACCCTGAACCTGACATAATAGCTATTGAATATCACTAAACTTAATTATCTTTCAGTCAACTCAAGATATACCCACATCCCCAGTTTGATTCAATTTAAAATTATTATTGGTAAGGGACAAGTTTTTAAATATATCCTCAAAATCATACTTGTGTTACCATGCCAACACAGACACAAACCTGTGTCAAGACCTTTATCTTTAAATTCAATGTCATATTGATGACTATCAATTTATTTATTTAAAGGCAACAAAATACAACAAGATGGCTGCACCATGGTGGCCATATTGGAGGCCTTAATGGCACCATGTTCATTCAGGATGAACATATAACAAGATGTCTTTAAATCAAATCCCATGTCCATACAAGCACCCATTCAGTAACAGACAACAACAAAAAATTTAATGTGGCCACTATGGTGGCCATACTTGATATAATTTCATATGCCGCTAGACAATCATCATAAAAAGTTTTTCCGGAACCCATCAGGTTGCTACTGAGATCCATTTAAAAGTAGCCATGGAATGATTTTCAAAATGGATGCCACAGCCATGGTAGAGGTTAAATCAGCACCAGCTAGATATTATAAGGAGTCTTGCAGTGAAAATGCCACATTATTATAACCAATGACACAGAAAAATAAGCAAAAGCAAGATTTTAAAGATCTGCTAATGTGGTGGCCATTATTGATGTCTAAGGGACACCATTTTCATGTAATGTTAATATAATATAGGTCCACATAGACTGCAGACTGGATGTGTATGTCATGATTCCTGGTAATCATCCCTGGCAGTGTTTTAGGTGGAGTTTCAATAAAACAAACTCAACCCAAAGAAAAACAGATAACAAGCCATTACATCAATTTTTCATCAATTAGTGTACATTTGAAGCTTATTTCAATAGTTCCATGTTATTGATATGAAGCAGTTTGAATATTATAATAGTGATTGACTCTATGGAGGTGAGAGGGGTTAAAAGAGATTTGCAAAAATGTTAGATGACTAATAGATCATAAATAACAGATTATAATAAATCAAGTTCAGGCCCTGAAATATCATCATCAATGTGGACATGTCTATTTGCTGTACTAAGTGTTAAACAACCACGTGATCCAACCTACCTGGTTACCAACTTTCCTTTTTGTTGAGTTATCTGCCTTTTGTGTAGCACTGAAAAAGAAATAAAATGTATCTAAGGTTCAAAATCTCTGCTTTTCATGTGTAAACAGTGTAATTATGCTTCATGCACATTACCCATGCTTTGACCCTCGTCACTGCTGAATTAGCTTTTAGTCTCAGTCTGCCCAACTGTTTTCAGCAGATATCAGTCAGCAAAAATGTTACAAACTCCACAGGTTCCCATTCAGAAGGTACAAGAGTGCAACACACATTGGCTATTTATCAGAACCTTTTTCAATCATTTTTGATTTAAATGTACCATCTTTTATTAATAATCTAAATTCTTTGTGATTTTTTTTCCCCTAAATTATTTTTGTTCTGTGCAATTTTTAAGTGTAAGAAATAAATTGCCAGCAACACTAGCAACTACAAGAGAAAGGATCAATTTCTGATCAAATTACATCAACGTTCTCTATGGTATTTATAAATGTTGTAAAGTTCTGGTTGTGTTGTTAATGATGAAACAGCAAAGCTTTTTCATGCTGTTTTATGTCATGGCAGGCTCCATGGACAAAAGCGAAATCACAATTACACAATCTGCAAAATGCTAAATTTTCACCTTATCCAGATTTCCCAAATCTGAACATATGACACAACTGGCCTTTCAGTTCTCTCTTCTCTGACTCTTCATCTTTCCTTTTCATCATTACTTTAAGTTGAATATTACGAAAATGAGATACAGTGATAGCGACAAATGCTTTGCACAATCCAATATTATGGTTAAAGACCGGCATCATAACCTCAATTTCGAACAAACCTCTATATCCCTATATACATGCGATACATTTACTCTCAGAACAGAACTAGGCGCAACAGAAAATTGCAAAGAGTTTATTTTATTATTAAAAATATGTAATTTTAAAAAAAAAAAATGTACACTTGTATTCAGATCCAAATATAGGAAAAATGGGGCACATGGCAGATATGCAACAAAATGGCATATTAATGCCTGCTCACAACATCTGCCAGTTAAGTCAAATTTTCCAAATTTTGGGAAGCCTTGCATTGACAGGACAAGAAAAACCAAATTCTTTATCAAACTCTCATTTGAAAGAGTTCATTGAATGAGACCACCTGTAATAAGTGCGCATAGTACATGATTAATACAGTACTGTCATTTTTCTGATATAATAATTATTTTTAAACAATTTCAAGTAATGCCAGTACCTAAATAATGTCTGCAGTACAAGTGATGCAAATAATCCTGAAAGGCTAGCCTTGGTAGGATGTCTACAATAATTTCAGTCAACATGAAAAAACAATGACAATTTACATCCTTCTTAGATAAATCAATAAACATGGCTGCAATACATATGTTTGGATTTTTTTCACCTACAACTCCTGCAATCAAACATTACTCTCTGAACAGGCCATCATTTTTATGAAGCATAACATAATTATTCAGTTAGATAGATCTCTATTTTATACCAGCTATTATACATGAAAATGTTAAATTACAAATCAATTTCAATCTGGAATTTTGGTTCTGTATAAACCGCCAACATTAACTCATCATGTGTGTATTAATTTTAGATACTTACTTTGCAAAGCCAATGAAGTCTTCATGCTGAGTATTCATATAAGAGAGTTGAATGTCAACCAACAACATCAACTGATCTTTTGTTGCTTGTTCCCGCTCTCGTATTCTTGTGTTTACGATTTTATCAGTTTCCTCACGAAGCCGGGGATACCTTGCCATCTGTGAGTTATAATAAAAAATGTTTTTGACAATGTGGTTTTCTAAATCTTCATTGATCAGTCTGCATGAAAGAATCTAAATTATGAAGTAATGTTGAACAAAACAACCAATGGTAAAATACATATGAAGATCCTAACTGATGGATAACCAAAACAGAGATAGATCCATAGCTGCCAACCTGCCAGGCTAGCAATTAGTGAAAATAGGGATAAAAATTAGTGAATTTGGACATGAATTAGTGAAAAATACCAGAAAAATAACTATCCGCTCTGATCGTCCGTACTTGTATTATGGTACTACATTATATCACTATCAGTATTGCAAAATAAAAATAAAACACTACATGTAAGATCTGACAACACATCAACACAAAAAAACATATGTAATAGTTCAACTTATGGCAAAACCTTCCATTAAGACTATAATGATTTCTCAATAATTTATGAAAATTTTAAGAAAGCTGAATAAGATATTTTGAAATTATGACTATTTAAATTTGTATATGTTATATAGTTACAATTATCAGTGTGTACAGGTTGCTATGAAAAGCTCGAGAAAAGCCTGCAGCCTGGTGATCATTATGCAATAGAGAATTCCAGCAAAAACAGTACTCAGTGGCCATCGTTAGTAAAAAGTATGTCAACATTTCACCGAGATGATAGCATAGTTGGCAACCAATCAAATAAAGTCAAAGCAAGAACATTTGTTATGTCTAACATTGAACCTAACTTAGCATATACCTAGGTAAAAAGGACATAAGCTCCAAAATTATTTATAAATACCATTTAATTTCACTTTTAAATTATGCCTCCATAAAAACGACTTTTTAAATAAGACTAGATTTATGGTCCTTCTAATGTCCTTTGTAGATTGGTTTCATTGTATTGAACTGATTTGAACTGAGTGGAGGATCAGTCAAAAATAGATTTAAAAAATTCTATTTGTTATATTTTGTGTACATTACTAGTAGTATTACTAGTAGGTCAGTGCAAAAAAAGTACAGCATGCTGTTCTCTCCAATTTCTGTTATTGTTCTAACAACTTTGTATGTACATTACTGTTCTTGCCATTTTTTTTAAATATGTATATTACTAGTAGTGGAGGAGAACAATAGTGACAAATGTCATGATGGATGATTTCCCAGCATGCCTCAGACAGTGCTCCTGCAATAAAGAAAGCAAATTTTTTCAGTAAATTCTCTTTCTCCGGGAATACTTACATATTACCATTAGAAATATAAGTCTTAATTCCTCCCAAATTCAGCACTCCCAAATGACAAATTAGTCTTTCCAGTATACATCACATAGAAAAAAAGGGCAATAAAACATGCCCATTTAAGCTGTGGATGTTTACACTGGGTGAATGATTATTAGGTATAAAGTAATGTAATTAGGTAAGGGTTCTAGGAGAAACATAATTTTAATAAACAATTTGCTTTCTATAAAATACGCAATCCTCAGATTATATTACCGTTAGGAGATTAAGTATAAGGAGGAGTGAACATTTGGCATCCTTCCTAAACCATGGGGGACTTTCAAGGGAAGCTGGTTGGATTTCCCAAACTGAAGGATAAATTCTTAATCTTCTCACCAAATAAAATCTCCAGGTGAATTCATAGCGTGTCTGTTGGTTGTCTGATTTCAGTTGGGTCTGGTGGCTGCCTACGTGAATGAAACTGGCCTACAAAAACCAGAGTGTCACTACGAAGACTAATGGATGGAGAAACCATACCATATTGAGAACCGGGCCCTTCCTTCACAGAGAATTGACAAAGACAATGTGTCTGCCAGGAATATATCTGATCTGGATGTCGATATTGCTCTGCGCACAGCAACAGTGGAACTCCTAGGCTTGAATGCTGAGTTGGGCAATTTGGTACTGCGCTTTTTGTGGAATTACATTACTAGCAAGGATTTGTTGGACAAGACGAGCATGATCTTGTCCTAAAGATGGTCTATTAAAAATTAAAATGCATCGATAAAAGCTTTTATATCCAATAAATTGATGTGAAGACCCGCATCCTCCAGATCCCACTGGCTGCAAAGGTTTGAAGACTTGCAACAGATGGGCTCACTAACCACAAGTACTTGCATCTGGTTGGGGTGGTTACAAAGGTATTCTTGTTGTACACCAACCTTGGATGTGACACAGATCCAGGAAGGATACTATTTTACTAGTAAAACTGATTCTGATATCAAGTGGTAATGAAAAAAGGCACCACTGAGACAGCAGGGCAAATGTACAGGCAACAAAGATGGATGAGATTTGCTGCTACAATGAACTATCCAAGGTGTTGCACAAACTCTCTAACTGTGGTCCATTTATTCTAACTTTACTTGCTTGATAATTTAGACCACCTGATGGTGAGGAAGATATACAAAGTTGAAGTTCATGAGATACCCAATGGACAAACTGTTGGAATGCACCAAGATCTGACTTTTCCCAATTCATCATAAAGTCAAGATGATTTAAACAGGATGTGAGATCATTATTTCTCTTAACAATAATCAAACTGACAATATTTTTTATTGAGGATGTCATCCAAGGATGATGCCATGGAAGTAGATGAAAGAAATGGAAAACAGAAATGACACAGTTGACTAGTATAGTAAAGGCCCAAGATCTTATATTCAAGCCAAAACGGTAGAGCATGATACTGACAACTCCATGTTTATGGATGGGTTAGGAATGTAACAATATACATCAGTATGCAATGCATAGGAATTTCCATGAGTAGGAATGGGTAGGAATGTAACAATATACATCAGTATGCAATGCATAGGAATTTCCATGAGTATGGATGGGTTAGGAATGTAACAATATACATCAGTATGCAATGCATAGGAATTTCCATGAGTATGGATGGGTTAGGAATGTAAGAATATACATCAGTATGCAATGCATAGGAATTTCCATGAGTAGGAATGGGTAGGAATTTAACAATATACATCACTATGCAATGCATAGGAATTTCCAGGAGTATGGATGGGTAGGAATGTAACAATATACATTAGTATGCAAACCATAGGAATTTCCATGAGTATTGATGGGTTAGGAATGTAACAATATACATCAGTATGCAATGCATAGGAATTTCCATGAGTAGGAATGGATAGGAATGTAATAATATACATCAGTATGCAATGCATAGGAATTTCCATGAGTATGGATAGGTAGGAATGTAACAATATACATCAGTATGCAATGCATAGGAATTTCCATGAGTAGGAATGGGTAGGAATGTAACAATATACATCAGTATGCAATGCATAGGAATTTCCATGAGTAGGAATGGGTAGGAGTGTAACAATATACATCAGTATGCAATGCATAGGAATTTCCATGAGTAGGAATGGGTAGGAATTTAACAATATACATCAGTATGCAATGCATAGGAATTTCCAGGAGTATGGATGGGTAGGAATGTAACAATATACATTAGTATGCAAACCATAGGAATTTCCATGAGTATTGATAGGTAGGAATGTAACAATATACATCAGTATGCAAACCATAGGAATTTCCATGAGTATGGATGGGTAAGAATGTAACAATATATATCAGTATGCAAACCATTTGAATTTCCATGAGTAGGAATGGGTAGGAATGTAACAATATACATCAGTATGCAATGCATAGGAATTTCCATGAGTAGGAATGGGTAGGAATGTAATAATATACATCTGATTGCAAACCATAGGAATTTCCATGAGTATGGAAGGGTAGAAATGTAACAATATACATCAGTATGCAAACCATAGAAATTTCCATGAGTATGGATGGGTAAGAATGTAACAATATACATTAGTATGCAAACCATTTGAATTTCCATGAGTAGGAATGGGTAGGAATGTAAGAATATACATCAGTATGCAATGCATAGGAATTTCCATGAGTATGGATGGGTAGGAATGTAACAATATACATCAGTATGCAATGCATAGGAATTTTCATGAGTAGGAATGGGTAGGAATGTAACAATATACATCAGTATGCAAACCATAGGAATTTCCATGAGTATGGATAGGTAGGAATGTAACAATATACATCAATATGCAAACTATAGGAATTTCCATGAGTATGGAAGGGTGGAAATGTAACAATATACATCAGTATGCAATGCATATGAATTTCCATGAGTATGGAAGGGTAGGAATGTAACAATATACATCTATCAGATCAATAATGAAAGCAAATTAATTCAGATTGACGAAGTGGTTGACTGATCTTGCACCTTCATTTTGAAATTTGGTGGAATATTAATTGGCTTGGATGACTGAATTAAATGATTCAGGCCTATGATTGGCCAGAGTTTGCAATTCACCTTTCTGAACATAGACTGCCAAGAGTACACTCCTGGTGATTGTGAATCCCGAACAATCTTCACTGCCCAAATTTGGGGGGAGGGGTCCTGACAAAACAGGATCCACAGCTCCTATGAAATGATTTTGGATCATACACTTGCTTTGCAAAAGAAATCTTTCCAATGCTTATTCAATTGCAAGAGTCTGGTACCTATTGACATCTTTTTTTCTGGGTTAGTCACAACTGGAACTATCACTAGAGAATTCTGCTAAGTTCCAATATATAAGCAGTAATAGAGCCAAACACCTCTGTTGCCATATATTTAGGAACAAATGTACAGGAAAAAGTAAAAGTAAAACTTTGCTTTACTAACTCATTAAATAAAGGAAAGTATCATAAACATACTTTATTAATTTATACAGGTAGGAATAAATGTGTACTACTTTTACCTAATTTGTAATTTTCTTGATTACAGGTATAAATTTTACAATTGTTTTGAAGCATTTAGTGCACTTGTTAATCCTCACATGTGAAATATCTGTTAATGATATGACATGAAATCGTTATTGGCATGACACAACAACCTAAAAATGTGCTGGTTTTTCATCTAGCTGTCTTTATATGTGACTCAATTGCTATTGTATATTGCTGGCATTTAAACTTATTGTCTACTACTCTTAATGAAACTTGTCTCTTTTTCATCTTTGTTTTATTTCTTAACCCTTTAGCTACTAGAGCTGTTTTGTAGTTTCACTACTGCACTGTGCTATCATATCAGTTACTCAGACTACTGAGGCTGTTTGCTAGGCTGAATACTAGAGCATCATCAAGGCTGACTACAGAAATTGACAATAAAAACATGGTTACATTTATATTCATTATTTCAATAGTTTTTACTAGATTTAAGGGAAATAAAAAACAGCTTATCTTGTATAGTGTCTGTTATTCATATATTTCTACTTTATATATACTCCTATATCCCATCATATAAGAAATCCCAGTCACATAAACTGTTTTGAATTCCAAAAATAAATCCAATATTTTCATATGTACATATAAAAACATGAATGAAATCCACTCTAATTAAAATGTTGCAATTGGTACCTCTCAAAACAGTAATTATCCACACATAAATGACGATGTTATCAAGTATATTATAATATATGTATAGCAAAATTACCATTCTATGTCTTACATGTAGGACTAATGCCCACATGTGATGCTGATTTCATACCATTTCATGTCTTGCTTTTAGTCCCTTATTTTCTTAACAACATTGTTTCTTTCTTTCACAAGATTTTCTACCAGATATTCAGGAATTAATCTGAGTAAAAAATCTTTCATTCACTGGTCCAAGCTTGATGTCTGTTGAACCAACGTAAGATTCAAAAACATTGATTTCGAATACGGCGAGGTCGTCACTCCATTGTACAATTGAAACTACGTCCGCCTTGTCATTCGATTAAAAATCGTTTGTATCTGATGTTGAAATCAATATCTGATCCATTTTCTAATTATGATCCATTAAACTTTTCGATATCACTTGCACTGGACCCGTTAAAGTTGCTCATATCTGAATCGGAATCCATCTTTGTTCATCTCGAAAACACGTGTTTCGTAAACCGCGGAAATTTCATTTTAGTGTGTCTAAATTTAACCTCTCAGCATTCAAACTTGTATCAAAATGTCGAGTAAACAATCCTCTCATTGGTTATGATAATCAGAAATGTGTAAACTTTCGTACTTTCAACCAATCAACGTTTAGTTAACACGTAGGTATTCTGCGCACATGAGCGTCGCTGGTTCTTCGAGTACTGCTGAACTTTACGCATCTGTGCGACATTGGGGTTGTAAGCTAGGTTTTTCGGCACTGCAGATATGCGTCACTGGTATTCGAGAGCTATTTACAGTAGACGCTTAGATGCGGCAGTCGTAGCTAAAGGGTTAATGTAACAACAGATTTGTTCCTATTGTCAGCTTGGACTCTTTCTTTATCAGTATAAATTCTACTTCATACATGACACATAAAAACAACAAAAAAATATAATTTTCAGTATGATACAAATATAAGTAGTTTATGTGCACTTAACTATACCCCTTGCCCGAAACACCATTTCTGTAAAATATTACTTGATGAAACACTGTTAGCATTGACGTAGGAGTTCAAAAGCTGCTGGATAGGCATGTGGTCTATCAGATATAGATATTCAAATCTGATAAAGTGGGTTGATAAATCAGGGATTAAATTTGCTGTTGGACTACGAAGGACAGTCAATACGACTGAATTCATTAACTAAAAGCTGTCTGAAATCCTGAATTTTTACTAGGTGGATTATCTACCATTGAATCTGCATCTGACAGCTGCTCTACACCACAGCCCATAATGACAAATAATGAATGATGGTGGGCAACTTGATGGTCTAATGTGAAAAATAAAAAAATAAAGTTACAACTACCAATACTCTTAAATAAATTCAATATACTGTACAGCTAAATTTGTCTGCCATTTTAAGACAATAACTACAAATTGTGTCACAGAAAAGTTATCTGGTTTAATACAAGAGCATTTGTATCTTCAACTAACACTATAAAAAAAAAACTTCTGCACAAATACATTACTGAGTAATATTAACCACTGAAGGAAAGCTTCCTCAAACAATAAGCACTTTCTGGGAATCAAACTTGATCACTGTGCCGGAGGGAAAAATTGCATGTTGTTGAGAGCAAGCTAGCAGTGCAAATAAGGTGGTATGTAAGTCTGGCATACCAGAGCATTTGGAAAATGAATATACAAATCATATTTAAAGAAATACATTTTTTAAGGAGACTTATTCCTGAATAAGATTCAATGAAATCTGAAGGAGAGCTTTTTATATTCATTCATAAAATGATAACAAAAATTTCAAAGTTCTATGAAATTGTAAATTTTAAAGTGCTTCTTAATACGTGAAGAGTGAATTGTTAACTAGATCATGCAAGAATTCAAAAATAATCGATGTGCCTTCAGAGACATGCATATCCCACACTTCTAGCAGTTTAAAAATCTGGCAAAGTTTTTGATAAAAGCAGTGTGAAAGAAAAAGTGATGACAGATTTAATCTCCCAAACACCCCCATTATGGGCAACTGACAAGAAATTTGTCTTAAAAAATAACATGAGGTAATTTTAAAACATTTAATCAAATCAAGTCTAGCTTACAAAGCTTAAAAAAATCATCCAAACAGTGTGTAAGTTGAACAAGTAAGAAAAGGAATTCACAAAAATACATATTTTCAAACCATTTTCATGAATTTTCACGAAAAGCCAAGGAAAGTTCTAAAACCTTACATCATATTTACATCAACCACATATCTAGGCAATAACAGTTCCAAGCAAATACTGAAACAGTCTTGTCGAAGAAGCAGACAAAATTAGTTCTTAAAATGCAACCCCCATTTTTGATAAATTTCCACAAACCTGAGCTAACATAAAAAGTTGAACTTATTACATATCTGTTTGAAAATCATATCTAGCCTACTAAACCTCAATAATAATTATCCAATCAGTTCTAGACAAGGGATGAAAAACTGTGTTTGTTTATATATTAAAAAAAGTTATAACTATTTTCAAGAAGTTTCTGCGAAATTGGGCCGGAAGAAAAAAGAATATAATAAACCACATCTGGCATACAAAGTTTTACTGAAATCCTCAAAGTGGTGCTGAAGAAGAAGCAACAAAAAGCTTTTTCACAGATAGATGGACAGACAATAAGACAGATGGAAAGCTGGACTGATGCACAGTTTCATTAAACAATCTGTTAACAATTGTATCATTTTTTAATTAAATATAAATGACATACATAATGGAATTTAAAAAATATATATTATCAAAGTTTTCTCTATAATGTGTTTACAAGGAGTATTAATTAACTTTGTGTGCAACAATACAATATACATCACAACATGCTATCATCTTAAATTCCATTACAATACTCAACAGTCTTGATATCAAACACAAACAATCTAAACTCTAATTACATATCTGAGGCTGAAATGATGAATTTATCTCATGTGACAGTAATGACTAGTAAAAGTGTAATAAAATTAAGTTCTGTATTTATGCAATTTTGCACACAACAACTGTAACATTCAGTAAGCCCAATTTCGATGATGTATCTTACTCTGATGATAACTTATAATGTTGTAAAGTGTTGCATACTGACAGCCAAGAGGGTGAGAGTAAAGTTTTTCTGTACATTATTCTTGTGAACTGTGCTTTAATGGCATGCATTATAGTAGGATGCTGTTATTTCATGACAAAAATTTGCAAGGTAATTTAAGGTTGCCAGGTAACAAGGTTGCTGGGTATCTCCAAGGATGACTATAGATATACAAAAACTGAGACCAGTACTACCTTGTCTGAGCACTTCTGTACTATATTTGTCAATTCTGTGATTACCAAACTGACACATGTCAATGATGGAGTTCTCAATTTGTCAATCTGACGTTTTACAATGGTTTCAAAAGCCATGTCTGGAGTGAAAAGTCCAGTTCTGAAAATGGACAAAAACATTTCACATATAAGAATTAGAGCCTCTGAAGCATGCAGAGAAAAAGTGACTGTTTAGCCACTATGCTGGTACATTTCAAGGATGACACCTGTCATGATGTCACTTTGTCCTGACCATGTGACATGATGAACAGATTTGATCTAAGACTCAGATCTGAAAATAATCTTAGATGATAACGATTACCTTATCACTACACTTCCTGACGACGTTTGTCAATTCAGTGGTAACCATGTCAACACATTTTAATGATGGCTCCCTCAATTTATCAATCTGTTTCTTAACAGTGGCTTCAAAAGCCATATCGGGTGTGAATAAACCTGACCTGTAAAAAATACATTGAAATAAACTGTAATATTATCACAGAAACACGTAAATGTAAACTATTTCCCACAAAGATAACCACTACTATCCCATGTGATATACGTATACTTCAATATTGTAACTTATTGACAAAGACATTCTGAAAACGAAAAACATCAACAAAGAATTAATACCTTGTAAACCATAAGATCTCCAGAAAATGGAAAAGCTCTATAATTTATCTCAGTAATACCATTTTTATTTTGGCATAATTGTTAAAGCTTTAAAAAAACAAAAAGAGACATTTGTACTTCATTCAGGTCCTATCATTCAGGTCCTATCTTTCATATGACATCCCAGTCTTGAATTAAATTCCACTCAAATTATTCATGTGTATTACAGTGGTCCCCATCCTAATTGCCCCCATTTGCAACCTCCCTTCCCCCCAAACAGCATTATTTGACCAGAATCCTTTGGCATCAATGAGTTTGTGTTTCAAAGATGGTCACCAATCTAATGGTACCTGTGGCCAGTATATTAAAGCAAACATTATGAAATTTACCCCTCAAAATGTTGTCTAATTATTGATAGAAATATCACAAATATTTGCAGATATCTTAATTAACCACATATTTGTTCTGAAATACTGATAAAGAACCTTTTTTAAGTGATATTTTTTCTGAAATAGTGATAAAGTACCTATTTTTAAATGACTTGTTCTGAAATACTGATAAAGTACCTATTTTTAAATGATATTTGTTCTGAAATACTGATAAAGTACCTATTTTTAAATGATATTTGTTCTGAAATACTGATAAAGTACCTATTTTTAAATGATATTTGTTCTGAAATACTGATAAAGTACCTATTTTTTAAATGATATTTGTTCTGAAATACTGATAAAGTACCTATTTTTAAATGATATTTGTTCTGAAATACTGATAAAGTACCTATTTTTAAATGATATTTGTTCTGAAATACTGATAAAGTACCTATTTTTAAATGATATTTGTTCTGAAATACTGATAAAGTACCTAGTTTTAAATGATATTTGTTCTGAAATACTGATAAAGTACCTATTTTTAAATGATATTTGTTCTGAAATACTGATAAAGTACCTATTTTTAAATGATATTTGTTCTGAAATACTGATAAAGTACCTAGTTTTAAATGATATTTGTTCTGAAATACTGATAAAGTACCTATTTTTAAATGATATTTGTTCTGAAATACTGATAAAGTACCTATTTTTAAATGATATTTGTTCTGAAATACTGATAAAGTACCTATTTTTAAATGATATTTGTTCTGAAATACTGATAAAGTACCTATTTTTAAATGATATTTGTTCTGAAATACTGATAAAGTACCTATTTTTAAATGATATTTGTTCTGAAATACTGATAAAGTACCTATTTTTAAATGATATTTGTTCTGAAATACTGATAAAGTACCTATTTTTAAATGATATTTGTTCTGAAATACTGATAAAGTACCTATTTTTAAATGATATTTGTTCTGAAATACTGATAAAGTACCTAGTTTTAAATGATATTTGTTCTGAAATACTGATAAAGTACCTAGTTTTAAATGATATTTGTTCTGAAATACTGATAAAGTACCTAGTTTTAAATGATATTTGTTCTGAAATACTAATAAAGTACCTTTTTTTAAATGATATTTGTTCTGAAATACTGATAAAGTACCTATTTTTAATGCAAACAGTGAGGAGCATATTCTGATAATTATTTCTTTAATTTGTTCCTTCATTGTTTGGTTTTATATTTTTGTCAATTACTGGCTATTATTACTGCCAATAATTGTCAAGCTGATCAAAGATAACCGCCAAGAAGCAATGCATTGTTCAGCCCATGTCTGCATGATTCTCTCACCATTTGTTAAGCGTATATAATACTTTGTGAAAGATACAGACTAAAAACAGAAAAATCACATGAAAAGCTCAGTTCCTTTACAAACAATGAGCATTTCATTTAAAACTACTGGCTGCCAGTACAGTAATATGTTCTTGCAAAAAATTTGATGTTTGAAAGATTCAAAATAAACATTGTCAGTTATACATTTTAGAAACAGTAGGAAAATGAAATTAATAGACAATTATACTTACATGAAGATGACTGTACCCAGATTTTACTGACAAGGTAGCACATAACTAATGATTAACAATCATTATTTTAACAAAATTAATTCAAATTTCATCACAATGATTCACCAATATGCCTGTGATTTTTAAATGAAAATAAATATTCAAAAAAAAATTAATTACATCATTTCATACCTTATATATAATTCTTATTCACATCTGTGTGATCGCGCACTGAACCAGTTATTCCTTATATTAGGCCACTTTCCTGCTTTATAAGGGAGGGTGGGGGAACCACACTGCCAAATTGTGTTTAGTACAAAACCATAGTAAATACAGCAAACCTACATCTTGAATAAATATGTTTTTTGCAGACATGTATATACTTTATATATAAAGTTAAAGAGTGCTTCAGGGATCCATGGTAGCTAAGTTGTTTGAGTGTTGGACTCATAATTCTAGTGTCAAGGGTGCAATACCCACCCAGAGGAGTCTCGACCAGCTCATTTGGTTCAGACTCCGTAAAGGCCCTTAGATCCCTTTTCTTAGCTTGACATAGCCAACAATGGAAATCAGCAATCAAAATAAAACTACAGCACTATATAGCACAATCCAGACTAAAAAGTGCAAAGCAAAAGTTTGGCTGATTAAATTGAATAGAAATGTTAAAATCTTTTGGAAAATAAATTGTTTCATGAAAGCATGTTAGACATATACTCCTCTATGAAGATCAGCAATAAAATATGATGACCTATACAAAGTATGCACACACAAAAATAACCAATAAAAGGTTAAAATCTACAAATTACAGATCAGTTTGTTTTATAAACTGCATTAAGAATCATCAAAAAGCATACGTCTTCCACTTTCTGTGAGCCTGATCAACATTCGCCTTTCAGGAAGTTTGTTTGTTTGTTTGATTAGGATTTTTAATGTAGCTTTAAAAAAATTTCAGTCATATCGCTACGATGTCTGCTGTGAGGCAGTTTATAGTGATGTCTAGCACTGAGGCATCATGCCGCAGACATGTAGCATGATGTCCCACCCAGTCACATTATCCTGACACCAGGCCGACCAGTCCTAACACTAACCTCTTAATGCTGAGCGTCAAGCGAGGCAGCTGTTAGTACCATTTTTGTAAGTCTTTGGTATGACTCGGCCGGGGATCGAACCCACGACCTCCCACTTCCGCAGCGAACGCTCTAACCACTAGGCCACCGGAGCGGTTGCCTTTCAGGAAGTAAGCATCAGAAAGTGACACAATATAACTTGTCATTTATGAGGGATGCCAATCTCAAATCATGAAACTGATGTCCCACAATTTGTGGATTTTCATTCTGCATATTCTGACAAGCAGACAGAACATGCCAATCAATATAGCATTTAAAATCACTATATGGAATCTTCCATTTATAAACGGTGACTTCAACTTGTTTTTGTACAACTTTTAATTGGACTTTCACCTTAAAGAATTAGGTGGTGAAAAGGAATTTTACAAAATCAGATTTCTGAGCAATATAGTTCAATGATTTTTAGTATGAAAATAATCTCTGCAGTAAAATAAAGGTTGTATTCATGTATTGGATAAAGAAGTTATTATGGGATGCTGCATTGCAGCTACCACCTGATCCCTAGTGTTTAAACTGTATCTCTAGTGTTGATTTGGGAATGGACATTTTTCCAGTACAGTAGAACCTGTCTTGAAAGACCACCCCTTCTGCAAAAACATGGTATCTCAGATAGGTGATTCCACAAAGGCAGGCCATAACACTCTATACTCAGTAAATCAGTGCGTGTAGAACCCGGTCTCTCAAGACAGATTTTATTGTATTGATAATAACGTAAAACCTGTCAAAGCAGCCACTCTGGGAAAATGCAAAACTGGCTTCTGTACACAGGTAACATCTGTACAGAGATCAAAATTGTTTCTGAGCAAATACCATGTACAGGATAATAGAAATAATAATAATAATAATAATAATAATAATAATAATAATAATAATAATAATAATCCTGTGCATGGTATTTGCTCAGAAACAATTGTGACCTGTGTACAGATGCTACCTGTGTACAAAAGCCAGTTTTGCATTATTATTATTATTTTATTATTATACATGTACATTCAATAATAAATCATTAAAAACATGTTCATTCTCCCAAAATTTATGTTCTAAACAAGATTACTTTATCAAGCTCAATTTAATCCAAATTTAAATTACATCATCACTGATTTAAAATAATCTCTGCTTCTGTGTTGTGTGACATGACAAAATACTAATTTCACAACTGATTTACAGCTACATACGACTGAAACAGATGAAAAGACAGATGGCTTATATAAGAGGCCTCTCATAAATGACTTTTGTGACCCATAACCGATCAGATCTTGGCCAGATGGTTTGAGAAATGTTTCACATACTGAACCATGTCATTCAATCTTACGATGCACCTGATTATCAAAGAAGAGCTGCATATGATGACATCAGAGTTTAAATTTAAGCAAGAAAGCATTTCGCCATTTAAAATTCGGATCATGCTAGCTGAAATAACCAAAACTATAAGTTTCTCACAAGAAATATTTTGCAAGAGTGTTTCAATTCTTATTTCATGATATGAAATATGATAGTGGATATTAAAAACAGGTCCATTTTGACTACATGAAAATATGTGGTTTTAAATGATCATGTGATTAGTCCTTGAATATGATCAACATCTCAGTGTTGTTTTAGTTTGGGACTGAATTGCAAGAAAACAAATTATTCTTGTAAATTATGTGTCTCCATTATACTTACCTGATCACATTAACACCAGGAATTTAAGTCTGTTACTTCCAAAAACAGCTCTCATAAAAGATGAAAATTCGTCTTTTCTGTCTAGGTTGGTCAAAGGGCAACAACTCATTTCCGTTACCTCCCCTTGCAATTACTAGGCGTCACTAGTTTTTGAGTTGAGCAAACTACCAATGAGAATACTCCTACTGTGGAGTGTATTTAAGTAAGAAAGACTGGATTCCCTATGTTAATGATAAACCACTCTACTACTTAAAGCAACATAGACAAATTCTTATGGTTTTGCCACTGACTCAGGAATAGTTGTATCTTGTTGGTGACACTAACCGTTAGTCTAATGGACCATAAAAAGGGCACCAATGAGCTAGTGAAGCCATTTGTAATGAGACTATTTACAAACTTCATATCTAGTAGTGTAAACCAGTTGGATGGGTATAGTTTGGATTTTCCCAATTCCTCAGGAAAAAAAGTGTGATGATTCAAACAGGAAATTTCTACCCTTGAGGTTAATAAAGTTTACCATATTTTTGAACTAGATTACCCAGATATGCCACCACAAATTTAGAGAAAGTTGACCAAAACTGGACAAAGATACAATCAACAATTTTGGTCAAGACCCAGAGGCTGATATTTGGGCCAAAAGAAAGGACTCTAAACTGGTAAGCCTTGTCATGGTACGCAAACTGAAGAAACTTTCTTGATGTCAAGTGAACAGGGACATGAACACAGGTGTCTGTGAGATCGAGACTAACGGCATACTCATTCATTCATATGGAGATCTGCATAGATCTCACTGTGTCTATCTTGTAACTCAGTGGATGAATTTGCTGAGACAACTCAAGTCTATGATCAGCCTCAGTGTGCCCTAATCAATTTTAAAAGGAACAGCCATGAACAAAACACCAGAGATTTTGGCTTTTGTACAATCTCCACTGTCCATTTGTCTATAAGCAACTGTATTTTCAGCATATATGTTAGAAGGTGAGAGTAAATATGAGGAAGGAGTTGGATAAACAAAATTTGAAGCCCTTCTGAAATGACTTTAAGCACTCTTTTGTTTTCTAGAAATAGGTTAATCCAATGTGATCGAAATTCATAGCTGCCACCCCCACCAGTACAAAAATACTGACTACTTGTGACAAAAATACTGCTTTTCAGGAATAAATACAGATTTTTAAAATTTTAATGCATATGTAACTATTTACAACATATGCCAGCAGTGAAGTAGGACAGTGCCATACATAATTATTTAATGTCAAAGATGCACATGTTGCACACTTGTACCTTCTGGACGGGCAACATGTTCCATTTGGGTGCCCAATCATAAGGTGCAAGAGTGCAACATACTCACACACTGGCTGTTTATAGGAGCCTTTTCCATGCATTTTTTTGTTTCAATCATCGATTCCAATGTACCAACATGCATTGTTGATCTCAGTTCTGTGATGTCCTTATTGAACTGTTTTCAATACAAGTTATCCTTTGCAATTTTACTGTCTGGAAAATGTGTGCAAAATAAATTGTCAGCAACACTAGTAACTGAACAAGGAAGGGTTTAGTTCTAAAAGAAATTAAATAAATGAATTTTGATCGAATTACATAAAGGTTCTCTCTGGTATTTATATAAGTAGAAAGTTCAGGCTGAGCTGTGTGTAACGAAGCAGGAAGCTGATGTTTGTTAGCTTTTTCGTGCTCTTGTATTTAATGGGCACTTCCATGCCCAATAGCGAAATCACATTACAGTACACAATTTAAAAGTTTTCACCTTTACTATATGGTTTCGCAAATCTACATAAGACAGCACAATTGTCCTTCCAGCTGTTCTCAATATTCCACTTTCCTATTTAACATGGTTAGAAGTTGAATATTATGAAGACGAGATACAACGACTGTGGTAATTATTTGCAAAATAACGACAGCCATGGTAGCCTCAATTTAAAATGAACCAATCGTATTGTATAACTGTATTCCTATATACATGCGATACATTCTATCAAAATAGAACAGTGTCCATTCTAAACTGAAAATTCAAAGGAAATTTATTATTTTTTGTTTTACTTAAAAAAACGTATATTTTGCCACCCAAAAAAACATACATGCATATTCAGTCCAACATATGGGAAATATACCGGTAAAAAAACCACAAGACAGTTGGTAGCTATGGGAATTGCAAAAGTATGGCAAACATCAATAGATTGTCTGCAGGCAGAAGAGGTGTTAAGTCAGCATGAGCAGACAGGTGTATCTGAAATTGTTTCCTATCATAAGGCTGAAATCTAAACAGTACTTGGGACACAAAAGATCCCTTTTGTTTGGCACACCTGTCAACCCTATATTATGGATGAGATGGCTGGTTGGGGTTAGTTCTTGAGCCATTTGCCTCAGAACTTTTGATGTTGAGCCACATGAAGTCATCCCTAAAGCAAAAGCTTATTGCAGCTTTAGCAATACAAACACATGACATGATATATCAAATCAAGATTGGAAGAGGTACTCAATGCATTTCCCACTGAATGGTGAGCTGCTGCATTAATGACCATTTCAATTCAAGGCATCAAGTTCTGTGCGAGTTTGTTGGCTGATTTCCCCACGATTCAGAAAATCGCAATGGAGGCCAAATCCAACATAGAAAAAGTCGCAACATTATTCCAATCCAGCATCAATGTGGCAAGAAACACATTTTTGTTCTCTTTAAAAACAAGTGAGGCAGACTTGTTAAAAGCCACTATATTTAATGCCAGAAGTTCTGTATGATAGAAGACAGAATGTGTCTTTGATTTAAGTTCACTGTGGAAGCAGCTGGATGGATAGAGACTCTTCTTCATCAATTCTGACAGACACTTTATAATCATTCATGGGGGATGGACAATCCTAAGCTGGCAATACCAGGTATATCTCTTTCATAGCAGCCTTAAAATTAAGCTCCACCTTCTCCATGATCAAACCAGAAAAGGTCTGTTGCTAAGGTAGATTTTCACTTATGGTCTGAAGCCATGTTCATGATTACCCATTTCCCAAATTTAAATAAATTCACAAAATTCAAAAAAAAAATATACAGAAACGCTGTTTAGGAATGAAAACTAATCCAAATAAATCCAAAATCCTGTATAGATGGTTCAAATTTAAAAAGATTTGACTTAGATTGATGGGATGCTTTATTGATGCTTAACCCTTTGAACCCGACAGACCGGTTTACTGGCCTGTTGTAACTGTGTATATACCCAAAAGGCCAGTATACCGGCCTAGCTATCTACCGTCATAACCCGACAGGCCGGTATCCTGGCCTGTGTTATGTTATTGGTTTTTTTTCGGTCTTGGTGCTAGGTCAGTAAAATATAGATCTTGCATGAATGGTACAACATGAACAAAATTTTGAGACAGTTTGTTACATAGTCATAGTAATAAAAAGCATTTTATAAGCATGTTTGAAAAGAGACAATTTGATATTTGCTGTTATATCATAGTGGATTATCATTCTAAGGCATAATATTACTTTTATTTTGCAAAATTTTACTTTTTATAAAATTGTCAAAAATTGCCGGGGAGGCTAGGGTTAATGTGCTGAAATATGGGGGAGATTAGGGTTCAAAGGGTTAAATATGGGGGAGATTAGGGTTCAAAGGGTTAAAAACTGGAGACACCTACTGGTGGCAAAGAGATATAACTGGCAAGAATTGTCTACATGAAACAGAGATTAAAGACGAATTTCATCTTTTAGCAGGGCTTGATTCAGGTGGTAGTGATTACATTCCTAATGTTAATGTGATTGCTAACATCAAAAGAACTTATGAGAAAAAATTGTCATCTAACAAAAACTTTCATTTGTCATGCGTAGACTTGCATACTAACAGTGAATTTAGTTCAAATGTAAACCAGATCAAATGCACACAATTCTCCCAAGCGCTTTCTTTTGAACCTGAAAAGGGATTTCAACAAGTGAAAAATAAAATCCGGTAAAAGCAAATGAAACTTTTAATCCGCAATCCATAAAAGGGCTAATGTATTAGATCAGGCCATATAATTTACTTCATTCAAGCTGCCAATAAGACATTTACTTTTGAATGGTTCAAAGTATTGCACAATTTGCCATGAGGAAATATGAAAATAATTTCTTCCAAGTCAGACATTCATATTAATTCTTAACTTTTATTATAAATTGCTTTGGAAGTCATATGTTTATAGTTTTCCACTTGACAATTGGAAATGAAGCTGATGCATGGTGTGAATCAACAATATTTCTATAACAAAACATAATCTGACACTGACCTTATACCATGAATGTTCTTGATAGCATAGCTGATTTCCCTACGCAGTTCTTTTTCATCAAACTCCATCTGAAAGGGACATTTATCTGAATGAAAAAAATTTACATGTTGGAAAAATGAGTAAAAAAAAGTATTATTTCTCATTTATAACAAGACTATACAGTTTTGGCAAACATGTTGATGTAAGGGCTCTGCCATTTAAACACACATGGTACCCAGGAAAGGCATCTGTTTTTAAATAGTTAATTTCTCTAATTACTCAGAGTTTATATAAAAATTATTTTTAAAATTCTAAATTGGGTGACTAGCCCCTTCTGAAAGTGCCTTTCCGGGGTCTCATTTATAAAGTTCAATTTGTGACAATAAAACTAAAGTCAGTATTTTCCACTTGGAAGACCCTTATTCCCTGACTGTGAAAAGATGAACACTATAATTAAAGCATTCTATTCTGAAGATCTTAATTTAGCTAGCTTCATGTACAAACCAAGTTGTGATTGGCTTTAACCAACAAGTATGTAGGCAATTGGTTTCAATACGACCAAATCATATCATAAAAATAACTGATACATAAAACAACACTCAAATTTTTATAATGGATAGAATAAAGTATGTGTCTTTAGTAGCTATCCTTAGCTGCCTAATTAACAGTTGTAAAATTAATGAAAATCATCATGATATAAGAGCTATGGAAAGGAAACAAGATTTAGACATTTAGACTGAAAATATGCTTTCATTTAATAATTTGTATTTTCTTCTATTTGGCAATCTTAGCTGATCCAAATTAGCATGAATTAACACAGTAATGAGGCTCATGCATGCCAAAAAATATCTAAATTTAATCAGAATTCAAAATAAAGTTAAGCAAGTAGAAAACTGCTACCCGTTTTATGGTCTTACTACCTAACGAGAGATCCAATACAATGGTAACTCCAATGAACCCCCAGTAACACAAACTTTGAGCTTCACCAATTAAAAATAGCCTCTATAATAACTTTATCCTGTCAAGAATAAAGGTCGAAATTAAAAATGATTACAACAAAAGTAATGTCGATAAATGTTTTCAGTAATTCCTGGAATTGTCTAACAAGCACCATCACAACTATGACATACCAATGAAAACTACTATTTGAAAAGCAGCCATAAGATACTGATCAGCTGAATGCATAAGTAATTCAGTCCTGTTCTGCCTCAAGATACTTGTAGAAAACATATTAAAAACAATATAATAGATATTCAAATGGTTTTAATGCAGCATAGACCAATATGAATTAGGTAATAAAATTAACCTCTAAGTAAGTTAGGTTCCAACTAGTTTAAAAAGCACACAGCAGAAATTTTGTCACTTCATAATTCTAACCTTGTTTAATTATAACAAATTCTGAACTGAATCTTCATTAGAATAGAACCATTAGCACTCTATCCACACTTTTTGGAGTTTAGTTTTGATCCCCAGTTCAAACATGATCAGTTTCAGCAGTTGCCAAACAATCGTTAGTGGTTCAATTCACTACCAACACCACCTAATTCAAATTGCAATAAGAATATAAGTTGCTAGACTGTAGTCTACAAACTGTAAGATGAATGACTGCTAGATCAAATTTCAAGATCATGGTTGGCAAGTTCAAGACCATAGTCTAAATATTTCTAAATTATGGTCTACAAACTGATCGATAATGACCAAAAAGTTTAGTCATGATACGCAGCGTGAATCCATGAATTGCTGAAAAAGTCACGCCAAAATCGCGAGGGTTGGCAGCTATGTCTAATAATTGCTAAATCTTGGTCTGTAAATCGGTAGATCATGGCATTCATGGTCGACAGTAGACAGATTATGGTCTATAGTACTTAGTACTACCTCAAAGTCTGCAAGCTGCTAGATCATGGTCTCATCATCGACAACTTATTAGATTATGGTATACAATTTACTAGATCTTGGTAAACAATTTGCTACATCTTGGAAAACAATATAATAGATCTCAGTAAAACTATTTGCTAGATCTTGGCTGTTGTTGAGGGTTTAAAGCCATTTTTCAGCACAAGACATGCTATACATGACTGCCAGTAACAATGATGGAAGAATTCTGGAAAACCCCAGAAAGAACCACTGACCCACAAGATGCAACAGGCAAGCTTTCTTACATACCCACATTAGCAAAACCCCGAGAACTGAACCCATGCAGACAGAGGTAACATGGCAATGATCTGTAATGGTGAGCGATTTAGACCACTTGGTGCCCCAGGGCCCCGCTAGATCTTGGTATACAATTTGCTAAATCATGTTCTAGAAGTTGCTTGATCCTGGCCTATGATGTTGCTAAATCCAGGTCTACAAGCTGTTCAATCCATAAATATAAAAAGAATAAGTTTATTCAATTCTACCCACTCTCACCTTGACCAGCTCAAAAGGAAATCTTTCATGAAAAACTCTGTTAATTTTGGCACCTCCTGAGAGCTCCTTAGTATTGATTTCAGATCCAGACCCTTCTATATTCTTTTCAAAGTCTATACTAAACTGCTGAACCATTCTGGAAAAGAAAAAGATAATGTTAAACATTTTACAAAACATCTGTATACTCTATATAGTTGTATTTATATGAGAGATACTGATCCCTATAATGCAACAAATACCCTAAAAGCAAAAAGATGAATTAAAAAATATTCCAGCCTTTTCAATATCTTTTGAAGTTTCCTGCTCAATTACAAAATTCAAGAAGGGAGCAATTCAGCAAAAGTATAATACAGAAATGTGTTCCAAAACAAAGCTATCCCATCACAGTGCCTGTAATTGCCTAAATGAAAACTTTAACAATGGTATACAGACAGATAAAGTTAAGACTATATGCACCAAATACTGTCATGGAAAAGTCTATGGTTACAATGTTATAATTTGTAAAAGCAAAATTTTAGGCTGGATACTAATGAGAACACAATTATCAGCAATTAACAGGGATTTGAATTCATCCCATACCAAATTATTTATTCCCAAATATAGTAAAAGCTTAAAAATAATAATATTATTATCATATATAAACATAGCTAATTCGTTGTCAGGTCACATTCTCAATTATTAAATTAGTCATCCATTTCTATATTTCATTACCATTCCACTAAATCAAATGAACACTTCCTTAGTTTGTAACTAGTGATACAATTCTTAAAAAACTTTTACAAATCAGTAAATAGCATTACAATATTTCCACAAACAATAATATGTGTTATTCAACTTAAATATACTTTCAATATTTTTTTAAGCGGGTGGGATTTTTTAACTAATATATTTCTTCTGTTTATTTACTATATAATTTAAGATCACCCTAGATACTTAAGTTGTTAGAGCATCCGCTTTGGATACAGGAAGTTGCAGTTTTGAACCCTGGCTGAATCATACCATAGATTTATTAAAAAAAGCTATTAATAGCAGCCTCACATGGTGCACAGTATTAAGAGGTTAGTGTTAGGACTGGTTGGCCTGGTGTCTGGGTAATGTGATTGGGTGGGACACAATGCTACATGTCTGTGGCATGATGCCCCAGTGCTAGACATTATAAACTGCCACACAGCAAACATGGTGATATGACTGGAAAATTGTTAAAGCTAGGTTAAAACTCGAAATCACACTTACACAATATAATTTTAATCCCTTTAAAGAAGTGTAGCTCTAAATTAAAGCCGGCATTTATGCCTCTCTATGCAGGTTAAAACAAGATGATTTTTTTATCTTGCTTAAGAATGTACATCTATTTTGTCCTAATAAAGGGTTTCTACACATAATAAGTTTAAATGACAGTAGAAATTTTGTTATGCCATGTCCAAAAAGTGCAAAATCACTGCAATCCTGTATCAAGATTAAATTTGAACGATTGTTATTATAAACTTACTGCATCAAAGCTTTGGTTTTTCTGGCTGGATCATCTGGTCTAAAATTTTTATACTCCTCAACCTCTTTCTCCATTGATAAAAGCTGGGACTGAAGTCTATTACGCAATGCCGGCAGTGTGTCGCGGATATGATTTGTCAGCTGCTGGTTCAGAACGCGTTGTAGAAATGGTGTGCCCATACGGTCTGCCATATGTCGATATGATGGATGGCTAAGGAAAAATTTTCTTTCTGCTGCAAGAGCAGCTCGGATATCTTTCCTACCTTCTATGTCCTTCTGACTTCTGTTCACCACACCAATATAACCTTAAAAAAGACCAAAGCAATAAAACTACAACAAAAAATATTAATTAATACATGTGTAAATTTCCATGTTGTTAAATCTGTGCAATTCTCCAAATGTAAAAAAATTAACACAACGGGAATTCATTTATTCTCACTGTCATCAATTTCCATGGTTTTGGACATCAAGGCATCAAGTTATCAAGAAGTGGTGTATAAGGACAATAAGAAAGGCAACTTTGAATGGGCTAATGTGATGAGATGAAAATACATAATTTAAATAAAAACACGGAAATTTGTTCAATATTTGTTATTTTTGCTGTCTGCACGTTACAAATTAGGGCAATGAAAATCCTGCTGATCTGAAGTCAAAACTCCTGAACAAATTTTTTAAATCTCCTCACTTATCATCCTAAGCTCACCTGTCTGTTCACATGTATGCTGAACTGAACTGCAAAGGTCAAGTTTGTATTCATATTATACAAACCGCTACAACCACAATGCTAGCTGCAAGGACCTGACCAAAAAATTTTGCTATCTGATATCCATAAAAACTGGCTCAAAAAATTCAAAACTTAACAAAAGTATCATGTATATGTAACAGGTAATTCACCTATAAAATGGCATCAAAATATGTTTGTTTGCAGTAAAACTCCTTGTTCAAAATTAGTCATAAGAATCTGAATATGATAGAAAAAAATGGAATTTACTAGTGTTGTTCCGATTATCGATTATAATCGATAATCAGTTGGTTGAGTGAACCAATTCGCCAATCGATTGTGAAACGCCATAATCGATTGCATGGTAAGGGAGACAACTGTGAAGCGCTTGGCACAGACTAGTTCAATCCCTTTGTTTGTTGGGAAGAAAACCGAGGATTCCGAACAAAATGTTAAAACCCCGCTAAATATCATACACGTGCCATGGATGAAAACGATCGCAAAATAATATATCCATATCCTGGAGGAAAAGCTCGTCCTCGTGTATGGACATATTTTGGATTTTACAAAATACAGGAGGGTCCACCGACAAAGGAGAATTTAGATACAACGAAGGTCATATGCAAACTCTGCAGAAAGGAATATGCAAACAAAGGTAGGTCCAGCTATTCTCATTGAAATCAACGCGGGGATACATTTATTTTTGGCAAACACATTCTCCAATACATAGTGCAAAAAATGAACAATATTCTAATTTTTTGTGGTGCTACACGAAAACAAAATTATCATGTGATACGCTTTACATTTTAGGACTGTGGAACCATGATATTAGCCTTCCGATCCACAACAGTAAAGCTAAATTATTTATTCCCTTCATAACTTCCAAATATATAAACATACACCATAGTTAGATTTTTTTGGATAATTTGGAAACAAATAATGTCGTCAACGACGAATGCAATTATTAGGAGACAGAACAACCTCGTATAAAATAAATGAGTTGCACGCACGCACACGGAAAAACGTTTCATGGCATTCCAGTATCAAATATTTTAAATCAAGAATTTTATTTTCATTAAATCATTTGTGTACTTTGTGCTTTCCTCTAATATAGCATGTGTTGTTGTTAAAATACTTCAAATTTCTTTTCTTAATAAAGCTCCATGTCATGATTATGATTGAAATACATAAATAATCACAAGATTATCCTGCTATTTAGGCATATATGATAATGACGGAAAAGTGATCTCTGAGGTTTGTTACAGATATTCCCGGAGACATGTGACTATTTAAAAACATTAAATAACTTTTTAAAATGTTGCAGATTAATTTTAAAATATATGTACAAATTTAATATTAATTTTAATCCTGATTTTCTTTAAATAATTTCATTCCATTCATTTAAGATACTTGTGCATAAAGAATTTGTTGTTTGCTCTTTTTTCTTCTCAATATAAAAACATTTATTTCAAATACATTCCAGGCAATACTACAAATTTGGCCTTTCATCTTGATCATGACCATAAGGAAATGGGATCAGCGACAGCAAGAGGTGCTGATGTTTCCCCCCAGCCACCCAAACAGACTAAGATTGATGAACAATTTAAGAAGCCAACAGAGAGGATGTCAGCTACAAAGCAGAAAGAAATTGATGATGCACTCTTGAAACTTATTGTTGGCAAAGTTCTTCCGCTAAGCCTTGTTGACCATACATATTTTAGAAACTTTGTGATGCTTCTTAATCCAAGGTAAGTTTTAAATGATAAGATTAAAAATTAGTAATATTTGTTTAAACTGACAGTGAGAAAAGAAAAAAAGTGTGAATCCATTTGATTCTAGATGTCAACACTGTTGAATTTTGAATTTTCATACTTAAATTAAGCAATATTTAATTAAATATAATGCTGTCCTGTCTAAATAAACATTAAATAAATTCATTGTTTTCACTATATTTAGACACAGTAAATATTCCAAATACATGTCTTGTTTGACTACCATGACTAAATGTTTCAAACTTTACATTTTCAGGTATGAAATTCCAGGTCGTAAATTAGTGTCCTCCAAACTAGCTGAGAAGAAAGACCAGGCTGAGAAAAAAGTAAAAGAGGAACTACATGATGTTCTTGATATAGCTGTTACTCACGATGCATGGACTTCATTAAATACAGAAAGTTATAGTACAGTGACTGCACATTTTATTTCCAAAGATTGGGAATTGAAAAGTGTTGTCTTAGAAACACGAAAAGTTGAAGGCAGTCACACTGGGGAAAATATAAAAGAAAGCCTGTTGGCCACTCAGAGGCGATGGAATCTTCCAACACCAACTGGAGTAACTGATAATGCAGCCAATGAGATCAAGGCTTTTGATTTACTTCAATGGACTCGATTTGGTTGTTATGGTCACAGATTTAACCTTATTGTGAAAAAAAACTTTAGCTATACCAGAACCGTCACGAATCATTGCAAAGGGGCGCAAACTGGTGACTTTTTTCCATCAAAGCACGAGCATAAATGATTTGTTAATGAGAAAGCAGCAGTTACTACTTCACATAGGTGCTAGAGGACACAAGCTCAAGATGGATGTTCCAACTAGATGGAATAGCACTCATGACATGCTTGAACAACTGCTTGAGCAAACACCTGCTATTATGGCTGTTATCAGTGACCCAAACATAAGCAAGTCAGCAGCTGCAACATTGAAAAATTATGTCTATACATTTGACGAACAAGCATTGGTTGAAAAACTTGTGGAAGTTCTCTCACCGTTCCTGAATGCAACAAACAGTGTTTGCAGAGACAAATCACCAACCCTTCATAAAGTTATCCCAATACTTCTTAAACTTACCAAATGTATAGAAACAAATGCTGATGATCTACCTTCAATTGCTAAACTTAAAGATGTAATGAGACAAGAATTTGACAATAGAACACAGGACAAAGATCTAGTTCTGTTGGGCTGTTTATTGAATCATACTATGAAGGATCTGGAGTTTCTATCTGACAGTGAGCGAGCAGATGGACATGCTCTGCTTTTGAAGGTTGCTCTTGATATGGCTGATGTTAAAGTGAATGTCCAAGTGGAGCCAGGGACTAGTGATGAAAAACCTTCAGACTCATTGCCACCTCTACCAATTGCACCATCACTACTAAATGTCAGAGATGACAACACTAAAACTGTGGTTACACTTAGTCCACCAAACAAGAAAGCAAAGGTCAATGTTGACATGGATGATTGGTTGCAAGATGTTGTTTGCCTTGGTGAAAGTCAACAGCCAATAACAGATGTCATCCACCAGGAGGTTTCTAGATATCTAGTTGCTGCTCCATATGAAACCAATCTCACAATGTTACAGTGGTGGAAACAAAACTGCCAGTTCTACCTCCATCTTAGCTTACTAGCTCGGAAGTACCTAAGTATTCTGGCATCATCAGTATCCAGTGAGAGGGTATTTAGTCTGGCTGGACATCTTGTCAGCAAGAAACGGGCTCGTTTAAGTTGTGACAATGTGGACCTGATAATATTCTTAAACAAAAACATTAACTATTGGTAGTGTCAGTGTAACAAGCACAAGAAGAAACAGTATTCTGAAAAATGATTTTTGTGTTCAGCATTGCTCAAACATTACATGATTTTGCTGATAAATAGTTCAGTTAGTTTGAAAGTTTTTGTAATTGGTGTTTATTTGTTTTGTTTAAACTGCTTTGATTGTAGTATTAGTAACTAATGACAAGCAAGAAAAACATTTCTTTCTATACTTTAAACAATTGAAAAATCACATATGAATAAAAGTGTTCTGGGGGATTGTTAAGTCTTTCAGCTGCATAAAACTGATAAGCCAAAGAAAGTTGCTTTTGAGGTTAAAGTATATATATATAGAGAGAGAGAGAGAGAGAGAGAGAGAGAGAGAGAGATTAACTCCTATACATTTTAAACTTTTGAACAAAGATATAACTCTGTAACAACAAAAATTAAAACTTACTTGTAGAAAGTTAGCAACCGATTATAATCGATTATCAGTAAGTTGTGTGCAACCGATGATCGATTATGAACTTCTAACCGATTCCCATCACTAGAATTTACAAAGTTTTTCACCTTCTTCATCTTTCCCATCTTCTTCTCTCCCCCCTTCTCTCTCTTTTAAACATGTAAGTTGTCAGGATTTTACATGTTCCCCTACATCACTGCCTGACCAGAAGTATGGAACATTACCTTAAAAGTTTTGATCTTTACTTATGTTCCATTATTTAAAGACAACATGCAGAAACATTCACACACAGACACGTACACTCACAAATACTGTACACAAGAACCACTCATTTACAAACACCAAGGTGTTTTACATTACCTGTTTGATGTGAAAATAAAGAAAAACTAAGAAATCAAACCGAAAGTTGACAACTAGTCCATTTTTTCTTCAACTCATCTTTTTTTTTTAATCACTCTGATTACATTATTTTTTCAGCCTTTCTTTAATAAATAAACAATTTTTTTATAACAGGCAAGATTTGGAAAATTTGATACATGTAGTTTTAAAATTTGAGTATTTTTTGTACAAAGTAAAACAAAAACAAAATAGTCCATGCATTTACACCAACTGCACATCCAAGCTGCCTAGACTAAGTTTCATATTTACCATTTGACTTTTTTTTTTAAATCATGGTTCATATGTTATCTTTATAAATTTATTGTTTCCTCTTACTCTAAGAAGCAAAGTTTTGTTGAGTTTTGCACTGAAAGTATTTCCACTTTCAAATAAAAAAAAATATTTTCTTATTCCACTCGACTGATCTCTTGAGACAAGAGCAAAGTACTGCATTAAATTGTTAGTTTGTGTTGTTTATTTCATCAAAACATAATAGAGATCTTTCTACACCATCTATTCTCCACCTTGTGTATGATTTAAAATTGTCAGTAGTTACTAAATTAAGAATATCTTAGACAATTATTCCTGAACAATCGATGGTTCATTTTCACCGAGATAAAGCTTAAATAACATTACACCAAAACATACTTTTAATGGTTTCAGAAATTTCCTTCTATTTGTTCCTTATCTAATTTTAATCTCTCTCTCTCTCTCTCTCTCTCTCTCTCTCTCTCTCTCTCTCTCCACATAAACACCAATGGCATGTACATGTTTTTTACCTCTCCTAAGCGGAAGTAATTTATTCTCCAGTATTTCTCTGGCATCTGTCCCTTCATCCATCAAATCTATCTTTGTGATGACACCAATCGTCCTTACACCTGTAACAGATAATGATAACTGTCCTTGTTTTCTTTATTTTTATGGTTCAACTACAATTATCCAGTCCATATCATTTCTATGTACTGGTGGTTTCACTCTGGAAAAAGATACTTCTGACCCCACACCCACCCCATCTTTGAAAAGTAGATCATGGATATCCTCATTATATGTTATTGAATTCATTTTTATCATATTAATTGCTGGGACCAAAAAAAGTATTCTCATCCAGGTGTATCATGTTCTTAAATTTGGTGCAAAATGATTGATTACCAAGAGATTTAATTGATTCTGGACATTTAACTCAAAACAAGCTGGATGTTAGTTATATGGACTGTTTTACTGTCATCAATACACCAAGTCAGTACCAAAATTTACCCTATTAGTCACCTTATTATAGACCAATAAAAAAAATGAAATTTACTTATCCCAATCTAACTCTCATTTAGCTTTTGTCCTCATACTATAATCTACTTTTTATTTCTTTAATAAAATTCCAGTATCCCTCATCTTTTTCACCCACAAACATTTGACTGAATTATGAATTTCTGTCTTAAACGTTAAAATATAAAGCTACATTCTGTTTTTCGAACTAAACTATTTTTTAAAACAGATCCTTACATTTTCAAACAATGAAACATTATAAATATATGATATAAATATATAAACTTTACTGAGATCTAGGGGAAAAATGGATTTAATATTTTAAGGATTTATATACAAAATCACGTTACGATAAAATAACTACCATCATCAGATAAAAATTAAGAATTTTGTAAGGAAATACATTTCCATGAAAATTTAATGCACGTATCTCTGATGACTTCTAAGACAATGTAAACTTTAAATCATCACATTATAATATTTACTTTTGTCCATTAATAATCTTCTGTTATTACCATGCTCAAAAACATCACTAACATTAAATGATACTGAAATACTGGGACGTACACTAATAATAATACTACAATTACACTATGTTATTTTGGTCAGGGTTTTTCCTTTTCTTTACATGAACAATAAAAAGAAGAATAATAATCTTTTTTCCACCTACAATGTTCTTAAGCAGACCTTTCTTTTTCTCACCTTGTGGATCTACCTCTTTTGCAATCTTGAGAGCATCTGAGTTAGCAAGATCCGAGTTGGCAGGTGAAACAGCCAGAATGAGACAACTCTCCTTCGAGATAAATTCTAAAAGCATTGCACGAATCTGGGCCTCAATGTCTACTGGCTGATCCCCAACTGGAACTTTGGTCATACCAGGAAGGTCAATTAATGTTAAATTTAACACTGCAAGACAAAAGTTACACAATGATTAGATGGCATATTCTTTAACTTTTCATATTAGATTTAAATGAAGGCCAGCAACAGTCCCTTTATGGACGACCACTATCTGAATCATCTCAAGCTTGCTTCATGATAATGTCATAAAGAACTAGATGGTGATGTCATGATTTTAATTTTCGATGTTTCTGACAAATAATGCAAACAAAGAACAAATAGCTTAAAAAATAATAAATTCAGTAAATATATTCACACTGTAAACAAGGGTCCTGAAATTTTGAGGACTCTTGTCATATATTTTGTCCCAAAAAGTTCATGTGGCAGGCAGATATCTGTACAAATGAAAAAAGCATAACAAGTACATGTAGTTATAAAAGATGTAATAAAGCAAAAAACATTAATGTGCTAAGTTATTTAATGCGTCATTTTCAGTTCTGGAGTAATTGTTGCTTCAGGTGTAGCATAATTCATTCATACTAGTTTTCCTACACAATATTTATTTTATTTTTTTTAATTTCTTTTTAAAGACAATACTATAGGCCTTAACCCAATAACAGTATTTTATGCAATGCAACTGGATTAAACATGAAGAATGTTTTGAAAATAGGCAGACTCAATACCTCATAATACATAATTTTTCACTGAAAAACACTTCCAGTCAGGTCCGATCAGAAGGTTTTATTTATTCAGGTCATCAAAGATATCAATTGTTGTTACTATTGTCTTCTTTGTTTAATTAAGACCTAGCCTACACACATTACTGAGAAACCCAACTTTCCACTTAAGAAATCAAGTTGTAAAGTTGAAAACTGCATGATCACCACTGAATTTTACCTCCTTGTGGTTATTTATTTGACACATTAATAGATAAACAAATAAAATCATATATATTGATATTTGAGATATCCTATGAACAGAATCTGGTTGCTCACAGTATTTGTTTCACTTGTCAGTCATGTCAATGATTCAGCATTACTGTTTGCAAAGAATATTATAACCATAAGAAAAGGCAGCTTTAGCATGCATGTGGAAATCATGAACAAAGCATGTCAAGGTAAAAGAAAGTTAAGCAAGCATGTCACAGAATAAAATGTTCTAGCATTATTTGATTCATCCAAAGTATGAAGAAATTCATCAAAGGGTCAAAGAAATTTTAGCCAATGAAAAAAAAAAAAACCTTATTGCAGTTATCTATTAATGTGACCTTAACCCCATCTTTAAGGAAGTATGGAGTCACCATATCAGAGAAAGAAATAAAATCTTACCAGAACAAACTTTCTGGGTGAATCCAGTAAAAGCTGCATAGGGTGCTCATGGAGACAGCTAATGCCAACTAGATTCAGTGGTATAACTACATAACTAAATCTCATGGATAAAAACTCAAGAAGGTCAAGTGTGCATGCCAGCCAGCAGCCTCATCAATGTCTGTGATAGAAACATTAAAGTCCAAGGCAAAGCTCAGATCTCATATATTGTCAAGTCACATTGAAAACTTTAAACTAGTGCCACCTTCAACAGAGGTAGTGAACAATGGATGACCAAAAGTAGCACAAATTTCCAATCAATTTCTTGTGGAGATGTGAATGATGTATTGTCAGTTCACAGTGTAAGCTTAAAACTAGAGCCACATGCCAACAGTATGGGGAGGTAGTTTAAACAATTTATTGCCCTTAGTCTTTAAAATATAGACAAAACAGTCACATTCTGGGTGGAAGTATGGCTTATAATCCAAATGTTAATGTGATCATGTAATGTATTCAAAGAAGAATGGTATTTTCTGTGTCAGTCTCTACTTTCCCAGGACATGCATGATATGCACACATTCATCCACGTACATACATATACATATACATATACATATACATACAGTCCTAGTAAATTAAGTATAATTAACTGTAGTTTTACCTTGGAATCAATGTTACTTCATTTCTACTGATTTCTCAAAGACATCAAACAAAACATGACCAACATATGCAATTTTTAAGAATGGCATGTCTGTAACTCTGTTACTGTTACCATACCAACCAGAAAGGGTAGACTTCTTCTCAATCTCATTAAAATCAGATCTCCACTATCGTATGTGAAGATATGACAGTGATTACTTTGGTATTATGTTCTGGTGACCAATGTTATTATCATAATCTCTGATTTTAACAGCCAATCAGATGAAGTCTTAAATCTTCACATTTAGGATATGAAGCAGTGTGGATGAAGAGTAACAATGTGTGCCAAATGTTTTGATTCTCTTTCATATTTCTAAAAGCTGCATTTCCGTTTGCAAATGTCACCAGAAGATGACCCCTACATGGCTGCTGTCAGATATCTTCACATAACACATATGAATGGGTGCATTGTAATCCTTTGGATTCTTTTTATAAAATAAAATATGTAACTAGCTTCATGAATGAAAAATGTATATAAAAAAAACATGAAAAACATTTACAATATTTGCAGCTGTCACTAACAAATTCTTCTGAACATCAGAATTATTTTAGATACAAGTTGTGAAGTATTTAATTATGCATTACTTTTTTAAAACTCCATTACAATAATCTTTTATGTGTGAAATCCCCGTTATTGTAATCCTGGGTTTACAAAAACAATTAAACCAGAGAAAATAATGGGTACAATGATATGGAAGTTACAACATAACGACTGGCAGTTATGAACTCCAACCAAAATGCTAAAATGAAATAGCTGCAATCACTAATTTTAGAAAATGTCCTTTATCAGTAGATGTCATACACAGAGTTATCGAGCCAGACTGAATTACATGAACAATAATAATAATAATAATAATAATAATAATAATAATAATAATAATAATGATTTTATTTAAAGAGGGTAACACAATTAGCTAAGAACTAATCTACCTTGAGGCCCTCATACAAAGGAATTTATTTATTTGAGCAGCATCTCAGAAGCCACTGGATATATTGGGTTTGGAAGATGGAAATAGAGTGGGCATTTCTAATCTCAACTGGAATACTATTCCAGAGCAAAGTTCCAGAGTATTGGAAACTTTTTTAAAATAATTCCTTATTTGGTTTGGGAATTTTATACTGTTTTGTAGACATTGATTGCAGGTGGGGTGTATTACCAGGTAGCCTATACTGGAATAGGGACTGTAAATATTCAGGAGCACTTTTATTGGATATCAGTAAATACTGTCCTTTGACCCAACTACACAAAAAGTGAAACCAATCCCCAAGTGACTTATTGCTAATTGCCAATCACGATGTTTGACTAACCAATCAGTGAGCATGAATTAGACACATCCCCATGTATCATTTACATCCATGATTTCCTCCGACAAGCTGATTGTCATAGCAAAATGGATAACGCAAATATTTACAAAATTTTGCAATGACTTGTATATTTTTTATCTATAATGATAAAGGGAGCCAATGATGACTTTGCAAATCTGACAGACGATATCTAGAGCATGTACATGGAGGAGTTAGATTTATTCCTTTACTGAAACTTTGATGAAACCTACATGGATGAAGACTTGTAGTCTCCCACACGATCAGCTGAACACTGATATAAATTATGGTAATTATCACATTTTATCCCACAAAAGAAGGTACAAATATGCACAAATTAACGTATTTCAAAAATGGATGGAAACATACACCCTAAATTCAGGTTCTGTTGTATTGTTTCTTCGATAGGAAGTGCTGAACCCAGATAGCATGATTTTGAAAATTTATCCTTTAATGTTGGTTTATCTATATAAAAAATGCTTCATAATTTTAATTTTAAAGGAACTTGAATGACTCCTCACTTTTAGTCATTGAGCTGAGGAGTGTTGAGCTATGAAAATTGGAATTTAATAATAAAGGAAAAAGACAATGGTTTTGGATATTTATGTTCCAATACATTAAACACGTATCTACACGTATAATCAAAACTAGATCTAACAGAGTAGAACTTCAAAATTATTAGGCACAACCATATACTTCAAAGCAGCAACTATATCTATTTTGTGTATAGTTATCATTATTTACTTCAAAGGCAGCATAAACAAAAGTCAGTTAATAAAGAAATGATTATACTAAATACATTATTATTTTTTAGAGGTAATTTTCTTTTGCATGAACATCTCAAACTGCTTTAAAATTAATTTTCATTACTATATCAATATGAAATAAAATTATAAATATCATATACTGCTGTATAATTATGCATTGGTAACTTCACATTTCTAAAAATACAATAAATCATTTTAATAACATTACTGAAATTGAAACACAACACTCTAAAAAATAATTATGCATTTAGTATAATTATTTCTTTATTAACTGACTTTTTTAAAAGCAAGAAGAATTCTCTTTTTACATTAGGGGTCAAATAAATTGACAGGGTACTCTCCTTTTGTGGTAGGGTTCAAAATATACAGGCTCTCTCCTTCAGTGTTAGGGTTCAAATGTGCAGAGTACTCTCCTTTTCTGTCAGGAGTCAATTATCCTCTTAAATCAAACCAATTCCAAACCTGAAAATAATTTTCCTCAGTTTCATTGATTGTCTTAGCTTCTGCTAAACTTAGCATTGATGTTAAGGTCCCATAGTTATAACAAAGTACATATTGGCAATTTGACATCATGTACAGCCATGGGTCTGTCACTGCTGACAGTACATTTCAATAATGAATCAAAATATTTGAAATCAATCCAAGAATTATCTTACCATGTGGTGAATAAACCCTGAGATTAATGGGTAAATTGGATATTCCTTTGCTTGATCCAGTAACTCGGTCTGTCTCCTCTTCAATTTCTTTGCGCACCGCATCAAAGTCTGAGTATTTTTTCCCCTTCTGATGAAGAAATTCTGCATATTCTGAAAGTGGACCACTATACCTATAGAATCCTGGTTATGATTTCTAGGTACATATCAATATTGTTATGCACTAATTTTCATAATTTGGAAAAGATACTGGTTAAAATATTTACAAACACAGAACAACAGTGGAAAATTGTATGGTTGGACATGTTCTGGTTTCTATTCTTTCCATCACTGAGGCCAAAAATATAGTTAATGTAGTTTAAATCAAGATTGTACCTCCCATCAATTAGATATTTAAACCTCAAAGATTTCTCATCTTTTTTTTCTGAATTAATATCAATCTTTGTTAAAAAAAAAATCATTGGAGGATTGTTTTGTCCTTTTGATGTATACATATTTGGTCTGGATTGTAGTATGCTGGGGTTTTTCCCCCCTTAATCCCTTGTATGTATCTGTTAAGGACTAGAATTTACGGTTTCCATTTTGTGGAACAAAATAGAAATAGTTTTGATTAAATGTGAATATCGCTGATCCATCTTTGATCAACATAAATCCAGGTCAGGATGCTTTCGATGAATTTGTTAGAATTCTGTTCAGCACTTTCTGTCAGGTCACTTAAAGGTCTTTCTATTTTCACTAATGGTGGCAATATTGGATAACAGATTGATATCATCAATACAAAAAGAAATGACCAACATGCCAAGATGCTTTCTTTTAGCTTTGGCTGAAACTAGTTAGCAATTGTAGAGATGTTGAAAATATCATCTGATATATAATGAACAAAAACCAAGAAGCCACACCAAAAGCTCACTTGAACTATTGGCCAGGTCAGCTAATCAGTAACAGCACAAAACCTAATTTCATCTGGATCTTAGCTGAAGACAGAGATACTTTGTTCTAATTTGTCCAACAGAAAGAGCCTAGTATGATCAAGGCTATCAAACATATTTATATGCCATAGCCAATATATTCTTTCCTCCAAAGAACACAAATACATTCTGTAATTATTAAATACATCACTTATACAAATAAAGATTAATTCAGTGCAACTGAGAATATTGATGACAGTAACAAAAATCAGTAAGAACATGTAAAAGAACCAGTCTTGGTGTATGAGTAGAAATGTGGAACATTCCCATTTAATTCTGACCAACTATGTAAGTTTAAATGGGTATGATACATAAAAGTACAAATCAACAATATACAAACAGAACTTTTTATGGGAGATTATTCCCTTCTGATCCACTATCGTGTGTTTGAAGCCATACCTGTTTTACCAGTTATGAGTTGCAGAACAAGGGGTCTTCTGGTCACAATTCCACTGCCACGAGGTAAGAAATCCCTGAAAAAAATATTAGTTTTCAAGCTGAAACTTTATACTGAGGCTTGTACACTAAAAATATATTTACAAGAACGCTTCTAATGGCAGGATGGCAACATGGCAGAATTATAAAGAAGTTTTGTCAGAATGGTAGATCAAATACATTTATTATTGTAAAATATCACTTATAAAGTTGAATTGAAATATAAACTGCACAGATCCAGATCTGTTGTCATATAATGTCAGCATCTGTTGTCATGTCAGCATCTGTTGTTATATAATGTCAGCATGTGTTGTCATATAATGTCAGCATCTGTTGTCATATAATGTCAGCATCTGCTGTCATATAATGTCAGGAAATCTGGGCCTCTGTATCTTGTTAGGATTAAGCAATAGAATATAGACACTGATTTGCTGGTGCATTATCAAGATCTATGTTGTTTTCTGCTGGACTTTTAAGTCCCTATACATCATATGTATTTTTTGTACATGTCCATAACTAGTTCCCACATATAGGAAAATTCCAGACTTCTAAAGTAACTGACAAGTTTTAAAGACATTGTGGGAACCATTTCAGTGCTTTTTGCATTTAAATGAGTTGTGCATGAAAATAAATAGTAGTTTCTAATTCCAAAAATTAATATTTGAGTATTGTCCTAATGAGAGGATAATGTTTTGACTACTGATGATAAACTGCAATCTTATGTTTTAAATATTGTCATACAGAAATGGCCTACCGAATGTAATAATGCATAAAACACCAAATATCTGATTGTCACACAGAAATGGCCAACAATTTTTTTTATGCTAGTACATGTACAGTGTATATCAAATAACAAGCATCAAAACTAGTTCAATATTAAGGCAGCTTTGGAAGTTGTTTATATATATATATATATATATATATATATATATATATATATATATATATATATATATATATATATATATATATAGTAATTATCCAAAATCATGACAGTTCTCACAAATGTTTTATCCAAAATAAACAAAGATGGACAATGAACAAACAAAATCCAAGACCATAAGCTCACTTGATCTTTGTTCATTATATATGCTTGTTTTGGATAAAACAATTGTGAGAAACTGTCATGATTTTGGATACGCATTATTGTGAGATATATGCTCTACCCACAGTGCATCAGCTTAACAATACTGTTTATACAAGAAATGCATATGTACATCACTCAACTGTACATGTAACTTGGGTGTGTACCAGGATGTTTGATATCTACAATTATGACTGTAAAGTATGACATAAAACCTACTACTTTAGCATCCTTCTAAAAATTAAGGTCATTTATTTATAAATTATATTTAAACAAATTTTATAAGCATATCATGAGTCATGACTTTTTCAACTCAAAATACAAAGCATTATTGATGAAAATAGTGTCATATATATATATATCCAAGGGGATAATAAAGTGTTTATTTGTCAAAACATAAATCTACAATGTGTAACATTTTTACTACTATTTCTAATACCATAATGCCAGTATAGAAAAGAACTAATGCACATGCTACAAGAAAAATATTGCTACCCGAGTTATTAAATTTGTGTATATATATATATATATATATATATATATATATATATATATATATATATATATATATCCCTCACAGACACACACACTCATCAAAATAATGAAACTACTTTGGTATTAAAATCATGAAAAAGAATGATTTGATGTTAGAACCTGCATTAATGAATGCGAGGGCTTCATACATTTTATCCCAGATACCCAAAGTAATCTCTTTTTTTTTTCCTCCACACAGACTCCACTCCTTTGAAAATGTTACAAAAGCCGGGGCGAGTTCCATTATCCAGTTACCAATTATTAGAGCAAGATTTTCAATATTGATTTTCATATTGATCAAATACAACATGCTTACAAATAAGAGGCAAGGCCAATATCATAATGGATTTTCCTGGTATAATTAGCACTACCACTAGAGTCTTTTCAAATATAAATGATGGGAGACTCTTTGCATACAGGCAGTTAAATTATACAAAGTACAGTCAAGATAATAAAAAGTAGGGCCATGCAGTATTCATCCAATAATCAAGATAGTGATCCCACATCAGTACTCGACTGCTCCTTCCTGGTCATTCAAAGACTTGCCTTCAAACCAAATCTCATCAACAACAGAACGAATTGCTAAATCAATACCAAAGCAGTGTTCCATGAAGAATGGACACACAAATTCCAAAGTGGCAAACAATTATTTATATTTGAATTAATGATTCTTAAACAAAGAAGAAGCAAAAAAAAAATGGTAAATGGGGCCACAAATAACAGAGAGATGTGAATATGAATTTTGAAATGGCTGACAGGAAATTCGGGTATGAAGAGTGCCTTTATACCCGAATTTCCTGTCAGCCATTTCTGCAAAGCTTGGTGCAACCTTTTAGTGCTAGAAAAGGCTGACAATAGGAATGGGATTGGGTGGCTAAGATAAAAGAAAACAAGTGTCAAAAATCCCTTTCCCCACATGATGACAGAAGAAATACTACTCTGGCTCAAAGGGAAACCCATCCATTTATGAGCATCATGTGACCAAACTTCTCCATTAAGTGTCTAATAATAAAAGCTGCGCATGGTGCTGAAAGCTACCATATGATATCATGACTTGTTTTAACTAAGAATAATAATTATTTAATAACTTATAACAAAGACTGGAAAAAATTTAACATTTCATACTGATGTACCACGGTCCACCGTGAATCTAGATTTTTTGCCAGGCTACCAAATTCTGATGAACTTTCCCATGTCCTGGCTATACAACTCTGGTACCCTGTACAATTCAGAACATTAAAATAATTATTTCTTTGTTCAATTATTTTTATTGTTTTTTTAAAAGTTAATTTTGATGTTAAAATCTGTATTCTTACTGACATAGAAATGACCACATTGTAATTGCTGATATTCTTCACGATCTCAGTTGAGAAAAGTTTTATCTGTTATCTGCCTTGACTAACAATGTGCATGTTATAAATACCAGTCTCTGTAAATAAATAAATTGTTCCTAACAACATAAGTAATGAGTTACACATGAATTCAATAATTATATATCTAGTATTTTTGTCTGATATTAGGCTGATGATAAAAATTATGAGTTGTTGACACTCTACTCTCACAATATAGGGACTGCATGCACTCCTTTAGGCCTTAGCTTTTATACAAATCTTTCACTATTCCTTCTTTCTATCTTTCTCAGTAATTCCAGATATTTCACGTTACATTTTTTCCTCTTCATTTAATATAGTGAACATTTAATATTTTAGTTATCCCAGTATCCTTCAATACAGTTATCAATGACAGTTCACACCCAGTCTCCCTATTTCAATGTTGAGGACCCATTGTAGCTCACTTGGTAGTCATATAATCCAAGAATTTCATACCCACCCAGGCCAGCCTGGGATATGTGTGATGCAGTGTGTCATAGGGAAAGCCAAGAAAAATGTACTACTAAAACCAAACAAAATCAAGCTCACTGTGACATGTAAATAGCAACAATGCCTACTGGTAGTTGTGTTAAAAACATTGTTTTCCATTGGTTATTTTGCTCCCACATGAGCAGGTAAAATGTTTCTTGCTTAATTAATGGACCCATCATTTTCATATGGATACCACTGTTATTTTTAAAAATGCCCACCATATCCTACTTTTTGAACAGGTTCATATGTCTGTCTGCAGTTTAGATAGATGTGCCTTAGATCTGAAGCCAAAAGGTAAAAAATCTGGACATAAAATCGGATTGCGACCCCAGAATATTTTGGGTGGGAAAAAAAACAGGTAAAAAATTTAGGTTTTTCCCACTGTATTTTGTAGTGCAACTAAAAGGTCCAGATTATTTGGTATCATTGACACATTGTATAGCTAAATCGGTATACCTTTCTATAATACTACCTACTTTAGTGTATCATACATGACCTTGAAACTGCAGAGCTTGGCAATAGGCTAATACCTCCTGCCCCGTAAACGCGGCTAAGGGCTAATGTGTTAAGGGTGCACAGTCATGGTGGAAATCTGGTTGAGGAACAAAAGTAAAACCTGAATGTTTTGTCCCTCTGACATTAATGTAAAGTTATAGACTATCGAAACACTTTAGTTTAAAATGCGTGTTCTAGTTTCTTACTAAAAAAATTCAGTAACAAAGGGACAATGATTTTTCTTTTTCTTTCGTTTGATATGAATGCTGGACTGAGACTCCCTAGTCATACCAATGCACTGGGTTAACATAAGAACTGGTAATGAAATTCCCCAAGTCTTTGAGAAAATCAAACATTGAGTCAAGACTTTTGCTCTAGTAACATGTGGTAATTTGATTTTCTTCTTTAAATGCAACATTTAAATTTAACTAAAATTATTTATATTAATTAAATTTGTCATCAGAGTGAATTTAGTCATGTAAACTTTTAAGGATTAAAAGTCTGTATTTTGTAATATTAAAAAAGAAATACAAGGTTTTAGTGCATAAATGTTTTAAAGAATGTCAATACTGCCACAAATCTTGGGATTCAAGAGAATTAAATGGCTTCAAAATCTTTAGATACTTTTCTATTGTGCTGCAGAGCTGGCTCAAATTGTATTTTAAACAATCACTTTATGCCACATAATTTGAGTGATCTGAAAATGTTAAATTTCTGTGATAAGAATATGTAAATATACTATAAATGCTTTTTACTATGTCACTACTTGTGTATTTTCAAACTATACAAATACTCAACACGTTTTACCTTTGTGAACTGGAAAATACTCTTTAATGGTTATTTTCTTCAACAAATGCAAATTTGCCAGCATTAAATCAGAATAATGACTTACACATACTCAAAGTTTAGTCAAATCATCAAACAGTATGTTACCACATAAAACTAGAAAGTCTTGATAATAAAATCATAACTGTCAAGTAGGCCAAGATTAAAAATTCCCCAAAAATGTAATGACTATGATATGTTTTTTCCTTTTGCATGTAAGATCTTTAAACCATGTAGTACAGAAATTCTTGAGTATACTATCACGACTCAGAGCTCACTATCAGATGTGAACAGAATGTTTTATTTAAACATTTCAAGGAAATAAAACAAACTTGTATCCATGCATAAAATGCTAGCAGAACGGGGTCAATACTGTCTGAAATCTCATATTCAACATACTGGGTAAACAAGGTAATACCAGTCTCATAGACAAGTTGCCACAGCCCAAAACCCATTTTTATACATACTTTTTACAATCATTTTCTAAGGATATCTGTCTAATAATCTAGCACAATATTCTTATCATTGGCGACTTTTAATGTAGTAACTAGTCAAACAAGTTCATAGTTGTCATTAATCTTCCTACTGGAAAAACCACATACAACAACTAGCCAGGTATAAGTCAGACATTTTTGTTGTAAGGCTTAATGACATGTTTCAGCACAATACAGGCTATACATGGCTGCCAGTATTAATGGTGGAAGAATAACCTGAGATAAAGAACCACCGACCCACGAGAAGCTACTGGCAAGCTTTCTCACATATCCACATTGGTCAAACCCGAAACTTGAACCCATGCAGACATGTCCACAATGGTTGAACCAGAGACTCAAACCCAAGCAGACAGAGGTGAGATGGCACTGGAAAAACTACATACAACACCCAGCCAGGTATAAGTCAGATGTTGTTTTTGTTGTAAGGCTTAACAACATTTTTCACCACAAGATAGCCCATACATGGCAGCCAGTATTAATGGTGGAGGAAGAACCTGAGAGAAAGAACCACCAACCCACGAGAAGCTACTGGCAAGCTTTCTCACATATCCACATTGGTCAAACCCGAAACTTGAACCCATGCAGACAGAAGTGAGATGGCAGTGATCCATAACAATGAGCGCCCCTACAAAAACAAATTCATGACTTCATGAACAATCACGAACTGTTCATGAATGTTCTTGAAGTGTTCATGATCAGTTCATCATTTTAGTTCATGAACAAATATTCATGAACGTTCATGAACACTTAATGAACTTTGATGAATCACATACCTGAAGTTCATGAACACAGTGATGAAATTTATGAACTATTTTAACATTTTTTAAGTCCTGAAAAATTTGGTTGATGAAAAATTTAAGTACTTTGATACACCAGCAAGAAATTACTAAAAAATGGATATGAAATTTCTATATAACTATATTCATAAAAAGTTCATGAAAATTTATGATAAAAACTTCTCACAATATTAGTGAATATAAATAAATGTAAATATTTTTTCATTTTTAAATGATATGATAAAATGTTCATAATTGTGTTCTTAACCTGAATAGTTCTGTATTAATATGGGAAAATATTTTCTGGCCAGCATGAAAAAAATGTATTTGCTATAAAAGCTTTTAATGACTTTGTTCTAATGTTTTTGGCCATTACTGTCATAAACTGCATAATATATTATATTAACTTAGTAGCTGGTTGCCAATGTGCCATAAAAACCGAAAATTGTAAACAACGATTGTCATGATTAGATGATTGTGAAATAAGAAGTGATGTGAAATGTGCCATAAAAACCGAAAATTGTAAACAACGATTGTCCTGATTAGATGATTGTGAAATAAGAAGTGATGTGATTAGTTAATATATGCATGAGATTTCAGCTGCTGAGCCGACTTTTCACCACTAACGAAAAAGCACTTTGTCAACTTTGTCAACATGTTAAAACCTTGAACAAAACACCGTGGATTCCCATGGAATGGATAGATGAGAATATTTTCAATAACATTTTCTTAAATAAGTAGAAGTGCTGAGAGCGATTATGAAGGAAATGATTTGGTGGGAGCAAAATTAAGTGGAAAAGTGTACCCAGCTAGGATCATTAAAATTATGGTAATAATTTTCTCGGTCTTTTGTGTTTATTTCAGTGAAAGTTATATAAATATATATTTTATTGGCTTTTATGTCATATTAGTTTTAACCAAACTAATGATACATGATTTTATTCAGACCTAATTTAAAGGTGCTCTTCGTAGTTTGAAAATCACTAAACCCCCCACCCCCCTTTCGATCTCGATACTAGACCCGGTATCGATATTGTTTTCTTTTTCCTGACATTACTATTTCTATGATCTGATGTAATTTGGTAATTTAAAACGAAAACTAAAATAGTTAATGTGTCAAATTATACACAATAATGACAACGGGATGAAACCCGCAACAGATATAAGTAACACGTGAAGTTGGAGTGGATGTATACTAAGGACCTATGTGACACAAGTCTGACGTTTTATCAATAGAAAATGGCAAAAAGCTTTGAAAGCATGAAATAGTATAAGGATATTATGTGTAACAATGTTGTCAAAACAGTCTGTCATATTCTATTGATTAAAACACGACTCCAACTTGAGTTAAAATACTAAAAGTAACAGTGACATAATTTTCCAGTATAAATGCTTAATTGTGTTAAGACTTAGTGTAAGGGATGAAATAGTTTTCGGTTGGATCATAATTATTCAAGTAAATAAAGTGGTGTACAAAAATAATGTGCTAGTAAAAGCTCAAGACAAAAGTTACTCATAGGTTATCTGTAATTAACTAACTTTATCTTTCAGATCAGACAGCAGGAAAGTAAAATTATTAGAAGATGAAGTTTGTGAGCTATGGAGGAAAATTTGAAAACTGGATGGTTCTATGGGCAAGGTGGAAGAGACATTAAATAGTTAATGCTGCAGAAATGTTAAAGATCCAAATATTTAAAAAAGAATATAGCTTGCCAATTTACAATACACGTTCTTTGTTAAATATTATACATTTATTTGAAATTAAATAGTTTTGTTAGATAATATATAATCAACTATTCGTAAAAAGGAATTGTTTATGAAGACGTGAATCATTCAAGAGAAAATTTGTTAATCATAGTTCATGAATATGTTCATGAATGATGATGAACCAATTTGACTTTTATTAACAGTTGTGATGTATTGGTTCATGAATGTTCACGAACTCATAATTTCATGAACTAACCATTTTCAGTTCATGCACGTTCATGAACCTTTTGATGAACTTTCATGGATGGTTTATGAACCAGGTTCATGAACCGTTCATGAATTATTCGTTATCATTTCGTAGGGGTATAATAATTTTAGACCACTTGGGGGGCCCCATCACAGATGGTTGTAATTGGTTGCTTTTCATGGCACTTTACTGTGTATAACATGCCAAAATAAAAAAGAACCAAATGCTTGTTATATGGAATGAACACCAACATCATGTACTGCTGAACATAGGATGCCTCCTGGAAAGAGTTACAAAACCCAGAACCGAACGTATCCCAGAATTATATATTCCCACTTCTTAATCAATTTAGGTTAAGTTAATGCAAGTGTCAATACTGATCATGAAAACTACTTTTGGGCATAAGATATAATTTCCTTATCAATTTTCAGTTTCTACCAACTGATCAATCATCGATTTAATAATCAATAAATGTATCCACATTACATCTTATCAAAACCGGGGTTATTAAGTACAAAAAGCAACATGTCAAAAGCAGAAGAAATGTCACACAAATGACTTTCAGTCAAAATCAAGTATACAGATCATATTCAACTTGTGTGTCACTTCACTGAAATCAATTTTTTTTCTCACTAACTCACAGGATAATCATACTTTTGTTATGGTACTGGCTACATTTCACTGATCCTGCAAAAATCAAGCAAAAGTCAGTCCAGTTTCTAATGTAATATTTAATATTTATTAATATAAACTTCAAACAATAATTGTGTTCAAACAGATTTGATGAAAGTTTGAAGTTCATCTTCTGTGTCTGATTCATAATCATTTCTAGGTCCATAAAGCATAGTATCTATGATTCTGTTTCTTGATCCAACAGCATGCCACAACTTAATGGCATCTCTATGGTTCTAATCCTTGATGTATGTCAAAATATGTAACACCGCCATTGGAATGATTAAAATGATGACTTCTGAAAGTTGTTTACAAAACATCAATGAATGAAGTACAGTTAAAACTGAATAATCAGTGGAGAAAGTGCACTATCTGGCCTTCTGTTTCTTGGTCTAGCAGCATGCCAATGTTTGATGACATATCATGGGTTATAAATCTTGGTCTAGCAGCATGCCAATGTGTGATGGCATCTCTTGGGTTATAAATCTTGGTCTAGAAGCATGCCAATGTTTGATGGCATCTCTTGGGTTATAAATCTTGGCCTAGCAGCATGCCAATGTTTGATGGCATCTCTTGGGTTATAAATCTTGGTCTAGCAGCATTCCAGTGTGTGATGGCATCTCTTGAGTTATAAATCTTGGTCTAGCAGCATGCCAATGTGTGATGGCATCTCTTGGGTTATAAATCTTGGTCAAGCAGCATGCCAATGTGTGATGGCATCTCTTGAGTTATACTTTTGATATCTAATGAGATATACAGCACTGCAGTATCATTATTGTGATTCAAGGGTAGACTTATGAAAGTTGTTTACAAACATCAATGAATGTAGTATAATGTACAATTTCATATTCTGCGGTATAAGCTGTGCTGAAGGTTCAACCACAAATGTAAACAAATCTTAATTCTTGGTCTATTCAAGAGGCAGAAGGAACTGTACATACAATTGACCAAACGACAGCCAAATCTTTTTTTTTTAAATGTACCCAGATAAAACAGTCTGCTGAAATTTCAAATAAAACAATACCATTTAAGCACCAACTGTTATGAAAACGTACCAAGCAAATGGAGAAAAAAAATCAAGTCTCAATCATACAATACAATTATTTGATATTGCTACCACAAAAAGAAATGGGCATTTGTATGGTTCTCCAAAGCTGGCCTTTAATGGTGACTTAAATAACGCATGGACCTTTCATAAAAAAAGTTGACTACTATCTTCAATAAAAACAAAAAACTTTTCTTCAAATAAATCAGTGAAAAAACTTAAACAAAAGCAATGGAATCTGATGGAGTTTTTCATTTTCCAATGCGACTGGAACACAATTACTGTTTTGTAAAAGTTTCCTTTTTCGCAGGGAAAAGTTTGTTTCATAAAAAACACTATTATTGGTATAAACTGCAAACTTTTACTGACTTCGGATGTGCTGAGAACTAACTGTGTTTCATCATTTATTAAGTGCTTGTGCTGTTTATCCACTGAATTCAGAGCTAAATGACATGCGACAAAAGTATTGAAAGTTTTTAATCTATATGTGTACATTTTTCAATGGAATCACTTGTATTGCATATTCCATGTATGTGACAAGATTCGCGGTTGAATACATGGTGTTGATACTCTTTTCATGCTATTCATAAGACATGTACATAAACAGTATACACATACATGTACCAATCAGTTGTTCTATAAATAAAGAAAAATATTACTTGAGCCTTCTCTGTTTTCCCTACCAGTGTATTTCCCATTTAATATGCATCAATTAGGGTAGAAAATGTACCAATGAAGCACTTATTTGAACCACCTGCATTTCATACCTGTACCCCAACCCCACACATTTTTGGAGGTACACGCATCATTTTCTTCAGCTAACTGACCTGGTTGCTTAAAACACATTTCAGTCTATAACACATGTTAAAAGCAAGGTCACAATGTAATCAAAACAAGACATGCATCGCAGAACACTATACTGGTCTGCAGTGATGAGGAGTTTTTGTTCATGGAGCAGTTTACCAGTCTGCAGCGTCAAAAAAGGCTAGTACAAATACTCTAAATAACTGCCCTGAACAACAATATCATATTCTATAGTACTCTTGCACCATTACCGACTCTTTTAACATCTGCAGGGGAGTGAAACAGGGTTGCGTCCTCACTCCCATGCTCTCCGGCAACTTCTTCACTGTCCTGCTCAAGCATGCCTTTGGAACATCCACAGAAGAGATCTACCTGCACAGATGATAAGGCGGCAAACTGTTGAACTTGGCACAACTAAAGGCAAAGAGCAAAGTGAGTGAAGCAGCCATCATGGACATACTCTTTGCAGACGATGATGCCCTAGCCACTCACACAGCAGCTGAGCTACAGCACCTGATGGACTGCTTTGCTAAAGCATGATGTGAGTTTGAGCTGACCATCAGCCTAAAAAAAAAAAATGTGATGGTTCTGAACACGGACCCCCACAAGCATCATAATTAACAACTATGACTTTGGGGTAGTCAGTCAGTTCACATACCTTGGCTCTACCATTAAAAACAACCTGTCGCTCGATGCTGAGCACAACAAGCAGATTGGAAAGGAATAAAAAATCTCTCCAGGCTGTCACACAGAGTGTGGAACAAATGCATGCTGACCCGGAACACTAAGATCTCCATGTACTGTGCTTACATGCGAGTGAAAAAAGGGCTCTGTACGCCTCATAATATGAAAAGCCTGACATGTGACATCTCTGATGCATAATCAGGATCACCTGAGTGATTGAGTAACAAACAACAAGGTGCATCATCACACTCCTAGCCAATATCACATCAGATGGATAACGAACGGATCCCTAAAAACCTTCTTCATTTGGAACTTGCCTCAGGCAAAAGGTCAATAAGACAGCCACATCTCCGCTTCAATGATGTCTGCAAGCGACAAGAAAGCCCTTAGCATCGATGTCAACACCTAGGAAGAGCTTGCCCTAGACAGGCCCAGCTGGTGACACACTCTGCTCACTGGTTTAAAACTTGCTAGCTGATGAAAAGCGATCTTGGTGGAAGAAGAAGCAGCTCCAATACACACCACACTAAACTTTCAAGTGCAGCAAGGACTGCCACTCACATGCTAGGCTATAAAGCCACTATAGACTTTGCACAAACACCAACCGTTACATCTCGCATGGGTGCACTTCCATCATCACTCAAGACCATAGTAAGGCAACAACAGTTCTCTTGCACCACTTCATTTAATTGTACCCATCTAATGATTTTAAAAACAGAAGACATCAATGATTTGAAAAAATTAACAAAACTTAGCAATTTCATGCACTGATTTATTAGTTCTAACATGATTCCCACCAGGGGTACCAAACACTGTCAACCTACTGGCATTCTGAATCAAATGAGTTTCTTTGGCAACAAGCAGGTCTCAGAATCGCTTAATTACACGTATTTCAATGCATTATTTTTATGTGAGACACAGAGAATTACCCATGCAGGAGTTCTACGAACACATGCAAATAGATGGGTGGCAAATTCAATAGCTTGTCAGTCCAACTTCAACAACTTACTGAGATAGTGAATGTGTTGATTATTTATCATTTTAACTGTGCTGATATTTACAATGACAGAATTCAGTGGTTAAAATACCCCCAGATGTGCATGCTGTATTTATATGAGTACATCGAAAGAACATGATGCAATCGCTGGGCAGCAAATTCAACGATTTCAACTAACAGCTTGGATAGGAAAATGTGCAGATATTAACAATTGAGATGCAGAAAGACCTAGAGATGTACATGTGATTATTATAATAGTACATCATAACTTTAACTTCCATTATTGTTTTCATTTCTTCTTGTAGCCAAATAAATAGTGCATGCAAACTTGAAATCAAGACACAAGAAGACTTGGACAAAACATCATTTGCAAATTTGGATAAGTATTTTTGGGGTTAAAAGGCAAACTGGCAATGATTTAATTAGCATCAGAAGTGCTAAAGCTGCTAGAACTGAGAGTTTGGATGGGATAGTAGCCAAGTGTTTGTTTGTTTGTTTAGGATTTTTAACGTAGCTTTAACAATTTTTCAGTCATATCGCTACGATGTCTGCAGTGAGTTAGTTTATAGTGATGTCTAGCACTGAGACATCTAGCCGTGGACATGTAGCATGATGTCTCACCCAGTCACATTATCCTGACACCAGGCCGACCAGTCCTAACACTAACCTCTTAATGAATAAAACCATTCCTTGGATTGACAAAATTCAGACTCACCCCAAAGGATTAACGAGAGTTATACCGCAGTCAGACTATTCTGAGCATCTAAGGTCACCAATATTGGTGTAAAACCCATACCGAATTCAATTGATGAAAATAAAATTCTGCAATACATTTTTTTATACAAAATTATGTGCAACATTGTTAGGAATATCACATCATCAGAACTTAATTCCATTAAAATAAACCAGGAAAATTTAATGTGATATTGTTTTAAACAATTTGTACATACTTTACTTGGCAATGTTCACATCCAGTTTTTGGTTAAGATAGAACTTTGTTCAATAAACACATTTTGCAGGTTGGATACTACGTTTGTTTGGTGATACCAATATGCATTTTTAGGCTTATGGATTGGTTATGTTTGCGATGTCTGTGTACAGTTTCTCCGGAAATAATAATAAGTGAAAAAAGATAGATTTCTCTTTTTTCCTTGTCTATTTGTCATTGTATGTTGTAGGTCCAGGATTCATTCCACTAAAATCATTGATTTGGATAGACAGAAGACGATCGCTCCAATCTGCTAGATCAGCAGAAACTTTCATTTTCGCTATCAGCATCCACTTTTTCTGACTATTCAATCTCAAGAATCTTTAATGTCCCATTCAAAATCTCGCAAATTATCCAACTGTTAAAACATCTCTCCTCTAATTACTCAATATTTTTTAGATCAAACCCGAGAAACTCCTTATTCTCGCCCTCACCACCATCAAAAAACACTCGTGCTTCCGCCATAATTTTATGATTTTTTAAGAAGAAAAAAACATGTATTGAAACGGATCCCAAGTAGTATTTCTTGGTTTCCGAACATTTAAAGTTTGCCCAAACGAACGTAAATTCATTTCTGATTGACTACAAGTGGGTTTGATGCTAGGAAAAGCCCCATTTGTAACCAATCAGAGACTTTCCCTCGACCATACATTCAGACCACGGAGGAGCGGTACCGGCCATTGAATGCAGTCGAAAAACTTCACGAAAAGGCGGCATCGACCATTGAATGCAGAAACTGGATTACACGTAAAGGTGGCATCGGGGCCGAATGAGTTAAGAGTTATTGATATACAGTCGTACCCGTTTATGTCGACATCCTTGGGCCAGAGGAAATATTGTCGACATAGGCGGATGTCGAGATAAGTGTTGGGAAGCGGGGCGCTGAAAAAAGATGAAAGTAATTACACTCTGAGAAAACAATGGAAATTTTGAGTAAATGAAGACAGAATCAGTGTAAAATACATTTGATATTGACAAATAACATTTTGGTTACCTTTGTGTAGTAAAATCCAAATTAAAATATTGCATTGATCACATCCTGATATGAAAAACGTTACGATATTCAACGTCGGCATTAGCACATGGTTGGATAGTTGTCATTTACATGCTTCATGTACATGGAGTTAAATTGGCCTAGATTTTGGTCAGTCTGTTCCCATATTATTGAAACTATCAAGGGGATGGGGCTATTCACAGGGAAGTGAAAAACTGTCAACAGTACATGTATTCTCCACAAATACTTTTGTATCCGACGTTATGACGAACATAAAAGCAACAAAACCAACCACTTGTTGCAGTGAAGTTTTCCACACTAAGTTTTTTTCACAAATGCTTCATTGAACCATTTTGATGCTTCATCCACATCTTCAAATGAAGCAGTCTTGTTTCTTCCTTTGGGGAGTGCAATTACCTTCAACATAGTCTTTCTTTATAGACTCAGAGCTCATCCTTCCTGAACGGGTGTTACTTTTAAGTGAAAAAATTTCACAGACCTCTTTGCGATATGTTCATCCCTTAACTTCCTTAACAGCCAGATATTTAGTTTCCAGAGACTGTAAATTTAACCCTTAAAGTGCGTATCGCGACTATAGTCGCGCTGTTGTATGTGGTCCCGTAGTGCGTGTCGCGAGATGAGCAACAATGCCATAAATGCCTGTACAACTATATTTGATTGATTCAAAAAGGCCCGGAACAAGCATACTGCAGTACTTTACTATATTATTAACGATGTAATTTTACAAATGCTGGCTTTTAAACACATGGTACTTGTGCAAAGCTAAAATGGCCGACGCTGAATATGAAGGTGATTTCTTGCAACAAATATTCGCTTCTGATAGTGATGCTAATAGTGATTTTGAATAATTTGAGAAAAATTACATTATTGGAGCAAGCAAGGTATTGATGGAAATACACATGAATGATTTTGAGCCAGTAATTTACGTGGAACTGGAGTCGGATGTACAAGCTCACTTGCCGTGAAAAGATGGCGCGCCTGTCAACCCCGATTCACTGGTAATTCAAAATTAAATGTCGAGATGGTGAATAATGATCCATCGGACTATTGAAGACTTTGTCTTAGATGACGAGTTATTGCATCTGATAGTAGATCAAACAAATCGTAATGCAGATCAGAGAGCTCCTAGGGCAGACTTGAAGGAAAAAAGTCGCATAAAGAAATGGTGGCCTGTCGCACCTGAGCATCTAAAACGTTTTCGCATCGATTAAAACAATGGGTTTGGTACATATGTCTGTTCTCGATTCCTAATGGGCTATTGATGATATGATATCAACCGCATACTTCAGCAAAAAAAATAAGTATGGGATATATTTCAAGCTATTCCAAGCAATATACACCTGTCAGACATTGAGAACAATTAAGGTGACTCTTCACACAAAATCAACCCAATGACTGAACAAAAATAAAGCCTTTGATGAGGTTTAATCACCAGATATGGACCTCGGTTTGATGATATTATAATAAATAACAGTTGATAGTTTTTCATGAACATTAATTGCTGACTGGAGGGTTTAAACTTACCTCTGACATTCATGGAGTGGATTTTTGCAAAACTGTCACCCTTCCTTTACCTGTGATTTTCACAATTTATATATAACACTGTGACTGAAATAACATGTGCATGGTTGGACTACTAAAGAATATAACATTTCTTAGATAAATTTGAACTTTTCCATCAAAAACAAACAAAATTACTGATGAAATACAATTTTAGCTTGTCATTTTACCTGTATTTACACCTGTACCTGCAAATATGTTAAACCTACACATGTGTCTTGATGCTAATCTTAAAGTATAGACACGCGCCATCACTTTCATATAGGGTTTGTCTATCAAATTGTGTATATTTAATGAAATACATGTAATTTAAAGACTGGAGTTTTCTTCTTTTCTCTCCTGAAACAATTCAGCACTGAGGGACCATTTACCTCAAAACAATGCAGCACTTTAAGGGTTAATTTGTGTTTTACCCTGCTGTTGGTAAATAAAGTTAAAAACGAAACTTTCACAGCAAAAAACAAAACAAAAAAAACCACTTGTTTTAAACACTTTCAAATGTCTCAGAAGCACGTAATCTGTATTTCCACGCAATTTTTATATATGGGATTCAGAAAATCACGTATACAGGAGTCCTCTGTACGCATCAATTTCCTGGACAGCCAATTTAAGGGCTTGCTAGTCCTGCTTCAACCACCTGTTGATTGGGAAATTGTGTTCCGCAAATGATCCTTTTAGCTGTGCTGATATTTACAATCAGAAAATTCAGTGGCTGAAAGATAATGTTGTCATTGTAAGAGTACATCTGAAGAACATGACCCACAAGCTAGGCGGCAAGATCAAAGACTTAACTAGCTGCAGAGTGGTGAGAAAATGTGCTGCTATGTTTTTTTTTTATCCGACCGCAACATCAAAAGCCTGGCGGCAAGATCAACTAATTGTTGAACAAAGTATGGGTCGGAACTGGCAACTGGTTCACATGAACAATTAGGCGGTGAAATTTAAGCATGGCCGCAAAATCAAAATATTGTTGAAACAAAGTATGGGTCATAACTGGCAGCTGGTCGACATGAACAATTAGGCGGGAAAATTGTAGTCTGGTGGCAAGATCAAGTAATTGTTAAACAAGGTATTGGTCTTAACTGGCAGCTTGTCGACATAAACGTTTTGAAAACAAAGGATTTGTTTAAGCTGGGACCAAGGGCTTCTGTCAACATATACGTTTTTCTTTTATCTCGACGTTGACATAAGCATGAAAATTTGATTGCAATAGTAGACCAAGGGACCGGGACTTTACCTTTTTGTCGACATAGGTGGCTTGTCGAGATAAGCAATGTCGATATAAATGAGTAGGACTGTACTTACTTTGTTTTGATCGTAATCGACTCAAAATCTGACACTAGAAAATGAACGCATTTTTATGTTCCTTTGACACACATTTCAATTAGTTGCAATGTGATGGTGGCTGAGGAATGCCGATGTAGGTACCAACAAGAAACATTTTCCAATTGGAACCTACTTTAACATACTTAGGCATACCTCAACTACTGTCGCATTTCAACAAATTCAAATGTATGTCAACTGAACAAGAAAATGCGTCTGTTTGCAAGTATTAGATATTGATTCCACCAGGATAAAAACAGCACAGTTAATACATTAATTAAACATAAATTAGTGGAAGAGTGTCGATATAGGTTGCCAAGTATGTGCGACATTCCTTAAACTTTATTAACATGTCTTACATGTAGGACTAACTCTCAGTCTTGCACCCCTAGGGGATACACTGCTTTGAAGTTTAAGTTTTCACATTAACAACTGAAAATCAATTATGATGTTAGTTAGAAAAACCTTTTGTTTTTGCTATTTCAAATACTAATTATTTTACTTAATGAACTATGCGGCTCGCTAAAGTTGTAAGTTTGTATAAGCGGCCCTTGCACTGGAAAGTTTGCCCACCTCTGGTCTAATGTATACCCAAATAATAAAGTTATTAGCATTTAAAGACTTAATTCAAACTGGTATCTTACAATGTCCGAATGAGAATCAATTAATTATTTTTCACACATGTCAAACGTATGTAATAGTTGTATAATCGAGTTTCCTCCCCTGTCTCTTCTGTGAACGCCCCCATGTATCTACCAACTCAAATATAGCAGTGAATAATATTAGCAATTTCACGTAAATTTTAAATAATGACCAAAGATGATACCAAAAATGACAGACCAAATGTCTTTCCTTTTGACATTATTACAAATATAAACATAATAATTGCCGATCGATACTTTACTTGCCAACGAAGTTCTCCAGGACACTACTTTTCCCAGCACTCTGGCTTCCCACCACAGCAATTTGGGGAAGATCAAGAGACAACGGGACACCTAACGATGAAAAAGCATCTTGCAGCTTATTCACAATTGGAATAAGCTGCTCCATGCCTATATTTCCAGTCATGTTGAAATTGTATTATCGCTGCGTCTTCCTATATATTCATGGCGTCGATCAATTCCTCATTCATACTTCGTCGCTCCTCTCGTTAACAATATCTTAAAACCAGATTGTGCTATAAATGTAAGATTAATTATCTGAATTTTTTCAGAACAGATGACATATTTTCAAAATAAGAATGCTTTCAAGAATTACGATTATGATTCTGATGTTTTGCAATAAGCAAGAGGGGATATTTTGTATTGGTATAAGCGGCAAGCAGTAGACTTATATCAAAAATGAATGACTCATGTGCGCTAAATTTATCAATGCATATCACACCATGCCTTCCTGACCCATGTAACCACTTAAGATAATTGTTCATTGATTTTAAAATTCTTTTAAATCGTATGTACTTATGAAAATACTACGAAACGCAGCTAGAAAAATGACGATATTCATTTTGTTAAAATTTTCCCAAAGCAATACAAAACTTTATATTATTACTTTCACCCTTCGACCTTATCATACATATAAGTTTCTGGTTTCATAAATGTTTTGTTTTTTTTGGGGGGGGGGTCTCTCTCACACAACGTTCCCCTTAATATCCAAAGAAGTAAAGTTATCTTTGCAATCATGACTCCTTGTGTCCACATGGAAAATATCGGAGAACTTTATACGAATTGTTTTAATAATTATTTGCAATGATGGTTTCTTATATATATATATATATATATATATATATATATATATATATATATATAGGTTATAGGCAAATTCACTAACGGATTAAAATAATATCTCCTTATATTTTTGTCTTCACGAATTTCTCAGTTTAAATTCATTTTCATCCAAAACGTTCCTTTTTCATTGCTCTTTTTTTATCTTCTTATCAACAAACATAAAACGATTAGAGTCACGACTAGTAGTAAAGAGGGATACTTTAGCGACTATGGGAAAATACATTACAGACAGAGGCGTAGTTGGGGGGGGGGGGTGCAGAGGGGTACATATGTCCCCGGGCGCCAAGGTACGGGGGCGCCAAAATGAGGCTTACAACGTTACATTATAATAAGTAAACAAGGGTAATTAATCGGTCACATGATCGCTTGGGCGCCAATTTTATAATTCGTCCCCGGGCGCAAAATATCATAGCTACGCCTCTGATTACACACACACACACACACACACACACACACACACACACTCCTGTGACACGATAATGACAAGGTTTTACAAATCACCATGGGATACTATAGCGACAAGGGGTATGTAACATGGGGTATATTGGGACTGAGGATATATTGGATAGGGATAATATGAATGGAAGAGGTAACGTCACGGAGTGAAGATTGGTAAGAATGTTGCAACAATTGTAGGAACAGGTAAGCACTCGGTTGACCTCAGTTGCGATCAGAGATTGGTAAATAGATGTAGACTTATATAACACATACAACACACAGAAATATACAGTCACAAACATTTCACAAACGATGATACAAACGACTAAAGTAAAAAATTTAATTAAGGCAAAAAGCTAATCTTTTAGAGGCATATGAGTGGCCTTGAGTGGAGCCTTTGGCTTCTTTTTCTATTCTCTCCAGTTGTTGTACCAGCTTCTTCTTCTTCTTCTCTGATATCCAGTCAGGATGCCCCATTGCTCTAAACCTTTCCTGCACCTTTATCTAATTCTATAGTTTGTCAAATTACTCTTTCTTCTTTGTTTACTTTTTCCTTTTTTCTGCCCATGTATCTTTATTTATTCTTTTACTTCTTCTTCCTATACCTTTTTTTCTCCGCTTTCTTTATTTGCTGTTACCCCCACTTTACAAATGACTACTATGTATCTATCTTTAAACATGCAAAGCTATTTTCCAAAAAAAACACCTGACTTCGATTACACCATCAAGAGCCTCCTTCAACATTCCGACTCTTGTAAATTGAGGATGGCTGAAAATTTCTCAACTTCTCCACTTTCTCCTCAAACATTCCTTGTACGTGGTTCCAGTCTACTTTCAAGCTGCTCGCATAGTGTAGGCTGCCTGGCAACCTCCATTTTCTGTCAATCTTTTTACCACTACCATCCAATACAAACTGTATTTTATTCGCTTGAATAAATCTATCGATATTTTCTTTTTAGTTATTCGGCAGAATGCCGCGACTTAACTTATATTACTAACGCACTTAAGTGTTTCTGCGACTGGTTTCTTCCCGAGGGTGGGGATAATTAATTAATTGGTGATGTAGTGAATGGAGCCACCACAACAAATCATGTTAAATTTGAGAATGTCGCATTTTATATATGTTCAGCCACGGCAAAGCAGGACGGCGCCCACCTAGGAATGCATAATAGAGTTTTCCAATTAGACAATTTTAGTGTTGTCCTCCGCCGTTTGAATACACTCATTGACTTCCTTCCACGGAATCTGTTTATTTTACGATTGATAAAAGCTGTGGGAAGCGCGGTATTATACCTCTTTTTGTGGAAGTAAAAAATGTATTCTCTGCACAGCGATAATCGTGCTTCAGTATCGAACATAAATAATTCAGTCCCTAATATACACATCACCCTTCGTTCAGAAATTTCCCCTTCAACTAAGTTTACATTGTGTAAAAGACTTTGGTAATCTTCTAAATCTTCTTCTAGAATTCGTTGCAGTACGTGTACCTCGTAGTAATAAAATAAAAATCAGAAATATACGAATCCTTCTCACCCAAGTCAATTTGAAAACGGTCTGAACACTTTCATCTGAATCAGAACTCTTTCAGTTTTATTTTAGCATTCAGGTACCAGTGGTTTAAACATCGATGACGTAATAGATGACCTTGTTCTTTGTTCCCACTCGTGCACTGACACACCGCAACTGACACACTTTATTTTTCTCCTCTGCCCAAGTAGAAATATCCTTTCTGGCTAAATCTTTGCCATATATGTTAGCCATATTCGTTTGAAGATTTGGAAGTGACTTTCAAAGTCACAGTATTCAGGCAAATGCACAGGGAACGAATATTTGTCTTTGACAGTTTTATTTCGATTAGGGTACGGTAAAATCCGCAGGAATTTACTTAAGGTTGCATGACACCCGTAGGGTGGTATCCGCATAGTCTCATGCAGAGATTGACATCCAGTAAAGAATCCACGATAAAGAGTGGCATCGGTTTGGCATTCATCATGTTTGACACGCACACCATCACTTTCCATGGTATGTGTTGTGTTAGTAGTCATAGCAAAGTTCCCATGATGTCCTGCTGACTCGCTGAGGCCACAGCGTACGCCATCCATGCAGACGCACTCCACCTGAGAATCCCCGAATATGAATGATGTCTGTTTAAAAGTATTCATCTTTCTCGTTAGGTTTTTGTAGTTACAAGGAACTATCGGTCTTTCACTTTTTGCTCTTTTTATACTCGTCGTAATAAAGTCTCGAGCTTGTACATCGTTCATTTTTTATGCCTAGTTTTGAAAGTCAAAGTCTTCATTTTTAACTTTACGGACAATGGTACTACCTTCTCTAAGGTTTCGTCATACATGTACTGTAGGGTAATGGGTGGAAAGGACATCGAACGGCACGGACATTGCGGAGACCGTCGATTATGTTTCAGAATAGCTGAATCTTTATAGATACATAATTCCATTCGCAACTTCACACCACATCTGAAACACTGTACTTCTTTTAACAACCCATTCTCAGGTCATAATTAGACAAATTCTGATCTAGCTAAAACATTCGCAGTAGGTAATCCTTCCCAATCTGTGGAAATATTTGAAACGTTTCCAATCGGCGGGCACAATCACAATAGTCAGGCACAAAGACAGGAAAATGATACGGGTTGAACTTGGAAGTTCTTAGTGGGTCTCTCACCTGATTGTTGTTGTATGGAAGTCATATTTTTTTCGTGGTGGCTATCCACTTCGAACAATTTGGTTTATACCGACATGTCCGTAAGGTACAGTGAAGTCGTTGAGAAGCCTCGTTGGTTTCTGGTCCACAAGTTGACAGACGTTTCACAAGGGTCTACTGACGATTTGGTGTGTGGGTAAACGTACAGTATTGTACCCTTCGCAGGTGCCGACTTATAGTTTTCATCCTGTCCAGACGGCAAGGCTTCTTTCAATACGCCAACGTTTACCACTCTAAATCATTTCACTTTACACTCCATGTGCATTTCTCCTTGTGGTTTCGGTATTCGTAGCCATACGTTTTAGGGCCGCCACTATCAAAACTTACAAAATTGTCGTCGGGATTCTCATCTGACCAGACTCATAAACGACCTCCTTAGATGTTAAGGTAACATTGGCCCAGATGATTGATGTGGATGCAACTGTCCGTGTCAAAATACAACACACGATCTCCTAACAGTTCTAAACTTCGTACAATTTTAAGCGAACATGGGCTGTGATGTAAGCCGCAATGATCACATTTCCAACTTCGTCGGATTTTACAAAGTCCAGTTCTTCCTAGTAATTGACTAAGATCAAATCCTCTCGAACGACGTCCACGTGTTTCATGTATTTAGTTTTGTCGTGAATCATTTGGAAATAGCGGGAAAGTATGGACAAATACTGTCTTCGGTAAAGACGGTCGTTGTGCCATTTTACCCCAAAAGCAATTTAACATCACGTTGGCAAACTATCGCCTTGCTCCGTTTTTTCTCCACGTGGTCTAAAGTGATGCCTTCCTGGCCCCAGTATTTCTCTTTGAATTTCATTTGTTCTTCGGGAGTGTGGCACCAGGAAGGATATCCGCTGGATTCTTGTTGCAGTTTCAAAAAGGCATCAAACTAGTCTGCGAAAATACCTTTCTGAGTCTCGTTGCCCTTGTAGAATTTTGGTGTCTTGGGAAAGTGGCACATTTCTAACTTTGTAAACAGCTGGTATCCCAGGTCCAGGGCTTTAAACAATTCCACGCTGAACCACGTTACCGTCAAGGCGCGTTCTGTTCTTCCTGGGTGTGCCGACAAGGTCTATCTTGGTTGCACGTTTAGGCACAAGTACGACACAAAGGTCACATCAGTTTTCCGTGGCAATGGTGAGGTAAAACGAAATGGTTCAAGTCTGTGGCAGGCAAAACTTTGCACCTAATCAATTCTTTGTATTGTCGAAAGTTGTCCAGGTTAATGTGATGAGTCATCAATTGCGTGTGATTTAAAGGAAAGTGACGACGTAATACTACAGAGAACACACGTCCAAGTATTTGGTTTATTCTCGTTTCTCTTCGTCAGCTTGGTACAGTAAACAGGTGGCATTCGTCCGTCATTCGTACAAGTTGTCCCGCGGATTCAGTGGGTCCACCAATCTGTGACTTTCCACGATGCGTTTAAACTAGGGATCGGTTTTCAAACGGTGATCGTACTCGTGTTATCACATTTCCAAGATTTGGCATCCTTGCTGTTCTAACTTCAAGCTGACAAGTGGTCTCATACAAGTCTTCCATGGTCCGATGTAAAAACTGATTTTTGGTGTCACGTTGAGGGTAACAGAGGAGACATCTGTAAAAAAAAATAATTACCCATTATTACTCGTACACGATCTAAAGGTTTTCTAAATCCCAACCATCCACTGAATACGTTCTAATGGTGTTTTCGCCTCCACCGTTTGGGCATTTTGAATCCAGTTGTTTGACTTTAATAAAGTTCGTCAGTTCAGGCCTTATGCAAGCCAGAGTGTTTTTGGGCATGGCTCGTTGGCGGTACACTAATTAGCACGATTTAGCAACGGTGCATGCTTGTTTCAAACGTTAGATCATTCCGTGCTCCATGAACAGTTCTCAAAATTCTCAACATCAACGCCGGAAAATGCCCATGTCCGATCGACAATACTTAACAATTGCTTCTTGAAAGTCGACGGGATCCATGGCGTGAGTCTGTACCAAGCGTAGAAAGCTACTCGTTATTCGGTACGCATGTTCTCCGGGTCGTAGGATTGGCTTCGGTATTGAAAAGTGAGGGTAGAAACATTTGGACATTTCTGTCATTACAAACGGTTGAGGCATTCGACTCAAAGGCATGGCTAAGTAACTCATTGAATCTTTAAACTGCATCGAAATGATTTTGGCTCAAATCAAAGTCACTTTCAGACATTCCGTACCTTTCTCCATATACTATCTGATGGCATCTTGACTACACATATTGTAGATGGGGTTTAAGATCCCTTGGGTAAAATCAGACATAGTGTTAGACCCTCGAAAGATTTTTCACGTCCTCCAGGAATCTTGCTACATTGAGGGCAATAACTAAAGATGTCTCTTGGATGCACTTCTGGCACGCATTGTTAGCCATGCAGAAATTAGGAATGCGAGTGCCAGTCTCTTGCGTGCATTCGAAATTGAAAAAGATTAAATTTACTTTCTTCTATTGATCCGCTTCCTCTTGCTGTTTGGAACAGTTTTTATTAAATGTAGCATTTGTGTTCCAAGTCCACAGTTTGGTGACAAATATGACATCGTTTCATTCCTGAACATACGTGTGCCTTTGCATTGTTGGTATGTATGCCTTGTTCTCAAGTAGGGCACAATCTCAGGAGTTTGCAAGCACGTTTGTGCTGTGAACTTTGCGTCTTCAAATGTTGTTGGTAAAAGATTCGACTGAGAAAGGTGCGCTGACAAGTAGGGCTATGCACTCGTTCTTGTCCTTCGTCCAGATTGGGTTGAGAAGCCAAACATCCTGAGCATTTCGATCCACAATGCTTATGTTGCTCTCGATTGTTATAAACCTAGTTCTATTTCTCGCAAAAATAACCGTACCTAAAGCATCAAGTGATACTGGTAATGGAATCAAATGATCATCGTGATGATAGACGTGAGTGTATTTTCTGTCCTTAAAAAAATATTTGCCTCGAAACGACAGAGGACACCGCAATTCTTGAAGGTGCAGTTTCAAGATGTAACGTGGAGCCAAGACGTCTTACATCTTTTGCATTTCTGGAATGCTTCAGGGTGTGTCTTTGGATATAACCACTATCTGTAATATGAGTTCTGCTTTACTTCGTTGTTTGGCTCGGTACGATCGTTCAATAGTTTTCCAGGGTCTTGTACATTCTGCCGTGTCGTTCTTGTCGGCATCACAATGGCACGCGCCTAACATATTTGGTTTTGAGGGTTGTTAATTCAGACGATGCTCTTTTTGGTGCTGCGAAGGTCGTCCACCAATACCACCATTTTGCGTGCTCTCCCTTGGGGAAGAGAAGCGTTGGTCATGAACTGTATTGTTTTTCCATTGGTGATGTGATACTTGTTTTTAAATTGTTGCATGTTTTGATCTTATTGATGACTTTGGGGGACTTCAAACTGTCGTGATAAATGGAAAGTCTCAAGCGATCATCTTCTTTATGTTGATATTGCCTTTTCGGTGTGGTTAACAAACACTACCACACCTCGGTAATGACCTCCTATGCATTCTCCATCGGTACTTCGGACTTGAAATCTTTAAACTTCACTGTGTACGTATCGGCTGTGATGTTAGTCTCTTGAATGTGGTAGTAGTTTTGAGGGGTTACTGGTGGTATACTTTGCTTGGATGCATATTCTCTGTGTCTGGATTCGGACTCACTCATGTCATTTTCAAACACGCTAGCATGAATCTGAGCTAAGACTTCAGCTACTGTGCGAGGTGATAAAATCACGTTTCTGTCTCTCGTTTTCTTTCCTTTCTCGACGGCATGATGCGAACGTTTCATCTTGACTGCAAAAAGTCAAATGACTACATTTTAAACGCCATGGTCCCCCTATGTCAGACCAGTGTATATATAAAGGGTTAGTGTCTTCCCTTCCTAAATTCATTTCACTCTGAAACTGACCACAACGATGGAAGAGCACACACATGTCGAACTTCTGAGCAGAGCTTTGTGAGAGGTCATACGAAAGTTTTCTTCAGACAAACTGACATATTAATCCCCCTACTTTCGCGATAAAAGTTAAGATACTTGCCATGTTTGTAAGAATAAATAGCACCGGACTACATAATGTCCAAACCGTGAACAAAAACAGACGCCAGAAGAGACAAAAGTCAATATATTTGTAATCATTGTCAAGAGAAATGACACTGGTCTCCAAACTGCCCTAAAATGAACAGGAGGAGAGGGAGGGATTTGGAACATGACAAACAGAGGTACCCTCACCAAAGGAAGAACCCGGACACGTTCAGAAAAATAAGAAGGAAAAAGACGAGACGAAAATAAGGATGTACAGAAGGAAAAAACTGTGACAGTGAAGGAGTTTAAAAACACAAAATGGAAAACATTTGTAGCAGAATAGACCAGACAGAAAAAAACGTAAGATCTCTTGGCATTGATGTTTTTAGAATAAGGACCTACACACGCACACTGACACACGTACATCATGGGTAAAAAGGGGATTTTGAGTTTTAATTGATTTTGGCTAATTTAATACTATCTCTTTGAAAGAAGTGAGTGGCCCTGAAAAGAACTGTTGCATGTTTGTTTTCTTAATAAATAAAACAAGCTCAAGAACGAAAAGAAATCAGCTTTAACTGTATGAAGCCTTTGTCATGGTTGATGCCTACTTCTGGACTGGATCATGTCGATGACTTGGTAGAAATCACTAGTTTCGGTATCTCATGCGTAGTAACAGGGTTTGGCTGCTTGGCACGGGAAGGCCTTTTCTTCTTGGGTCGTAATACATAAGTATGATACAGAATAGTTCAAACTCCTTAAATCAGCCAAAATGTCTAAAAGTACGTCATCGTTTGACTTTCACTGTCCTCCTTTTTCATACAAACAGCGAGACAGTCAAAACTGGTAAAAAGTCAGATGCGCGACCAAAGTCAGACGGGCAAAGATTTGGATGAAATCTCTAAACAAAACAAGGCATCAAGTACTAAACCAGGATGAACCAACCGAAATGGACAGCATCATTGGCGTAAACTAAATCAGATTGGTCAAACAACAGCACAAGAAACATGTAACAAATGCTACAGGAGGCATGCTAGAGGTGGAAAATGTCCCGCTAAAGGACAACGTTGCAGAAGTTGTAACACACTTGACCGCTTTGCCATTGTCTTTCGCTCAAAAAGAATAAATGAGGTCCCATTCAATGAAACACCAGCTACTGATTATGCAGAATAACAAAAAGCATTCTTCCTTGGCTCAGTAACTATGTGGAACGATGATAAGGAGGCATGGTTGTGATTTTAAACATTTGTGGAGCCTCAGTTCACTTCAAAATATACACTGGAGTGGACGCAACAGTTATGTCTGAAGCAACATACAACTCTCTTCCAACAAAACCAAAGCTGAGACAATGAGAATCCAAGTTGTGCAGCTCTGGAGGGATTCTGGATTTAAGAGGCGAGTTTATGGCACATACTACCTATAAGAAAGTATCATACCAGTTTCGGGTATTTGTCATCAAGGGACCAAGTGTCAATAATCTCCTTGGACGTGCAGTTGCAATGGGTCTTGTGAAAAAAGATGAAGAGATTTTTTTTATAAAAAAAAAAACGGCCTTTGGGCACTTTGGCCTATTGAAGTGTGAGTCAGTAAAGACCATTCTCCATGATGATGCCAGGCCATACAGTATAGCTGCACCCAGGCGTGTACCAGTTCCCTTGTTGTCAAAGGTAAAATAAGAACTGCTTCATATGCGGCAGGAAGGCATTACTGAGGAAATAGCTGAGCCCACATAATGGTGTGCGCCTATGGTATCAGTCCCTAAGAAAAATCGCAAATTCAGAATTTGTGTTGACCTGAAGAAGCTCAATGAGGATGTCAAACGTTAAAGATATATTCTCCCTAATCTAAATGATATATCACGGTAGCTGAGAGGAACAACTGTTTTCTCCAAACGTGATTCAGAAAGCGGATTTTATCAAATACCTTTACATCCAGAAAGTGCAAAACTGACCACCTTTAATACAACGCTGGGTCGCTTCTACTTTAAACGAGTTCCATTTGGTATTAGGTCGGCTCCAGAGATTTTACAGAGCAAAAAAGACAGAACTACTGCCTGGCTATGAAGGGGCAGAGGCCATTATGGACGATATACTCATTTATAGCAGAACCTTAGAGGAGCATGAAAGACGCCTAAATTTGGTACTGGCAAAACTCACTAGGAATGGTCTCAAGCTCAACAAAGAAAATAGTGAATTTAAGAAGAACAAATTGGAATTCTTCGGTCACGTGATTAGCTCGGATGGAATACTCCCCAGTTCAGCGATTGTTGTTGCCGGTGAAACACTGCTGGTGTCATCATTAGTGATGGTGTTACCGTTTATAGCAATACATCAGCGGACGTAATAACAATTTAAACCGAATATACAATTATGTAAAAGACAACTATGCGTCTACGATATTTTTTAAAATTTTTACCGTGTATATGCCAATGTGATTTTTTAGGATTTTTTTCCATGCACGCACTTGATTGTATCTATACTTTTGTTATTCATTATACTATGAGCTTAAATTAATTACAAATTCTACATACCATGTTAGTGACGCTGATGCTAAACCACCACTGATGGAGTCTATTCTAAATGTTTCAGTGGATGCATTTTTTATTATTGCACTTGCATTATTAACACAAGTAGATGTACTTCATGATACATTAAACTGTAACGGTGAAATCAGGGTTAATCTATCGATACCCCAGACAAATGCAGTAATTGAAAAAAAAATGTTTTTTCTAGGTGTCCAGGTGAAAGATCCATGTTATATCGAATACATGGTATTAATATTTTCTTTATGCGGTATTCTAATATTATCAAGCCCTTTAGCGATAGTAGGAAAATCACTAACAATATTATCCTGTGTTTGTTAAATCATGTCAATGCTCGTCTTGATATCAGAAAGTTTCATGACAATATTGACGGTTTTCCAAAGGAATTCTGTGCGATTCATCGATTGTTCTAAACTTTCTACGGAGATTTGAAAATGCGCTTTTATGAACATCATACTCGGCCCTCAGCGTTAATAATTTATTGTCTAAGGTGATGTAGTTAATATCTACACAATATTTTGTTGCCGCATCCTTGTCAGATGTTGGATCTCTAAGTACGGTTATTTTATTCCCGTTCATGTTTAGTTCGCCTGTCATTACCGGACTTTTGTACTCGCGCGTTAATATTGTCCGATATAGTTGACATAGTAACACTGGGATTAATTCCTCCGTTATTATCAAACACTGTTATAGCGTTTTCATGTACTCCATTAATTCTAACGATAATATCCTTCGTATGAAAGATTGCTCGTTTTTAATTTTCTTTGCTTATCCTGAAATATAACCATTTTGTTTGGATCCACATTTACAAGATTTAGTAATTCGGATAATTCATCGTTAATGATTTTTTTACCCTCTCTTGTGATATTCCTTTAGCATGTTTTTTGTTTTTGTTTCGAGATAGAACTTCCTTAAATATCTTCCATTATACTTTCAGATCTCTTTAAAAGTCGATTACTCGTCTACAGCTTTATGGGGTGATTTAGTTGATTTTGATATAGACTCAAGTACAGCAATTACTTCTCGGCCGCAAATTGGTGGGTTAGTTATTGTCTGTCTGTGATGGTAATGTTGAATACCAAACCGGAGGTTTAAGCGCAGTACTTCGTACTGTGTTGACATACTCGATAAATTCTTTTGGCGAGGGTAACCATACGAATTGAAATAAATATATCCACGTGGGTTAATTATACCAATTTCAGCGCTGTTTGGTCTAGAAGGTAACTGGTCTACACCTCTAAAGTTTTTTATTCTTAATTTTTTAGCAGCATCGATTAAATCGAAATTTGACATTGGTGTTATTAAATCGTTTCTGGTAGTCTCAGATTTTTTCCTTACGGGTAAGGACTCCTAGTATTCTGAGGCCGCTTCTGTACCTGAAACGACACCCTGGAAGAGTCAGACCTTTTCCTCTTTTTTAAATCCTTGTCCCTTGGCTTTCTTTAGTGCCATTCCTGCCGCTGTCCCGACAGACCCGAAGGGCAGCAGCTTTTGCGACAGCAGGGACAGCCACTGCGATTAATGCTGGTATTGCTGCGAGAAGTGGAAATATACTACCTGATTTAGTTTTATCTGAAATAGCACCCGCGGATGAAGTAAGTCGGATTCCGGCTTTGTCATGTTTAGTATTATTGAATTGTTTGCGCAGACGTTCTGTCGATGATAGCTTATTCTGACCACCTGTAATCTGACTACGTTTCAGTGTCATTGTGCTTCCTGATTTTTTTCACTGACGTAGTTTGTAGTTTTTTAATCTGACCCGGAGTCAGAGTAACATTTACATGATGATATGACATTTATAAAATTACGAGTGGTCTAATTTTCTACTGGTGCATTAATGACTCTCACTCATCCACAAACACCTTCAAGTAGCATCGATTTATTATCGATTTATTACTGAGTATAACAGCGATTGCTCTGTGATTAGGGTTATGGGGTGTGGAGCTAACGGAAGAGTTACACGAGCTCGGAAGTGTATATCAATGACAGTCTGTCGTGTTATATAAAGATGTTCCAACGAAAAATAATAAATCGGACATAGATTGCTCTGTGATTAGGGTTATGGGGTGTGGAGCAAACGGAAGAGTTACACGAGCTCGGAAGTGTATATCAATGACAGTCTGTCGTGTTATATAAAGATGTTCCAACGAAAAATAATAAATCGGACATAGATTTGAAAATCTAGTTGTGATATTTGCAGACCGGTATCTACATTCTGATCACGTACCATAAATGTCATCAAATAATGATATGCACGTGCTATTTGGTTTGTGGTTAAATCTAACAATATATCCTCAGCTAATCCTTGTTGGCTGTTTATTCTTAACGTGACCTCGGTAGCACCGAGTTTATTAAATATCACATGACTCTGCTCTTGAAAATTTAATCATGTTTGATCTTGTAGCGCAACAAACATATGTCGTGGCGAAGAAAGGCCTTGTTGTGATACTATATGCCATGTAAATATACCGTTAATATTAGTCTCAATACTATCTGTTGCTGTTGTTTGCCATGATAGTAATGATTTACCACCTGTATCCATAAATGACAATAATTTATCCTTCTCAGTGATAGATTGAGTCATTACTGGCATCCAAAATTAGAGTTACTTTACCATCAGCACTTCGCCGGATTGCATCATTATCATTACCTTTTCTTACAAGCACTACTGTATGTTTAGCTCCAAAGATAACCTTTCTAACATTTCTACAAAAAGTAAAAATGAGAAATAGTGGAATTACACATGAAAATCTTTTACGTGGTCCTTGCAACATTACTGCACGTGTTGCAGATCCTAAGTTGTAAGTAGCACTAACATCTTTTATAATATCAAAAGCATCAGCTGGTCTAGCTGCATGTTCGAAATCAAATTGTGGATCAGATGCAGTATTTAGTGCCGTCCGTAATTTAACATATTGAACAGTATCAGCATTATCAGCAATATCCCTAGGAAACATCATTGATGGACAGGCTGATCTTGCATAATGATCAAAATATCTAGCTAAATTCAATATTGTTGTGGCAACCTCAAAATATCTCTGAATAGATACAATCTCTCTTCCGTCAATCATGATATAGCGCTACTAAACAAAGCCATAATCCCATTGTTAAAAAAATTCTCTTCATATGGCGTATTAGCTACAACATTTGTTACAAGTTCTCCTTCTACTTCAATAAACGCTTCAGCGTGTAAGAAATATCTACTTATATCCTGAACATATAGTTCAGTTCTTCCTCGTTGATTTGGTTGTATTGTATTATAAGAATAAAATTGATAATCACGTACAGATTCATCTTTGAGAACAGGTGGGTCCATATCAAATGACGTGTCAGGTATTCGTTTGAACATTTATTATATATTTCTCGATCTAAGTCGTGATCTCGCTGACCTTGTCAAACCACTTCCTGCTATTAACTTTTCAGCAATTTTTCTTTGTACTTCATCAAATCCGCGATTCATCAAGGCTGCTAAATTTTGATCCGCGGCTTGGTTTATTTTTTTACTGACATTCGCTGGCATAAGTTCAGTAGATGGCAATTATACTGGCGGTGGTTTTCTTCGTAATAATCCTGCTAATCTATCATTCGCTGCAGAAAACGCCTTACTGTCAACATTACCAATAACACCAGGAGCCTTTTTAGCAAATAACATTAATAGCCTTCATCCATAATTGTTTTGCAATTGGAGCTATTTAGGAGCCATTCTTGCAAATAACCCTTGAATAATATTACCAAGACCATCACCATAAATTGCTTTATAGACTGGTAATGGTGAATTTGTTACTCGGACCATTACAGGTCTACGATGTCGTTGATGTATGATCATCTTATTTGTTATCGTTATATTTAATCAGACAATTAGTCACTAGTAACAATTAGTCAATATGATAAGCATCAAAGAGTTTGTCAATAAATTCCCGATAAACACCGATATCCATGATACCACCTGGAAATAATCGTCGACAAATATCAGCGGCTTCATTAATTAATTTCCGGAGAATTATTTCCAGCCCACGCTGCTCCTATGAGAGCTTCTAATCGTCCTGTGTCGGAAAGAATATTATTAGGACAGGTAACAAGATCACTTCATGCTGGTGTAATACCACTTTCAGTTGCTGCTTCTTCCTCATTTTTATTAAATAGTCTTAAGGGTGACTATTCTACTTCTGATTTTTTATGTTGTTCACTAGCCTTTTCAAATTCTGACAACAATCTTTGTTGTTCTTTTTGTTGCTGCGGTAGATTTGAACTGGAGTCTTGCTGAGTATTTTCATTTTCGTGTATTTTATTCATGTTCACCATACATATTGGGTCTTGATTTGAAATTCGAACTTTGTTATATTTTATGCGATATATCCACCTATACCAGGTATATCTGTTTAATACTTGTTATGTTCAAATTTTATGTATCTTTCTTTATGACTAAAACCTGCAAACGCAAAAACAGCTAGATCAATAGGATTATCGTATTTTTTTAATCGCATTAATAGTCTCATTAGTAAATGTGTCAGATAGTGTTACTTCTTCTGGTTCTTTTTCCTTAAATATTTATTTTCTGGTAGAGTCAACAACTGCTTGTGGTTGTAATTGTGTGGCAGGTATATTAGTTGGAGGATCTAGCAAAATCTTTTTTTGTTTGTTTAGTTCATTTTGATGTTTTTGCAGTTTGTTCGGCAACTTTTTCAATAGCTTTTGTGATAGATTTGAATAATTGTTCTGTACCTTCTGCAATATCAACTTGAGATTCTTGTCGTTCTTGTAATTGTTTCCTGACATAATCACGGACTGGTATAGATTTCTTAATTGCTGCTAGTCTTTCTCGTGCCCATATAGTTGTGAACACTTCGCCAACCATTATTGATATATGATATGGTATAATTCACAGCAGCAGAGAGGGTGTGAGCTCGAATAAGTGTTCATGTGGTAAACATCTCGGTTAGTTAGAAGTTTCGGTTTGGTGTTATTGACCTTATATTTTTTGTTTTCGTAGGAAGTGTTAGTTTAGTAAATAGACACTTCTAAAATTGGTCTGTTCACCCTCTCTGCTTCTCGGTTAGTTAGAAGCTTCGGTTTGGTGTTATTAACCTTATATTTTTCGTTTTAGTAGGAAGTATTAGTTTAGTAAATAAACGCTTCAAAAATCGGTCTGTTCACCCTCTCTGCTGCTAAAGTGTTGTGCAGTCTATAAAATTAAGTTAGTTTTGTGATGCGAGTTATTATATATGTGCCATCCTTAGGATAAGTTAATTAAATTAATGGTGTTATATTATTATTATATGTTTTGTTGAGATTTTCATAATTTTGAGTACCTTTATATTACACATTTTTAAGACTTCAAAATTGTTAGGATCAATATGTGATCTAATTTACAGATTCAACTTAAATTTCAGGTCTTAAATCCTTCAAGTGTTCCCCCATGGCCAGTAATTTTGAAATATATTCTTGATAATAAAACATATTATGACATTGTAGATAAATATTACTAATAGGTTCTTGTACAGTCAAACATCCAGGAAGTACTTGATTTTTCAAGAATAACTTGAAAGCTGCTATCAGTTGCATCACATGCAATATTAACTGCAATAACTGATGTTATATTTACACTTCCTGGTGAAATATGACGACCGCCAACATACAGATCATTATTATGTTTGAGAATACCGGCTGGAGGATATATTTTTCTCTAAAACTCGACGATTCTATTAAAGTTTTCATTGATAATATCATAGAGTGATATTATTAGTTCGTCAATTCTAAATTATGGTATTATAAATGCTGGTATATCCGCTTTCGTTATTTTATAATGATCGAGAAACATCGGTTTATAAAAGATGCTCCTTTTATTACCTCATTAGGTTAATTAATATTAATTTTTGACACATACTTAATGGTTTCTTCATTAATATAATCAAATCAAGGTCAGTCGCAATTTTAATTAAATTATGTATTTTTTAGATCGTTATTAGGGAACTAGAGTAATTTGTTTAAAATAAGTTGCTCTAACTGTGCAGATATAAACATATATTCATCTTTTTTTAAGCTAGTGATTTGAATGATTGATAAAGCATAGTTTTAAAAAGCATAAGGACGACATAGATATTTCCTATGCAATGGAGATATTTTCTCTCTATATTCGGGAGTGGTTATAAACAATTCTCGTGTGTAGAAAAATCATCTCGTCACGGTTCTATTGGTCCTTCATACTGTTGCACTATTTCTGACCACCTAATACAGATCTGATTGATGATTGATATATATCAACGGTACAATCTAGTGAGCTATTTTCAATCGCAGCACATAAAGTTAGTTAACAGTAATATCTATTTTTGATTCTTTTCCTTTGGATGATTTAATTCTGCGCTGAAATTCATTGTTGATTTGTTCGATTTGATGACTACCCTTGGGTGTATCGACAACTACGAAATCGTAAGTACCATCTGGTTTAGTTTTGTTTGCAAAGACAAGTTAATTCTTAGCTTGTAATCCACCGAATGAATTTGATACGATATTTGGCCAACTAATACTCGTGATTGTGCGCGCGCAATTTCTTTCACTGGAAATGCGGTTGAAAAGTTGACGCTAAATTCGGTTGGTTGAACTTGCTGACATTATCGTTGTTTATATGGAGCTGTATTAGTGACGATCTGTTGTAGTTGTTCTTGCAATGACAACATTATTATTATTTTTATTTCTAAATCAGACGTAGTTAATCATTTCTTTAAACCCGGTATCTGATTTTATTCCATAGCTAAGAACTGATGATATCAACGAAGATAATTTAGAGTATGCTAGCATCGCTGTATGCAACTTTATTATATACTCCTGTAGTTTATTTTTGCTATATAATACCAGCAATTGTTGTTGCAGCGGAAACACAAGTTGTTATAATTATTGCCATTGCTGGCAGTGGCGTTATTTTTGATAGTAATACACATGTTCCAGCGATATCAGTGAACACTGAATATAAAATTATATTAACGACAACTACAAGTCTACAATATTTTTTAAAAGTTTAAATGTATACTCATCAACGACAAATTTTCGTTTATTTTGCTATTCACGTACTTAATTGTATCTAAAATGTTGCACGTTGACTGGGCAGCTGAGTATACTAACAAGGTCGTAGTTTAGCTACTTATTTAAGACACCAATGATATATTAAGCCTTGTTTTGTTTCTTCTTCGGGTTCCACTTCAAATCTTATTTCGTCTTTTTGATCTAGTAATACTAACGTAGATCCAGAAGATTTTCTTAGTGGATAACGCCCTAGAATTGTAGTAGATATCGTAACTGTTGTAACAGCGATCACTAAGAAAATGTATAAACCAGTGACATTAGTGCTGTGTTTGATAAATGTATTAGGCGGTGACCATAATACTTGTCCAGATACAACAGTATATACTAATGTTGCCAGTGATCTTTTATTTTTCTCAATGAGCTTAATATCAACGACGTCTGGACATATATAAAAAAAATCATTAATGTTTCTACGAAAAAACTCAAGAACGTGATTATGTGAGCAGTGTCATCAGATCTAAGATCGATTAATTTACATTTGACTGCTAATAACGAGTTCATCATTAGGAGGTTTTTATCATCGACATATTTCTCTGTTGCACCATCATCGTTTGATTCTGGTTCTCCAAGACCGGTAATTTTCTTATTAACCATGTTAATGATACAGGACATTATATCATCGGATTTTTAATTTACTCGATTGCAAATATTATCTAATATCGTTGACTTAATAACACCAGACTTAATTTTTTCCACTATTATCAAACACGGCTGTGCTATTTTCAGTCACTCCATTAATTCTAACAATAATACCTTGCATTGAAATATTTTAGTAGTTTTTAATTGCCCTTGCTTATAGACATTCGTGAGACTCAAAATAGTAGAGTGTTCATCCCTGACCTCGTCAAAAATAGTATATTTAGATAAGTCACACTGTTAAGTCTTACTCTCCGTAAATATCTACCATTGTATTTTAATACCTATTTAATGTGTTTGTATGAGTTGGTGCTGTTGATTCATATACAGTGTTGAGTACAGCGAGTACTTCACGACCACATATTGGCGGATCTGTTCATTTTCGTGTTGGTAATGTTGAATACCGGATTATAATATTTTGAAGATCAGTACTTCGTACTGTGCCGACATATTTTTCAAATTATTTTGGTGGTGGCAGTCCAAACGAATCAAACTAAACAATTCCAAGTGTATCAATCGCGTATGCAACCCAGTGAGTACCTGGACCAAAACTATCATCATTCAGCTTTTTTGGTCAGGAATGTAACTGATTACACATAGAAAAAACTCTAAAAATCTTTATAGTTAGTTTTGTCACATTAGTTAGATCAAAATTAGACATAGGAAGACGTTCTAACGGAGAGTCTGTAAGTAAGTCAGCGGTTTCTGCGACAGCTGGAGCAGCAGCGGCAATTAACGCTGCTATAGCTGCAAGATGTGGAAATAAACAACCTGATTTTATTGAATTGTTAATGGAACTCTGAGAAAGATTAAGTGGAACTCCGTTTTTTTTTAAATATTCTAAAGCTTTTTTTAAGATGTTTTAGCCGAATTTTACATATTGATCATTTGTTTGGACCGCCACCATCAATTTGGTTTTTTCTAATGTTAATTTTGTTCCATATTTACTTGCAAGTTTTAATTGAAATAGTTTAACCTGACCACGACTTAGAGTGAAATTAATGTGACTATATGAGATGTTATGATATATTGAGCGATTTAATTACATATCGTTTTGTAAACAGGGTTACATGTTTTCCACTAGGACATACATAATTCTCATTCTTCCACCAACACCTTCAAGTAACATTATTTTGTCTCTGAGTATAATAGTAATTGCTCTGTAATTAGCAATAGCTCCAACATTTCTTTCGATGCGAGCTCGAAAGTGCATATCAACTAAAGATTGTCCAACTAAATCAAGATTTTCCAGCGAAAATATATCAAACATAAATTTTCAAGATAGAATTGTGATATTTGTAAACCAGTATCTAGATTTTTATCACATCCCATAAATGTCATTAAACGACAATAAATACGTGCTATATGATTTGGATCCAAATTAAGTAAAACATCTTCGGACAGTTCTTGATGTCGATTTATTCTTAAGGAAACTTCAATAACTCCGAGCGTTTCAAATATCGTTATAGTTTACATCGTTTACATAACTTTTTCGTACAAGTAAACCTCTATGTTTATCACCGAAAATTACATTTCTAACATTTCGGCAAAATCCAAAAATATGAGAGTGGAATTGCACATGAAAATCTTTTATTAACATCCTTTAATATTTAACATGTTGCAAATCCTAAGTTGTTAATTTGATTAGTACTAATCATTATCATCATCAGCAGCAGCATTGGCAAAGTCTCTTGGTTGTCCTGTATTAAACTGTCTGTAATCAGGAAAGTCATTGACGTCTTTAGCGAACATCATTGATGGATCAGCTAATCTTGTATAATCGTCAGAATATCTTGCTAGGCCAATTATCGTTGTAGCAACATCAACATCAGTTTGAATCGATTCATTATTTATTCCATCAGTTATGTATGCAGTGCTATCAAACAGCGCCATAATACCAATGTTAACAAAAGCAACTCGAGCAGCATCGGCATATGGCGTATTAGCAGCAGTGTTTGTTACAAGTTCACCTTCTACTTCAATAAACGCTTCAGCTGGTAAATAAAATAATATCTACTAGTATCTTGAACTTGCAGTTCAATTCTTTCACGCCGATCTGGATATCGTGCATCGTAAGAATAAAATTGATAATCGAATACAGAATTATCTTAAAAAACTGGTGCGTCTATATCAAATGCTGGGTCAGATATACGTTTGAACATTTTATTATATTTATTATCATCTAACACGAAGACCGCTCACGACTATTAACTTTTCAGTTAAATTTCTTTGTGCTTCATCAGAAAATTCTGTTAATCTTTAAATTTGCAGCTTGATTTATTACTTTACTGACATTTGCATCGGTGCTGGGTAATTTTACTTGCCCTGGTTTTCATCGTATTACTCATGCTAATATATCCTTGACTAACGAGAACGCTTTACCGGCAACATTACGAATAACACCAGGAGCTTTACTACGAACATCGATAGCTTTCGTTCCTAGCTGCCTTGCAATCGGTATTGCTTTTGGGCTGTCCTTATAAATAAACCCTGAACAACCACACATGGTCCATCACTGTAGATCCCTTTGTATATTGGTAATTGCGAATGTATCACTTTGAACGTCATCAGTCCACGTTGAGCATTGTGTATGATCATCTTTTTTTATTTATCTAATCAGTGATCTTAATTGCTAAGATAATCATCAACAATTTCAACAACTATCAATAATACAGCCAATAAACAATCGTTGACAATATCAGCTGTTTCATTAATGATATCCTAGGAGTTATTTTCTGTGCATTTTCCTCCAATCAGAATTTCCAGTCATTCTTTGTTGGATATGATATTGTTAGGACAAGCGATAAAACCACTTCCTTCTGATATAATCAGAAAAGGAAAACCATTTCCTGTTGCTCCTTTTTCCTCACTTGTTGTTTTATGATTTCTTTTCTTCTAAGTTCTTATGGGTGATTTTTTACTCTTGCTTTTAAGTAGCTCTTCCGACATTTCGAGCTCCAACATCAACCTTTGATGCGATTAAAAAGATCGTTGTTGTTCTATTTGCTGCTGCTGTAGGAAAGGTTTTAGTTTCTCTTTATAAAGTTGTGTTTCTTCAATGGAATTTTTATATTCTAACTCATATTTTCCAATGTTTTGTTGTAAAATAAGCGATAAACCCATTTAATAAAATTATCATTTATTTCTATTATAACCAGGGTTTTAAACATTATATTTATTTAACATTTTCTACAAGTTTTTTGTAGGTAATTCTTCTTTTTTAGTATTTTTATGTACAGTTCTTCAATAAAATCATCTCAACGTTTATAATCAATTCAATATTTTGTTCTTCTTATTTTAGATTTTGGTGAAAGATATTTTATTTCACCTACATCAGTACGAACTTCACCAATACCTTCAAGTATTTCCTCTTCTCTACCAGGAAGCCTCATAAATTTCCTCTTGTTTCTTTAATTATTCTCGCTATTTTTTCAGTTTGTTTGGCGGTTTGTTTTAAGGTCAGAAAACCTGCAGTGGCTTCTACAACATGTTCCAGGGACCCAAAGTGGTCTAAAGTGCTTTCTGTCACGGATCACTGCCATCTCACCTCTGTCTGCGTGGGTTCAAGTCCAAGATTCGGCTAATGTAGTTATTTGAGAAAGCTTGCCAGTAGCTTGTCGTAGGTCGGTGATTCTTTCTGGGTTCTTCCTCCACCAATAATACTGACCACCATGTATAGCCTATCGTGTGTTGAAAAATGGCGGTAAACCATAAAAACAAAACAAACAAACAACCTGTTCAGCGATTTTTGTAAAAGGTGTAAATAATTGTTCTGAACCTTCTGCAAATTCGACTTGATAAACGAATAGGATGAAATTTCTTTATTGCTTCTGGTCATTCTCGAGATAATCTAGCTGTGTAAGATTCTTTAGCTTGTACCATATTAACGCTAAAATAATAATTTAATTATGGCAACAGGGAGGGGAGACATCAATGAAATGTCAAGTGGGTAAATAAACATTCAAAAATTTGAAAGAACACTAAAGACATTAGTCCATGACACGAGTCCTGGGTCACACATATAAAGTAACAGAATAAAACTAGACCAGTTAGCGAAACTTTCGTCAGTTGGAGGCATTGGTTTTGCATTATTATGTTTATATTTTTCATTTACGTAGGAAGCTTTATTTGTCAAAAAATGACGCTCCAGAAAAAGGTCTGTTAACCTCCCTTCTGATTTTGGACATTTTTTGTTGAATGGGTTTGTGTAACGTGTAGATCAGATTGGTTTGTAAAACGTCAATTATTCTTTCAACTACTATTGTACATCTATTTTGAGTTTGCTTTTAGCGGCACTACATAATTTTGTAATTAATCCACAGCGAATAGCATTAGCAGGATTCTATAGTAACTACTAGCCAAAGTATATCCTGGTCTTCAATATGTTGCCTACTGTATAATACTGCTCTTAGGTTGTTTGTGTTGTAATTTGAATTGCAACCATACTTTACCTGTCAAACACTAGGAGTAGTAAGTCAATAAATCAGCCCCACACTTGTGATGATATTAACTGGCAGTGTAGGGGCTGACATTGCCAAACAATTAAAACCTGTAAAACTCTGCAGGCAATTGTGTCGGCACACATCAGTGAAAATTTTATACACTTACCGGTATTTCTCAAAGCTGTGGTGCTACCACCGGCTGAAGGGTTCTTTTGGAGACATATATATTATATTTACAGACGAAATCCTATGTTTCACAACTTGTAAATCCTGGTGGAATAGCACAAACATCTGTCCTGTGGCCATTTTCAATTTAGTGCTCGATAAGGCTATTACCAAATACCGGTAAATGTCTAAAGCATATGCAGGTGTGTTCTGGAAAGATATGCGTGCAACAAAACTGCATATTTGAATGAACAGGTGACATCATCCAGTTGTATCAATACATATTTGGAAGGATTGATTTATCAGACTAAAGGAGCAGACACCAGTTCTTTGGGAACTTTTACCTCAATTGTTTGTTTCACTTCTGGCTTCAATTCTTTCTTTCCTTCTTTACTCCTGCTGTATATGGTGTTGATGTAATCTTTTGCACCCAAACTTTGATTTCTTTTCATTGGGGAATAGCACAAGGTGGTGCCAACAAGGAGATTGCCATACGTGGTATTTAAGCAGGTGGAGTTCAAAACACTTCTCTTTTCTTTCTCTTGTTACAAGTTTCAACCCTGTAGTTGTGTCCATGTTTTTGTTCCTATTTTTCCTTCACTTTTAATTGCATTCTTAAAATCTCAGGTTAGATTTTGTTGTCTTGTCTAAAGCTTTCTGGTGAAACAGTTGAAAATTTTTAAATATCTGTCCCAATGCTGCAATCTTTCTTTTTCTAACAAATCTATACATGTCTTTAATGGCTAAATAAACATATGTACTAAAAGAATTACATTACTGATCAATTTTGCAAAGATTTTTTTTCCATTGACAGCATCAACTGAATCTTGTTTTCAAATTCAATAGTTTATTATTATGAACTGACTTTACTAATAATAGGGAATCAGAGAAGATGATAGTTTAAATCAATTTTCGATACATTTCAGGTCAAGGTCAATTGCTCTGTGTGATTTCTACCAATGAAGCCTACAGCAGCTTTTCTGCCATCCTTTCAGCCATCAGTGTAAATTCTTGAGTGGTTCTTAAATTCTGAGTGAAGCTAACAGCAACCATTATACCATCCTTTGAGCCATCAGTGTAAATTCTTTAGTATTTCTTAAATTTTTAGTGAAGCTTCTATTAAGAGTTTTGAAAAATGGAGGGATTTGTCTCTGATTGTTTTCCTTTATCCAGTGTAAAACGTACTTTATTGCTTTAGAAACCTGGAGGCATTACAGACACAAATGACTTTTAGATTTTTTTAAAGGTCAGTATTTTCTTTGTCAATGCTGTAAAATATTCTAATGTAATGGCAAGGACTATATTTGTTTTATTTTGTTATAATATAGTATAACCGAGTTGGAAAACAGATGCACAAGTAGGGATTCAAGGGTGTCATTTTAATTTCAGATTATATTGTTCAGATCGTGTTCCTTTGCAACGTGACAGAGGTGTTCGCTTATTTGCTTCAGCCAAAAGACATGCAGTAAGTATTTTACTGTCATGTTTGGAGTTCAAGTTAATTCCCCAACTATATTATTCTTTTGGTTCTTTTCGAGTTCCATGAGGATGTAGGAATGGAGTCTTCTGCAATCTCGACTAAAATTGATGTAAAATGTTGAACAGTATCATGGATGTTAAAAAATATCTCTCTTTTAAGTCTAGTTTACAAAATATTTCCAACTTGGCTCAGTCAGCCTTCTTTCAGTGTGAAATTAGTTCCTCGCTGGCAGAGTTATGTTCTTAAAAGAAATTAGGAAGTGATCACAGCTGTGTAAGTCATCAGACACCTTCCAATCGTAATTCAAAAGTACTAATGAAGAACAAATTGTCAGAACTATGCATGTATATTTGCCCATTTGAAGATGTAAATTTGTCAGTGACTGTGTTATATTAACACAAAATGTGTCTAGAAATTAAATACGCTACAATTTTGCCTCAGATATTTATGTAAGTGATAATAAAAAAATGTTACAGGCATTGAAATTCCCAAATAGAATTAATTGGGTTGACAGCTGATAATGAGATTGCATAATTCATTTGGTTTAGTGATTTAGTGTGTGTGTGTGCATGTGATTTAGATTTATAATGCAGCTTTAACAATTTTTAAAGTCTTTGGTATGACTCAGTTTGGGTTGACAGAGAGGTCACGTCAAACAAAAATTGTTTAACCTACATAAAGTATAGCCAATGGCTTTTATCTGATAATATCTGCAAACATAATAAGATTAGACTGCATAAATATTGTAATGGGCAGGAAATATAGCCTATACTCGTAAAGCTTTTGGTGTAATACACTAATACGAGTGCCTCTACTTCATAGACAGGGTTATGACATTATAGGTAGATGGGTGGGTGTTGTCAATGCTGCCAGTCAATATTAATTTATTAATACCTACAGTTATCCAATACCAAACAATGATGGGCATGATTCCCAGGTTTATTTCATATCTGCATATAAACTGACCATAATTTATCCTTTGAACTCTATAATTTCATGGTGCCATTATTTCAGGAATGCACATGTAATTTGCCTCTGTAATAGCCTCATTTCCAGATTTGACACATTTGGAATACTTCCATCGTTATCTCACTTAATAGTTACTGGTCACTTATTGTCTCAAATTTTAAAGCTAAACATTTGTACTGCAAATTTTGACCATTAAGAAATAAATTTTTGTATGAAAATTTAGCAAATACTCTGTTATATAAGTTTTTAATTACAGGTATTAATTAAGGTGTAGTTTTGTTGCTATTGGTAGCAAAGTATGGTTGCCCCTGCCATGTGAGCACTCACAGAATTATTTACAGCAGTTGCTACCCAGCAAATGGAAGTATTTTCCTGCCAAATGTAGAATTCTGCAGGAAGTAAAAAAGGCATGTCAGAGTCTCTGCTGGGACCTGGTTTGGTTTCCGAGGGTTGTGTTAAGAGCTCCATACATTTAGACAGCATGGCAATGTCTTTTACTACTTTTTTCTAAGAATATCATCAAAGGAAATGTGCAAAGAAACGGGAACTCTTTTATTTGTTGTTTTCCATGAATTAGAACTCATAGTCATATCACAATATCTAAATAAATAAATATTAAGAGAAAAACATTTTTATAGCAAATTTTGGACAGGTGTAAAACTTTTGAAATCTACCTCTGTGTAATAAAACCTTTCTGGATATGTATTCATTTTTACGTTTTAACTAAGCAACTGAGGATTAATTATCTGCCTGATTACTAAATAGTATTCAGGATTCATTTTTACGTTTTAACTAAGCAACTGAGGATTAATTATCTGCCTGATTACTAAATAGTATTCAGGATTCATTTTTACGTTTTAATTAAGCAACTAAGGATTAATTATCTGCCTGATTACTAAATAGTATTCAGGATTCATTTTTACGTTTTAACTAAGCAACTGAGGATTAATTATCTGCCTGATTACTAAATAGTATTCAGGATTCATTTTTACGTTTTAACCAAGCAAATGAGGATTAATTATCTGCCTGATTACTAAATAGTATTCAGGATTCATTTTTACGTTTTAACTAAGCAACTGAGGATTAAATATCTGCCTGATTACTAAATAGTATTCAGGATTCATTTTTACGTTTTAACTAAGCAACTGAGGATTAAATATCTGCCTGATTACTAAATAGTATTCAGGATTCATTTTTATGTTTTAACTAAGCAACTGAGGATTAATTATCTGCCTGATTACTAAATAGTATTCAGGCTTCATTTTTACGTTTTAACTAAGCAACTGAGGATTAATTATCTGCCTGATTACTAAATAGTATTCAGGCTTCATTTTTACGTTTTAACTAAGCAACTGAGGATTAATTATCTGCCTGATTACTAAATAGTATTCAGGCCTCATTTTTACATTTTAACTAAGCAAATGAGGACTAATTATCTGCCTGATTACTAAATAGTATTCATGATTCATTTTTATGTTTTAACTAAGCAACTGAAGATTAAATATCTGCCTGATTACTAAATAGTATTCAGGATTCATTTTTTTAATGTTTAAACTAAGCAACTTAAGATTAAATATCTGCCTGATTACTAAATAGTATTCAGGCTTCATTTTTACGTTTTAACTAAGCAACTGAGGATTAATTATCTGCCTGATTACTAAATAGTATTCAGGCTTCATTTTTACATTTTAACTAAGCAACTGAGGATTAATTATCTGCCTGATTACTAAATAGTATTCAGGATTCATTTTTATGCTTTAACTAAGCAACTGAGGATTAATTATCTGCCTGATTACTAAATAGTATTCAAGATTCATTTTTACGTTTCAACTAAGCAACTGAGGATTAATTATCTGCCTGATTACTAAATAGTATTCAGGATTCATTTTTATGTTTTAACTAAGCAACTTAAGATTAAATATCTGCCTGATTACTAAATAGTATTCAGGCTTCATTCTTTATGTTTTAACTAAGCAACTGAGGATTAAATATCTGCCTGATTACTAAATAGTATTCAGGATTCATTTTTATGTTTTAACTAAGCAACTGAGGATTAATTATCTGCCTGATTACTAAATATTATTCAGGCTTCATTCTTTATGTTTTAACTAAGCAACTTAAGATTAAATATCTGCCTGATTACTAAATAGTATTCAGGCTTCATTCTTTATGTTTTAACTAAGCAACTGAGGATTAATTATCTGCCTGATTACTAAATATTATTCAGGCTTCATTCTTTATGTTTTAACTAAGCAACTTAAGATTAAATATCTGCCTGATTACTAAATAGTATTCAGGCTTCATTCTTTATGTTTTAACTAAGCAACTGAGGATTAAATATCTGCCTGATTACTAAATAGTATTCAGGATTCATTTTTATGTTTTAACTAAGCAACTGAGGATTAATTATCTGCCTGATTACTAAATAGTATTCAGGCTATAACTAAGTTTTAACTAAGCAACTGAGGATTAATTATCTATTTATTCTATCTATTTATTTAACTAAGCAACTGAGGATTAATTATCTGCCTGATTACTAAATAGTATTCAGGCTTCATTTTTACGTTTTAACTAAGCAACTGAGGATTAATTATCTGCCTGATTACTAAATAGTATTCAGGCTTCATTTTTACATTTTAACTAAGCAACTGAGGATTAATTATCTGCCTGATTACTAAATAGTATTCAGGATTCATTTTTATGTTTTAACTAAGCAACTGAGAATTAATTATCTGCCTGATTACTAAATAGTATTCAAGATTCATTTTTACGTTTTAACTAAGCAACTGAGGATTAATTATCTGCCTGATTACTAAATATTATTCAGGCTTCATTCTTTATGTTTTAACTAAGCAACTTAAGATTAAATATCTGCCTGATTACTAAATAGTATTCAGGCTTCATTCTTTATGTTTTAACTAAGCAACTGAGGATTAATTATCTGCCTGATTACTAAATAGTATTCAGGCTTCATTTTTTATGTTTTAACTAAGCAACTTAAGATTAAATATCTGCCTGATTACTAAATAGTATTCAGGCTTCATTTTTTTAATGTTTTAAGCAACTGAGGATTAATTATCTGCCTGATTACTAAATAGTATTCAGGATTCATTTTTTATGTTTTGTTTTGTTTTCTAGGGTTTAATGCCATTTTTCAGCACAATATAGGCTATACATGGTGGCCAGTATTAATGGTGTAGGTCTAAGTTTAACTGGTACTTTAATAAGGGTTTATGAGCCACAGAGAGCATAGTGAGTCACTGAATGGTCACCAAGTTAATAGCCACAGAGAGCATAGTGAGTCACTGAATGGTCACCAAGTTAATAGCCACAGAGAGCATAGTGAGTCACTGAATGGTCACCAAGTTAATAGCCACAGAGAGCATAGTGAGTCATTGAATGGTCACCAAGTTAATAGCCACAGAGAGCATAGTGAGTCATTGAATGGTCACCAAGTTAATAGCCACAGAGAGCATAGTGAGTCATTGAATGGTCACCAAGTTAATAGCCACAGAGAGCATAGTGAGTCACTGAATGGTCACCAAGTTAATAGCCACAGAGAGCATAGTGAGTCACTGAATGGTCACCAAGTTAATAGCCACAGAGAGCATAGTGAGTCACTGAATGGTCACCAAATTAATAGCCACAGAGAGCATAGTGAGTCATTGAATGGTCACCAAGTTAATAGCCACAGAGAGCATAGTGAGTCATTGAATGGTCACCAAGTTAATAGCCACAGAGAGCATAGTGAGTCATTGAATGGTCACCAAGTTCATAGCCACAGAGAGCATAGTGAGTCATTGAATGGTCACCAAGTTAATAGCCACAGAGAGCATAGTGAGTCATTGAATGGTCACCAAGTTAATAGCCACAGAGAGCATAGTGAGTCATTGAATGGTCACCAAGTTCATAGCCACAGAGAGCATAGTGAGTCATTGAATGGTCACCAAGTTAATAGCCACAGAGAGCATAGTGAGTCATTGAATGGTCACCAAGTTAATAGCCACAGAGAGCATAGTGAGTCATTGAATGGTCACCAAGTTAATAGCCACAGAGAGCATAGTGAGTCATTGAATGGTCACCAAGTTAATAGCCACAGAGAGCATAGTGAGTCATTGAATGGTCACCAAGTTAATAGCCACAGAGAGCATAGTGAGTCACTGAATGGTCACCAAGTTAATAGCCACAGAGAGCATAGTGAGTCATTGAATGGTCACCAAGTTAATAGCCACAGAGAGCATAATGAGTCACTGAATGGTCATCAAGTTAATAGCCACAGAGAGCACAGTGAGTCATTGAATGGTCACCAAGTTAATAGCCAAAGGTAACCCAGAACAATATGGTTATTTTCAATGAATTATTGTGATAAAATTAAGATAAATTAAAAAGCAAACTGTAAATTCAAAATAGATTTATTACCAATCTAAGCAATTAATTTAATCAAAATCCTATTGTTAATTGTGTAATATACATGAACAATTTTATACATAACTCTTTAATAAAGAAATATTTAGTTCCTACCCCATAGGACACATGATAATATAAAAATAAAGTAATAAAGTGTGTGTATTACATTGCATAAGATTGTGTGATAAAAATAAATTGAATAAGAATGTGATCAAAATAAATCAAACATCCAATTAGAGTACAATTATTACAGAAAATAACCTTGATTTATAAAAGAAAAACTTGCAGAGAAATCAAGACTCAAATTATAACCCATCTATTGGGCAAACAAACAAACTTTCAATCTCAATGGAATTACCATAGCACTTTTAAACATATGATAAGGTTCAGATTTTGAGTAATCAAAGTTTTACTTATTTTAAAATCTGGATTAAGTAAAAGGTGCAGCAATTTATTTCCTGTATAAATTATCCCCCACAATTTAGGTTTCATGAAACTGTATAGATCTATACATAATAATATAAATTGCCTGTACATATATGTCTGTATTGTCCACATCAACAAATCAAATTTTATCAAAATAAAAAAAAATAAACCACTTATCCTAAAATATACACTCACACATAGAAACCAAGATATTTGTCATCCAGATCTGCACAAGAAGTTACTTGTCACATAAAAGTGTGTTTAGTGAATTTCTGATTTTAGTCTGTTCCACATTCACAACAATCAAAACATTTGCCTTATCCCATGTATAATATCCCCAAAATTATGTCATTTTCAAACTCAAAAGAAACAACAACATATTTTCACAGATTTCAGAAACACTTAAAATTAGTTTTCATTTGATTGGTAGCATCTGACCTCCTCGTCCAGCTTATGGCTGGGGTGTGAAACGCAGGTACTGTTTCCCTGAGGGAACTGCTCTTACTTCAACCCCTTTGGGGAACAGTGTTGGGATCTCCTCTGCTTTCACTGTTGGCAAAACCATACATTTCCCTCCACTCTGTAAATTAATGAAAATAATGGAACAAAAGTTTTACTTATACGAGTTCACATGATTCAGCATTTATTGATAATTGTAGTACAGTACTAGATGAATATATTACTATGTACAACAAAATTTGTTTGGTGTACCATGTAAAATTTACAAATAAAACTATAAAATCAGGTTCTTACAAATAAAGTATTAAACCAAAATTAAGTTGAAATACAGCAACTGATGTCTAATTGAAAGTGACTCAAATTATTAATGTCCCAATAGTCCCCTTTTGAAAATATGTCATAAGATTATAAGTCTTAATAAATAATATCCACATACAAATATCCCCTTAGTCAAAAGATCTCTAACCTGTAAATATGTAATGCACTGAATCTATCCTAAAATTAATAGGGAAAACTGAATTTTAAACATAAAAAATGGATTTAATGAAGAAATATAGGCAGAGCTTGTAAATATCATACAATGATTTTCAAATATACAGCAGAGTTTTCAGCAAAAGTGAAAAGTCACACATTATAAAACAGACCCTAAATACATGTAATCTTTTTTCTAAAATATATTTTTTCTTTCTTCACAATCTTGCAAAACATATTTTGTCCAAATATAAGTTTGAGTTAGATGTGTAAACTATGTTAATTTAAAAACCCTGAACATGGCACCTTAATATTTTACAACAAAAATAGTTCTGCTAAGCAGGAAAAGTGAGACAAAATCAATTAATCATCAGACCACTGAACTAAGATGCCTACAAAAAAAGTTGTAGAAGTGAAGTCAAATGAAAAATTTAATTTTCATCCTCATTTTGTGGCAAAGTAAAATTTCAACTCTGGATGCAATACCACTATAAATTTTCAAGCTACTCACCTTTTCTGTTACATTAAAGACTTTAAAAAACGTTAAATGGTTAAATGTTGTTATACAGCCATATATCAAGCAAAGACACATGCAGACTATCTATTTCACTCCTTTGGTAGTGGATTATTTAAGATATACCCAAACAGGACTATAGCGAAGGTGGGTAAACCCTTTAGAGCTGGTCATAACAAAACCAGAACTGGTGTCATTCATAAGCAAACATTTATATTTCGTGAGTTTGTTCCAACAATTCAAATGCTAAAAAATCTGAACATAAATTTTAACCAGTGTACAGTAAAGCCAGAAAAAAAAATGTTACAATGACCAAATTTGCATGCATTAAATACATTCATCTCTGAAGCACCATCGTGTCAACTTTGGGTACGATGGATTGAAAAGTATGGCTAAAATAATCCATGCAAGATCATAAGGAAAGTTGGGTAGATCCAGCAAAATATTGTCACAGCAACCAGCTGGTATTTGCTGTGTAAAATCAACAAGGACATATAGTTTTGGAAAACTGATTTGTCCCACCTACATTTTCACTTATCCAAATATTGTAGTCTCTTTCCAAGATTTGAAGAGATGTATGAATTTTAATTCATACTTTAATACAACAGAAATGTACAACTTAATTATTTTTTCAAAGGGTTTACTTTTTTATTGTCAAAGTATCTTATTTACACCATTTCATGCTCCTTGAGTGCACACAGCATTTCCAGATCAAAATGGTTATCTGTATTAGGCTAGGGTGTAGTCTGTATTTAAGTGAGCTCTAAATTTTAAATCATTTTGATTTAGTCTTGAAATGGAATTTCACAGATGAGTGTTACCAACTCAAACTTCAGAGATTTTATGCAAATGCTGGCTAGGAGTGTCATGCATATACTATGATACACATGCTGGCCAGTGTCATTCATATAATATGTTACACAAGCTGGCTAGTGTCATGCATATACTGTACTATACAAGCTGGCTAGTGTCATGCATATACAGTAGTCCCCCTCTTGAATGGCCCCCCTGAACAGCGGCCACCCGCTTCTTACGGCCAGAATTCCTTGGCACCGACGAGTTTGTATTCAAAAGTACCCCTCAAAAGCTACCACCCCTCTAACGCGACCAGCGGCCAGCATTTTAGTACAAAAAATGTAAAATGTCCCCCTCATGAACGGCCACTTTTGTTTCTTAAAATGTATCCAGAACCAATAATTAATTCAAATCTTGACAAAAGGTAAGCAATTTTGATTATCTCTGTCGTAGATACATGTCTCTGAGTGTCAAGTCGCTGTTAAAAGTGTCAACTAAAGAGTTATAGTAAGTATATCATTATCCATAAAAGTCGATGTTTACAGGAAATGGGCTCAATAATGTTATGATAGTTTGGGGTTTAACACCTATGTAGAGTTCTTCTCTTTGATGATTATAACCAGACATAATTGTTATAATCATAACAGGGTCAGCATAGGCTAATAATAGATTTTGTACATTGACACACACAGAGAACCTTAAAAAAACAACAGGGTACCAGACAAAGACCGGAAAAATCATGTGACAACACATTATGGCTTCCTTTACAAAGACTGTATTTCGTACACTCGACACAAGTTTTGTATGCATAATTAAATCGCACACAGTCAGCAATAATTGAATAAATCATTACCAAACATTGAAATGTCATCACGTCAACGGATACTTTATTTTAGTAGAAAGTCGGTTATTCTACACGACAACATCAGGGAACAAAGGAAGGGGGTCTTGCCGAACCATTACTATACATTCTGGCTAATGTCATGCATATAATGTGCTGTACAAGCTGTCTAGTGTCATGCATATAATGTTCTGTACAAGCTGTCTAGTGTCATGCATATACTGTGCTGTACATGCTGGTTAGTGTCATTCATATACTGTACCATACAAGCTGGTTAGTGTCATTCATATACTGCACCATACAAGCTGGTTAGTGTTATTCATATACTGTACCATACAAGCTGGTTAGTGTCATTCATATACTGTACCATACAAGCTGGTTAGTGTCATTCATATACTGCACTATACAAGCTGGTTAGTGTCATTCATATACTGTACCATACATGCTGGTTAGTGTCATTCATATACTGCACCATACAAGCTGGCTAGTGTCATTCATATACTGTACTATACAAGCTGGTTAGTGTCATTCATATACTGCACCATACAAGCTGGCTAGTGTCATTCATATACTGCACCATACAAGCTGGCTAGTGTCATTCATATACTGCACCATACAAGCTGGCTAGTGTCATTCATATACTGCACCATACAAGCTGACTAGTGTCATTCATATACTGTGCTGTGCATGCTTCATGAGGTCGAAAACTATCATGAGACTTCCTAGATTAAATCCTAAATTTGTCTGTTCCATCAACAAATACACTGGTTGAATTTCCAACCCAGGCCAGTTTAGGATATTATTTTTGCAACTGCAAAACATCTTTCCGGCCGAGTCAGTGAATTGAAGCCATGGAATTATCAACCCAAAGTGAATTTGATCAGCCCAACATATACCCAAATGGCAAGATACAAAATGACTGCATTTTAAATGTCATTTCTGCTCCAAGCTAAAATGACAATATTGTGCTGATTTGCTGTAAACAATAAGAGATACCTTCCAGTCTGCAGGAGTTGCAACCTTCTTGTTCATAGTCAACTGCAACGAGTCAACAACTCGAAGGATTTCACTAAAAAGAGAAGAAAAAATCTTTAAGTGCATTATACAAAAGCCAACTTTCAAATGAAAACTTCATTTAAGAAAACCAAACAAAGTGAGCCTGAGATTACTCACCCATCTACCTTTCAATTCAAGTGTCTGGATGTTTTCTGTCAATATTTCTTCAAATCCTGCTGATTGATCATGCCATTAAAAGTATGTCCTTAAGAAACAGATGCCCCAACTTAACCCTTTGCTTCAGTGAGTGCATAACAAAAACAAATTATCACAGCATGAAAACAGAACATGTTCACATGATCTAATTAATGTCTACAGGGCAAATATTAAAACCTGTGAGACTAGTTGCACACAACATTCCGTCTAAGCTGCAGAGTACTCTCCCTTATGTAAGGGGTCAAAAAGCTGGCAGAGTACTCTCCTTTTACATTAGGGGCCAGCTATAAGCAACATTCCCTCTAAGCTGAAGGTGCATGCACGCGCAGCTGCTCAGACATCCCTTTGCAGCTGAATTGTAAATACAAACATTACAGTTTGCACGTCTCCATAATGCTTGCACAATGGAGCAAGCATTGCGTGCACATCTACCATTCGCTTAGAGGGAACATTGGTTGCACATGCATATATTATCTCAAGCAAGACAATAAAATCGATATAGAGCAAGCTATGGTAGGTACATCAGAAAGGGCCCTACTCTCTAGTCTATATTCAGGAGCCATCACTCTTCTAAAGAGTGCATATTAACATTGGCTGAAATGTAATATTTCTTGGTAAAGTCAAGTTATCATTCGGTGCAATCAACTGGCATAACTTTTCTAAACTGCAATGTTTTAACTCTTTCAAAGTCCCATAAATATATAGCTGCATGCCAAACATGAAATGCGCCAGAGCTTAATAGAGTTATAATTGGAAAACAAAGTTTGCAAGAGAGGCAATGAAGGGCCATAACTCTTGCAAATTACAATGTGAAATGCTATAAATCAAACTCACTCAAGGTCTCCTCAATCTCAAACTACAGGTCAAATCTGGTTGAAATCCAACAAATTTTAAACCAAATTCAGGAGAACAAGCAATCTTGTTGTTATACTCTTCTGAACAAACTCGTCGAAGTCTGAGACCATTTTTAAGGCATCGCAATCAGAATATATCTAATGGTTCTTGAGCTATACTGTTTACATGAAACATCCAATATGAGAATACAGAGTGAACTGTCGAAGGCCAAAACTCTATCTAAAAAGTAGTTGACAAGACAAAGGTTCATACAAGTCTTGAGACACTCCAGATTATGCTTAATAGTCCTGAGTTATACTGGTTACAAGAATCGGCTGCAGTGGAGATTTAATAGTCAAGAATAATACTGTTAGAACTGGAATGGAAAAGACAAAACCCATACACATCTACATGTAATAGGGAATTCACTTATAAAATTGCTTGCAATTAAATAAAAGGGTTGCAGAGCTATGCTGGTTACTGGCAACAATCCTTTTAATATGAAGTAAACTACCAAGGGCCATAATTCTATTTAATATTCAAAGACAATGAAAGGCACATGTAGTGCTAAACAATTTACATGCCTAACTGTATCAGGATATTTAAATGACTCCTAAGCTACGATGTTGATCATTTAATTAATCTACCAAAGCCATCCAATAATATGCAAGGGTTACAGAGCTATACAGACAGACAGACAGAGAGACCAAGTTCCATGCCCTTTAACCATGTATGTACTTGGTGGGCATGAAAAGATGAATTCAAACATGCAATTAAAATTTGTTCCTGGGTCTATTCTACCATGTGGGTCCCTTAAACATATCAACAAAGTGAAATGATACATTACTTTATAAAATTCCTTTGATCTCAGTTTTCAACAGTATCTGATTTCATCAACATTTTTAAAATGGACAATGCAGTCTCAGTTTTCAACAGTACATGATTTCATCAACATTTTTAAAATGGACAATGCAGTCTCAGTTTTCAACAGTATCTGATTTCATCAACATTTTTAAAATGGACAATGCAGTCTCAGTTTTCAACAGTACATGATTTCATCAACATTTTTAAAATGGACAATGCAGTCTACACTAATCTGAATTCTTGTACCATTACTCATATTTTTTCAACTCTGGTGCAACAATGCTTCCTCTATGGTGCCCAATGGGCAAATAATAAAATACCCCCAAATTAAAGATAAAACATTGTTACCATTGATTTTTGTCAGATATTTTTGTACTGCAAACTGGTTCAGTGAACAGGGTGTACTTTGTACTTTACTTTGTGCATCAAACATAGTTAAGGTATAAAAAATGTTTAAAACAAAAGAGGACCAATTCTTCAGCAAAAAATGCTGCATTTACTTTCAAAGTAACACACAAAGTTAAAACAAATGTGGACTATAATGTCCAAAATAAAAACAGAATTCTCATGCCTGGAGATGCTAAAAATGATACATGTTTAAATTTTCTTTTAAAAAAAGCCCCAAACAACCAAGGAACAGGTACTGATACTTGTGACTGGTTTCTTTTCTCATTACCACTTCTGACCTAGAAAAGGGCCTTTTTCCATTCCTTCAAAGAACATTAACAGTCCTACCCGTTTATGTCGACAACCTTGGGTCAGAGAAAATATTGTCGACATAGGCGGATGTTGAGATAAGTGGGGGAGGGGGGGGCTGAAAAAAGATAAAAGTTAAAATTCGTCAGCAAAGGGTGACCCGTCGTCAGTGAGCAGCATTTACACTTTGAGAAAGCAATGGAAATCTTGAGTGCATGAAGACAGAATCAGTGTGAAATACACTTGCATATTGACAAATTACATTTTTGTCTACCTTTGTGTAGTAAAATCCAAATTAAAATATTGCATCAATCACATCCTGATACAAAAAACATTACGATATTCAATGTCGGCATTAGCACATGGTTGGATAGTTATTTACATCCATCTAGTACATCTACTTAAATTGGCCTAGATTTTGGTCAGTCTGTTCCCATCTTATTGAGGCTACCAAGGGGATAAGGCTATTCACAGGGAAATAAAAAAAATGTCAACAGTACATGTATTCTCCACAAATACTTTTGTATTCAATATTATGAAGAACATTAAAGCGACTGAACCAACCACTTGTTGCAGCAAAGTTCTCCACACTAAGGTTTTTGTAGCAAATGCTTCATTGAACCATTCTGACACTTCCTTCACATCTTCCTTTGGTAAGCGCAGTTACCTTCAACGTAGTCTTTCTTTTAGACTTGGCAGCTTTCATTCTTCCTGAAAGGGTGTTATTTTTAAGTGAAATAATTTCACAGACCTCTTTGCGAGGTGTTTATAACTTCCTTAAAAGCAGATATTTAGTTTCCAGAGACTGTAAATTTAATTTGCGTTTTACACTGCTGTTTGTAGCCATCGTAAAGGTAAAAAAAATTTAAAAACAAAACTTTCACAGCAAAATAAATTTGTTTTAATCACCGATCACTTTCAACTTTCAAATGTCTTGCAAATGCATAATCCGTATTTTGACGCAATTTTTATATTCTGGATTCAGAAAATTGTGTAAGTTCTCTGTATGCATCAATTTCCTGGTTGGCAAATTTAAGGGCTTGCTAGTCCTGCTTCGACCACCTGTTAAGTGGGAAATTGTGTTGATCAATTGATCCTTTTAGTTGTGCTGATATTTGCAAGGAGAGAATTAGTTGGTGGAAAGAACCTTAGATGTACATGTTGTCATTGTAAGAGTACATCTGAAGAACATGATCCACAAGCTAGGCGGCAAGATCAAAGACTTGACTAGCTGCAGAGTGGTGAGAAAATGAGCTGATATTTACGACTGATTTCAGAGGTAGAATGACCCATTGATGTACTTGTGTGTAAGAAAAGTACACCAAATGAATAACTTTTGCCTTCATTTTTATTTTTATTTCCAAGTGTAGCAAACTAAGTAGTGCTTGTGATCTCAAAATCAAGACGTTGAGAGTTAGACAAAATGCTGTTTGCAAATATTAAACAAGAAGGATTAAATGGCGAATTGACAAAGATTGTAATGAAATTCAACGGAGTGGTGGAAGATGCTAGAACTGACATTTCACATGAAACACTATGGATGATGCCTACCTTAGTGCTTGGAATAAGATATATTCTTGACCTGGCAATTCACTCTCACTCTAATGGACAAACAAGGGCTACATGTCAGTGCTGTCAACAAGTTTGAAAATTAAACTCGATGGCAACCGCTGTTTCTACTCATCTGGATATACAGCCATTTCAGGTATGCCCAATTTGCTTGTGGTAGGGGACTGCAACGTTTACTGGTGGTACTCTTGAACTCCTAGTTTTAAAATCCTAGCGATACCTCTGTGCATTCTTTGGAAAATGCAAGAATTTATCAGATTTCACTACTTTTAAGTTGCCGCGAGAGGCCAGTTTTATAGGCCCAAACAAAAAGCCTAGGTTGGTTGTTTGTTTTAATATCTAATCCAACCGTGACATTAAAGCCTGGCGGCAAGATCAAACTAATTGTTGAACAAAGTATGGGTCGGAACTGGCAGCATGTCGACATAAATGATTAGAAAACAAAGGATTTGTTCAAGCTGGGACCAAGGGCTTCTGTCGACATGTACGTTTATCTTTTATCTCGACTTCGACATAAGCATGACAATTTGAAAGTAAAAGAAGACCAAGGGACTGGGACTTTTGCTTTCTTGTCAACATAGGCGATGTCGATATAAACAGGTAGGACTGTACACACTTATGCACCATGTTAGATAGCAATGACATCAAGATGTGTATTTTAAAAAATGACATTGACCTAATTGAACCATAATCCTCTAGCGCTAAACTTACTCGAAGTTGCGCCCTGTGGTGGCAGGGTACAGCATGGACAACTTCAGCTTCTTGTCAGAACCAATGATGAAGACCTGAATAGAAGAAAAGAAAGACTTAAACTGAAGCAAAAAACTAGAGAAAGAATAAAGCTTGCCTAAAAGGACACCCTTATACCATATATATATATATATATATATATATATATATATATATAGATATATAGATATATATAGATAGATAGATAGATAGATAGATAGATAGATAGATAGATAGATAGATAGATAGATAGATAGATAGATAGATAGATAGATAGATACATGATGCAGACTAAACAATAAACACTCAACAGACATGATGTACACAAGATCAGCATTTAAAGCTTTATCTTCTGCAATTGTTCTATAGACATGAAGCACAAGAAAACATGTTTACTGCTGAACTTAATAACTAATCTAAACACATATATATATATACCCATGATGCAGACTTAACAACATCCATAATGCACAAGATAGCAGGTTTTTGTCTGGATTTACCAATAAACACTCAACAGAAATGAACTCAACAGCCAAATGGCAAGAAATCTTTAGAGCACAATGTCAAATTTCCAAAATAAGTTAGTGTTACGTACTTAGGCTCGAATAAACAGTAACATAGAAAGAGTGAAAATAACAAGCTTGTAAAAACTTAATAAACAATTTATTGAGCAGAAATATTTTCCAGAAAAGAATAATAAACTTACGCTTTTAAGAATCAATTCCAAAATTAATCCAAAAATAATTCAAAATATAATCCATTTGTGAAATTGCAAAGTCCTGGTAATAAAATGTCCAAATAATTCCAAGTTCGAATCTTAGTGAAGCATCCAAGATGGAAGACGATGTCACATGATGAAGTCAGTTCTTGGTAATGAAATTCAATGAGCACAATTATTTTCCAGATAAATAACAAAATAAATCCTCTTGATCCAAACGAATTGAAATAATTTCCAATACAAGGTAATTTAAAATAACTCAAAATGACACAACTTAATATTCTAACAGCCGAACTTCTACTAAATAGTTTGCTCCAAAACATAATTTATATACCTGTTTTTATGTAAGGGGTCACATGATCTTCTAGAATCTTTTAGAACAAATTTACGTTCAAAAAATCTCGTACACACCATATGACCCAACTAAAAATAGAAAGATGTTTATCACAAAGCTCCATAATGTCCTTGGAATCAACCAATCATTTTAAAAGCTTGTTTACAACTCTCAAGCCAGGTCAGAAATGAGGTCAACACCTGGTGTTTATTCTTAAAGTACAGGTCATCCCACTTTCTAAAAAAAATATCTCCCAATGAATGAATGAATCTTAAACTTAAAATGTCAAATTTGAATCTGACAAACAAATAAAAAATAAACGACTTAAAACAAATATATGTAACATTATCAAATGGTCGTGGTAGGTAAACCGGCATCTTGTCATGTTAGCTAAACCAGTAATTGGTCATGTTAGCAAAACCAAAGGACGTGCCTTGCAAATATAGCCATTTTGGAACCACGGCTCCATACAAAGGGTAGATCAATACCTTATTGAGAGCCCTCAGTACTTTAGGTTAATGGAAAACTCCTTCATATTACAACCAAATTATTGTCATTTATTGTATTTTACAAACAAATATATTTGTTTTTGATTTGGCTGATGTATCAAACAATTTACTTTGTCTCAATTAAATGTGCAGCTTTTTTGTATTTCTGTTTTCCCTTTAATCAAGTGTGTGTGTGTGTGTATGTGTGTGTGTGTGTGTGTGTGTTATAGTATTTAATTCATATTGTGTTTATCTACCAATGTTGGTTCTTTTTCACATGTTTACTTGAACCTAAGTTCAAGATCTAGCCTTCATTATGACCTTGGAATGTTCTGGAAGAGAATTTGTTGAAAATATTTGTTGGAATTTTCCACTTGAAATGACCAGCATCCAGGGCATTTTGTTCTGTCATAGGTTAGGTGATTGTATGTATTTAATGGATCAGGTCAAGAACTATTTATTCCTCTTAAAATCGGTGAGTGGAATTATTTTTTATTGTGTTCTGTAATAATTTCAAAGGAATTATTTATTCAAATTATACATTGGAATTACTGAGTGCAGAGCAACTTGGATTAGAACAATACTTTAAGATTAAGTACTCAAAGATATTCTGGATTATATAAATGTGATCCTTCAAGACTATTCGTATATCATCACATTCAAGACTATTGGTATATCATCACATTCAAGACTATTAGTATATCATCACATTCAAGACTATTAGTATATCATCACATTCAAGACTATTAGTATATCATCACATTCAAGATTATTAGTATATCATCACATTCAAGACTATTGGTATATCATCACATTCAAGACTGTTAGTATATCATTACATTCAAGACTATTAGTACAGTTGAACCAGGTTATGTCGCCGGCCTAGGGGTTTGCCAAAAAGCGTCGAGATAACCAATGATCGAGATAAACGAAAACCAATATGGCGGCAATATATTAACATGTGCTTGACATTTCTTTATGTACATTATGTGCGTTAATAAATAAGAATGTAATGCACGTGTTTTTGGAGTTTTTTTTTTTTACACAACAGCGTTGTCGCGATTTGTTTGATGAAGCGATCGGCATGCTCTAAAAATGTACATACATGTTTGCTAAGAACAAAAGGCATATGTGCACCAACTAACAGCAGAGATTTACCAGTATACAATACAAACCACCGTCGATTCTCGATACAAACCTTTATTATATTCTCCAACATTGCAAACACAAAGATCGCTCACAAAATCACAAAAAACGTGCGGGGTATAGTTCGTTTTTACAAACAGCTACAATATTATTTATGCTGTCTAAAACGGTTTCATTTCCTACAAAAGAACCATACTGTCGATTTTTCTGTAGCATTTCTACCACCTCACCAGCTGAGGGAATTGGTTCCAAATCTTCGTTCGCATCTTCTTCATCTTCTTTGTCATTGCCGCATGCAGATGTGCTTGCCTGTGCTGACTGCACACTTGATATATAGTCTTCATCGGTGATAACACCATCAGTAACGACGTCTCTGTCGATTTCTATGTAATCTCGGAATTCCTGAACAATGATGGCTAACCGTGTTCTTGCAAAATAGGATCTCCATTCCCACGAAAGAAACTTACACGAGTCAACACCTGGCAATATTGGACCGTATATATTACTGTAGCATAAGTTAACACCCAATATAGGGATTCTTTCACTCCTGTATTTTGAGAAATAAATAATTATTTTTATTATGCAAAACTTGTTTATTTGTTCTTTGCTATTTCTTCTTGCAGAGTTTAAGTCTTTGTAACCGTAACACGGGATTGATGGCAAAAGGAAAAGATCAATGAGTAAAATGCACACATATTATTTATACCACCTGGATTTATGTTTGGTGACATACTCCTTCTTCAAAATATCACAGCCAGTTGTAAATAAATTAATTGACGAACTTTGCCTTGATACATACATCATAGAACATCTGTTTTAACTTTGTATCATATCTCAGCCAACAAACATAAGGATTAGCCATTCCATTAATTTTATCTGTTCTATTCGAGTCTTCAGAAGTCGGCCACTTGTAGGTATAGTACGGTAGCATGATTGACTGTCACAGCATACAGGATTCGGCCCAGATCTCAGCATAAGCAGATTATGATGTAACAGTGCACTGCTAAGATGGGGTTGTCGATACAAACAAAGGATCATTTGTATACTGATTGATTCCAAAGCCGGCGATTGGTCATGGGGATCAAGATAATCGACGTTAAGTGGCAAATTTGGCCCTCTTTTGTGCTCGAGATATTAGGGTTCGGCGACATAAAAGAATCGACATAACCGATGAGAAAATGCTAAGACAAAGAGAGAATTTGGCGGTTCCAATTCACAAACGTCGACTTAATAGGGTTGGCAAATTAACCGAGGTCGAGATAAGTGGGTTCGACTGTATATCATCACATTCAAGACTATTAGTATATCATCACATTCAAGACTATTGGTATATCATCACATTCAAGACTATTAGAATATCATCACATTCAAGACTATTAGTATATCACCACATTCAAGACTATTCATATATCATCACATTCAAGACTATTGGTATATCATCACATTCAAGACTATTAAAATATCATCACATTCAAGACTATTAGTATATCATCACATTCAAGACTATTAGAATATCATCACATTCAAGACTATTAGTATATCACCACATTCAAAAGTATTAGCACATCAACACATTCAAGACCTGTAATATATACATAACATTCTATACAATTTGGACTTGTGGAAAGACAATTAGAATTAATTGGGATTAAATTCACAATACTGATTCTTTTGAATTTATTCACTTTGTATTCTTAGGAAATTAATTACTTCTTGGTTTTACTCAACTTTATGGTTTTGCATCCTTTGTTACATTATTTCCGACTGTAGAGTTGTAACAATCATGGTTCCCATGCTTTTCTAAATATCAATTTCCAGATCTTTCCAGGATGAAAAATTAATTTTTTCAAGGTTTACATATGACCAATACTGAATGGAATTAAAGAACATTTTGGATTGTAAAACATGCATTTTCCAAATATGAAGGTTTCTCTTTCAAGATTCTCCTAAATATATATTACAGAAAGATGATTATGTACAAAACCACAAAATGAGTCACATAAAACACTGTATTCCTATAAAGCTATTCAATGTAAAGAATACAAATCTAACTTGACTTTGCTGACCTGCATTATGTTGCTATGTGGAAACAAGATAATGAGCATAAATTGCTGTGTTTTCTTTCAAACCCTTAATTCTAAAGAATTCTGGAGCAATACATGTGCATGTTATACAAACTAAACATTTCCTATCACAGTATGAAAAACTCCAATAAATGCAAAGTATTAGAATTTTATCTTGTAACAAAAAAAATTTAACCCTGAATTTATGTATACCAATAAAATTTCTAGCCAAATTCTTTAACCAACCTACAGCTTTTAAGATGATTTGGTTGAAAATTCCATCATTTAAAGACATTTACAAAAGGGTTTATTTAAATTTGGACAAAAGACCTTCAAAAATGTATATTGTTGAATAAACAAGGACTCAATTTTCAGTAACATCAACTTGTCTTCTTGTAGTTCAATAAAACAGTCCCCAAACTTGCACTGATACATGGTCTCTTATCATTTCTTAATACACTCAAAGGGAGGAAAATTTCTCACATCTCCTGCATTCTATTTAAGATCTGAAACCAATGCTTCAAGCTAGATGTCACTGTGTAATAGTTTCACACCAAAGTTCAGCTCAGAGATTCAAAAAAATGTTGTAATCCAGGTTTCCTCAGAATATACCAACCCCATTTTTCACATTTGGACATTTAGAATGGAGTGTGGGTTCAGAGGGTTGATGTGTGTATTGCAAAAGTATCGATGTATCGATATACTGATGAATTGTTTCACTCCTACTTACCAAGGTTACCATATATACTTGTCTAGTCCCTACTTACCAAAGTTACCATATATACTTGTCTAGTCTCTACTTACCAGTTACCATATATACTTGTCTAGTCCCTACTTACCAGTTACCATATATACTTGTCTAGTCCCTACTTACCAAAGTTACCATATATACTTGTCTAGTCCCTACTTACCAAAGTTACCATATATACTTGTCTAGTCCCTACTTACCAGTTACCATAAATACTTGTCTAGTCCCTACTTACCAAAGTTACCATATATACTTGTCTAGTCCCTACTTACCAAAGTTACCATATATACTTGTCTAGTCCCTACTTACCAAAGTTACCATATATACTTGTCTAGTCCCTAGTTACCAAAGTTACCATATATACTTGTCTAGTCCCTACTTACCAGTTACCATATATACTTGTCTAGTCCCTACTTACCAAAGTTACCATATATACTTGTCTAGTCCCTACTTACCAAGGTTACCATATATACTTGTCTAGTCCCTACTTACCAAAGTTACCATATATACTTGTCTAGTCTCTACTTACCAGTTACCATATATACTTGTCTAGTCCCTACTTACCAGTTACCATAAATACTTGTCTAGTCCCTACTTACCAAAGTTACCATATATACTTGTCTAGTCCCTACTTACCAAAGTTACCATATATACTTGTCTAGTCTCTACCAGTTACCATATATATTTGTCTAGTCCCTACTTACCAAAGCTACCATATATACTTGTCTAGTCTCTACTTACCAGTTACCATATATACTTGTCTAGTCCCTACTTACTAAAGTTACCATATATACTTGTCTAGTCTCTACTTACCAAAGTTACCATATATACTTGTCTAGTCCCTACTTAACAAAGTTACCATATATACTTGTCTAGTCCCTACTTACCAAAGTTACCATATATACTTGTCTAGTCCCTACTTACTAAAGTTACCATATATACTTATCTAGTCCCTACTTACCAAAGTTACCATATATACTTGTCTAGTCCCTACTTACCAAAGTTACCATATATACTTGTCTAGTCCAACTTAAAAAAAACATAAACCCTGATCTGCCACCACTTTTATCAGCAGACCAGAGTGTATTGTTGCTTGTTCTGTTGACAAGTGACTTTTAAGTGATAGACCATTTCTTAAGAGATTGCCAGATCATGTCTTAAATTAGCTTGGCAGAAATAACTCATTCTCTGAAGGGGCCATAAATTTAAATTTAATACGTACACAGAAATCTGGCAAATCTTGACCCCTCCCCACTCCCTGTACACATATATACTTTTTGACACACCCACCCACCTAAGTACATATGCTTGAGTACCGCAGCAGCCAAAAACTTGAGCCGGTTGCAGACTGCAATGAGGTCAGATCAAAGGATGTGTAATCCTTTGGGCAGGCCATCAGACTGTGTCAGATTCGCTGCTGAGCTGCATGATAGCTAGCAATCAGGGATACGTTAACATACAAGTGACCTCTCCCACAGTCCTACTTCTCCTTGTAGCTGTGGCTCACTTGAGGGCCAATATAGACAAATTATTATCGGTTTCACCTCCACCCCAATTTCTTATGCATACATACATTATCAGGAGACCATACACAAGCGAATACATTTGGGTTATCCCCCCTCTTCTTCCATACATATGTACTAAATGGATGGCCCCTTAATTGAGGATAACTATTATCAGAGGTTACCATATATACTCACTTAAAAGTTACGTCCAACTGCAAACTGCACAGACAGATCAGTGTTGCATAAAGTTCTGGCAGATCTGTATGTATGCAGTTTGTTAGGTGTAATAAATAAAACAAACACATGCCCTGATCTGCCACCACATTATGGCATGGCATATCAGAATCTATGTTGTTTGCAGTTGTACTTGATTTATAAGTAAGTATATATGGTAGGTCATAGAAAGTCCATGTCTTTCAAAGTGAAGAGTTCCTGCTATGGACTTGACTTGATTTGCATTTTGTAAATTTTCTTTGTATGAATAATAATATACAGTAATCTTTTAATGTATATATACCCAACAGGATCACCCTGGTCTTATCAAGTTTTTGCACTCAACTAACTCAATGTATGCCCAATTTGTCCACTGTCAACTGAAAAACCATATAACTTATAGATACAAGTATGTTAAATATTTTTCACCAATTAGTATTGATCATTCCTGTGTGAGCTTTACAATTAAGTGTTGTTTTGTAATTTTTGTATGTTCTACCATTGTAAAACAAAATGGTTTAATGACAACTACATAATGAAATGACATGCAATAGTCAAGGGCCAATTTCTATACACAGCAAGACAATAACACCTAAACTAAATGTTGCTGAGCTAACTTAGTCATGAAGTGTTTTCACAGAAGCTTTATGTTTATAATTATCTGAATAACAAATGCTTTATTCAATACACAATGCACACCAATATACTATATTTTGATGCAACATTTTTCTGTTAAAAAATCTTGCTTTTATCATAGTACAAATTCTTTCCCATGCGGACTTTATTAACTTTATTTCTTCTGTCAACCAGTGTACAAGATATACTAGTCAAAAATCTCCTTAGTGTCAAACTGGGGTCTGACTGAGTTAAAAAAACTTTGATATTAAAATGGGGAGGTGGGGGGTTCTAAAACATTTGGGGTTCTCTTAAGAGTGCAAAAGAGTGTCAAGAAAAACTGCTATCCACTCTTCTTTTGTTTATACATCTTTAAAGGAAGAAAGAGTAATGCATGTGATCATTGTTCTTAAAATATCTACTGTTATTCACTAAAATGGTATTGCACAAACCCACATGCACATATATAAATATATGAAACAACTGTAACACTTTGTTTTACTTGGCACTGTCTGTGGAACCATAAAGGATTCATAGACCCAATTCTAATTTCCCACACACACTTCATTTATAGAGAATACTGGATCATTTTTTGTGATTTGGCATTTACAAGTAAATTGCTTGCCAAAGAAAATTATCTGACTGAACATGATTACACATTTTGTACAATTATCTGACTGAACATGATTACACATTTTGTACAATTATCTGACTGAACATGATTACACATTTTGTACAATTTAATACAATTACAGCTTTAGCTTAAATAAAATCATGCTATAATATATTTCTACTTACTGCACGTTTTGTCATAAACTACTTTAGAATCGAATACTATTTTTTCTAATGAGAAATCAGCAAGAATAATATCCTGTATCTAAATTATATTCTGGTTACACAACAGTTTAATCTCTCTCTCTCTCTCTCTCTCTCTCTCTCTCTCTCTCTCTCTCTCTATATATATATATATATGTCACCCTCAAGCAGACTTTTTGTGGTCCCTCATTATACAACTGCTATTTTTATAATGCAGACATACTGACTCGATAAGTTTGTACATTTTGTTATTGTCACTTGTTTCCATTTCATTTTTAGTTCTCAGTTAAAGCGACTTAATTTTTTTGGTTTGAATGAAATATCAAAACATTTGCTTCTTCTGTACAAGGCACCTCACTGAAACTAGTTTGTAAGAAAAACAAAAAAAAAACATACCCATGCTTCCCCACTTTATCCCACCCAATCACTCACCCCCAAATCTACTCTCACTGGGTCCAATGTTAGTGCCCTATATATATATATATAAATGGTTAAAGGATGGGTTCTATGGTTATTAGAAGTTATGACACAGGGACAAGAGAGAAAGACAATCTTATGTTCCAAAAGCTGATTACAATAAGTGGGCCAAAATCACACACTTGGCAAACACTTGTCTTAATAGCCAATGTAACAATAAGGTATGTGCTCTATGCTAAACAATACCCATGTCAGGATAATTTCCAGCTACTCTGTACCAATAAGGCATGTACTCTATGCTAAACAATGCCCATGTCAGGATAATTTCCAGCTACTCTGTACCAATAAGGCATGTACTCTATGCTAAACAATGCCCATGTCAGGATAATTTCCAGCTACTCTGTACCGATAAAGCATGTACTCTATGCTAAACAATGCCCATGTCAGGATAATTTCCAGCTACTCTGCACCAATAAGGCATGTACTCTATGCTAAACAATGCCCATGTCAGGATAATGTCCAGCTACTCTGTACCAATAAGGCATGTGCTCTATGCTAAACAATACCCATGTCAGGATAATTTCCAGCTACTCTGTACCAATAAGGCATGTACTCTATGCTAAACAATACCCATGTCAGGATAATATCCAGCTACTCTGTACCAATAAGGCATGTGCTCTATGCTAAACAATACCCATGTCAGGATAATTTCCAGCTACTCTGTACCAATAAGGCATGTACTCTATGCTAAACAATACCCATGTCAGGATAATTTCCAGCTACTCTGTACCAATAAGGCATGTACTCTATGCTAAACAATGCCCATGTCAGGATAATATCCAGCTACTCTGTACCAATAAGGCATGTGCTCTATGCTAAACAATACCCATGTCAGGATAATTTCCAGCTACTCTGTACCAATAAGGCATGTGCTCTATGCTAAACAATACCCATGTCAGGATAATTTCCAGCTACTCTGTACCAATAAGGCATGTACTCTATGTTAAACAATGCCCATGTCAGGATAATTTCCAGCTACTCTGTACCAATAAGGCATGTACTCTTATGTTAAACAATACCCATGTCAGGATAATTTCCAGCTACTCTGTACCAATAAGGCATGTACTCTATGCTAAACAATACCCATGTCAGGATAATTTCCAGCTACTCTGTTCCCTCATTTCTGCATCCATGGGTAATGCCTTCCATTTTACGTTAAATTGGTCAAGTGGTTTTCTTTTTTTAGAAGATGACAATGAATGCACAAAAATAAAAGGCCACACCTTTAGCACACCTTGCTGTAAAAACCACCCCTATTCCCACCTCAAGCCTTACTCCAGGGGTCATATTAAAATGCTTAACACAACTGTGCACATCTACCCCCCCCCCCCATCATATCCCAAAGTTCAAAGCTGCTTTTTTTATTGGTGTAGGATGATAATGCACTACATTAATTACAAAAAGACAGACAGGATGACATAATTCCTAATGGCATTCATTTTTAAGTGTGGGGATAATGAACAATTATTTACCAAGGCTCCAAATTACATGTAAATTAAAGCATTGTGTCTCAGCGATTTTAAAAATATAGTTCTCAAAACACTTGTCAAATATTTAAGTGTACATATGAAGGTTTAAAAAGATTTATGGCTCATAACTTCAGTGAACAAATGTAAATATCATGTCAAGAAAACTGGCCAAGACAAAGGGTATTCAACTGAACAAATATTCTCAGTGCATTACAAGTTTCATAAAGCACCAAGACAATTGAACTATATACTTGCAATCAATCATGGTTGTTGTGAATAAGTGATATATCTGCTTACATTTTGCATGCTCTACTGGGTCTCCTGTTCATATAAACTTTGGCATACCTATATCAATTACACAGATCTTTTCATGTACAACAGCCCAATAATTGAGGTTGCAAAGGGCAAGAATAATTACATGTACTACTGATATATCCAATTTCCTTGCATGAGTGATTTTATCTTCAATCAGAAGATTACTCTAAGCTGTCTAGATATCACCACCAGTACTTTACATGTATATTTTCAAGTTCAGTCTAGGGTCACACATTCCTTGTATAGTTTTCAATATCAGGTGATGGGTATTGATGCAAACAGGCATAGTAATTTAACAGCTGCCACAAATCCTATTTATAAAAGTAAAGGTATACACAATGTTCTTTGAAGTGTGCACTGCAATCCTGTTTCTAATTATTAATACAAACTCGTTAATAACCAATGGCAATAACATGGTCCATCTATAAGGTTTACCTACAATAATACATGTATATACTGTTTACCAGACTTATTTCAATCTTTTACAACTACAGTGTACAACCTGGTTAACTGCCTGTCCAAGGACAGAAGAAAAAAAGTTTTATAAAACATGAAAATAGGAACAAGCAAGTTTAAAAATAAGCTGGAACATACAAATACAAAAAAAGTTGTAAAAATTTGGGATGCCACTGCTAGTTTTGACCTTGCAACCTTCTGCTTAGCAGCCATGACAAACAGAATGATATATATATATATATAAGTTATTTAAAGTTCAATATTTATTGAATTACTTGTAACCATTTGTGCGCGTATTATTTGCAGAGGCAAATACTTCCAAATAGTACTGAAAAACCGGATATTCGGCCAAAGCAAATATCTGAGAAAATTTCCGGTTAGACCCGTGTGTGTGTGTGTGTGAGTGCGTACATACGTGCGTGTGTGTGTGTGTAAGATTGTCCCATACTTTCCATTGGTCTCATAAAGCTAAACTGAGACTCAAACCTAAGCGTGCATGATTATTAAAAAGAAATGGTATAAACTTGTTTTAAAATTTATTTCATTTTCTGTTTCTTACTGCCTTTGCCTAATTTAGATTTGACGATAATTTGATCGAACGATGACAAGAGTTTAGCAATCATGAGTAGCTGTAACACTACCTCTCCCTTCTGACTCGATTAGTTTTTATTTATGCATTATTGCATTGGACATTTTATATCAGTGTACCGGTATTTGTTTTTACTTTGCTTTGAAATTATAAATACCAAACTCATTAAAATGTAATCCCAGTATGACAACACAACGAACAACAATATTCCAATTATGCACGGAATTAAGTACATGCCTTGGAGTCAAGTCATGGGCACTATTGCACTTAACTTAAATGAAATCTCCAAAATACAATAATGGAGTTTCAGAACAAAATGCTAAAAAAATTATGCTAAAACCGTAAAAGCTGAATTGTAGTTTGCTTTCATGTAAGCAACCTTACATTCATGCCGGAGAAAAAAACGTAAGATTTTTTTTAAGTCGCTCAACACCTGCATCCTGATTTCAAAATCTCTTTCAATTTTTGCAGAGAACTCCTGAGTATTACATTATGTCTTCCAGTTTATTTCTTCTAAACAAGAAACATCCTATATGTATCACCCATAATATACTGCTGTGACAAAATAATTACTTTACTAGAAAGAATTCACTTCTTCACTAAATAGAATGTTAAATTTAAAGATTATACACATAAATTGATTGTTTTTAACCTCTAAAACAACAATTTCAATCCCAAGAATGATCACTATGAATGCGGCAACACCATACGCTATAGCGCCATTCCCACAAAAGAAACACGAGTGAACACGTGGCATTTTTATACCATATATACCAATTTTAGTTACCGGTGTTGAAAGGAATGAAAATACATACCACGCAGCCAATATGTCCCTAAAACATTAACCCCTGGAGGTTTATACTGTTTTCGCATGAAATGCGAGCAGGAAACACGTTTTGGGAACTATTTCTGAATACATCCTAATACATCGGCTTCCAAGGAATATTCCATTAGACCAATGCCTAGTTGTGCAAAAAAAGTATTTTAAATTGGTTTAGTTTCCTGGCACATAAACAGAAGGTGAAAAGTTGGAGGTTTTTTTCCTTTTTGCTTAACCCATTTTCTTTATTCAAAATCTTATCCTACTTTTTGCACAGGTTCAACGGTCTATGTGCACTTCAAACCGGTCAGTCTGCTATAGATCTGAGGCCATAAAGTCTAAAATCTGGACAAAAAATCTTATTCTGACAAAGAGCAAATTTTGGGTAGAAATAAACGGGTCCAAAAAATTAGGTTTTTCACTGTATTTTGTAGTGCAATTAAAATGTCCAGATTATTTGCTATCATTGTAGAGCTAAATCTGTCTACCTTTCTATAATACCACCCACTTTAGTGCATCATGCATGACCTTGACGCTACAGACCTTTGAAGTATGCTACTACCCCATGCCCTGCAAACTCTGCGCTAGGGGTTAATGTGTTAAAAACTAATTCAGAATACATGTGTTATAGTAAACATTACTAAATGCTTTACAAGTTGACATTAAGAGACTAAAGATGGATATATGAGGGGAAAAATAGCTGCCACATGTATGTCATCATAAGGTATCTTTAGATCAACAAAATTGGAAATCCTTTATTTGCCAATCAAATGCTGGTGCTTGCATAACACACAATATTGTAGAACGTGGTTTCTTTGAATTATGACAGTGGGCCTGTCATTTTCTCACAATAGTTACATCAATAATTATTAACTATTAATTAGTCACACTGGCTTTCTTGCTTGTTTATTTAAGATTAATATTTTGTGCATTTGGCAACAGCTGACCAGAATATGAAAATAGAGCACGTCCTGGGAGAAAAAATAGCATGTCACAGGGAGAAACGGCAGGTCTTTTTGTGAATTTCACACATATTGGACCAAGAAGATCGATTAATATTTAGTGAAAACGAAACTTTAAAAATGCCCTGAAAAACCTCCCGATTATAGGTTCCAATCTGTATTTATTTTATTCAGTCTCCCTAATTGGCTTCTGAAAAGTTCATAGGTATGCCTTACATCCCTGTTTTACAAAACTATGGTAATCACGGAATAAATTATTGTACTGGTATAATTACAGGTCAAAGTTCCCTCTTAACACAAGTATCAGGGTTTTAATGATTAACAGTCTGTACTGCTGTCATAAAATGAGACAAATTTGCTGACTATCAACATATTATATACCAAAACATCAAGCTGTCCATTGTGTGGACAGTTAAAAAAAATTTCAGCAAAAACACAACACTAAAATTGATTGATGATGGTCTTAATTGATCTATATGAGAATCTTAGTCTTTATTTTTAGCATTCTTCATGAACATGTAAATTACGATTGTTGATTATGTGCTTTATATAACTAAATGTGCACACTTTTTACAAATACAGTGGTGCCTTGACTTACAAGTTTAATTCATTCTGTGACGGAGCTCGTAACTCAAATTACTCGTATGTCAAATCGATTTTCCCCATTGAAATGAATTGAAATGGCATTAATCCGTTCCGGACCTCCAAAAAAACACCACAATATCGATTCTGAGGCATATCACGATGTTATAGTGGTCCTTTCAGAACTCTCGAAGGGTGACGTTTTTGCTCCCCGTCACCTCAAATCTGCAGCAAAACAGTTGCTTGGTGAAGAGCTTCTTGAAATTAGAAATCACCTGCTGGTCCATGGGCTGCAGGATAGGGGTGGTGTTGGGTGGAAGGTAGAGAACATGCAGCAAATCAGCGTAAATAGCTCGTGCCTTCTCACAGATTATAGCCTCCGTCACAATATCTCCTGCGAGCTGCTTCTCCATCAACCACACCATCAGCATCTCCATATTTTCATGGAGAGATGTCCGCTGTTTATTAATTATTTTAACGCCATTGGCTGGTGTGAAAGCCTTGAATGACTCATTGTGCTTCAGTATGGTGCAGATCGTGGAAGTGCTACGCTCTTACTGCTTTGCCAGGCTGACTACATGCATGCCTTGGTCATGTTTGTCAATAATTTCTTTCTTTAATTCAATGGACATGATCCGCTTCTTTGCAAAATAACTGCAAGCACAAATGCAAGCACAACATTGATACTTCCAATGCGAGCTAACCGCTTAAAGTGAACGACTGAGACACGGGATGCTGGATGTTGCGGCATTCACTGTGACGTTCGCTGCGCCAACTAGCGGTGGGGTATCTGAAGCTGGCTCGTAACCCGAATTTTAGCTCTTAACTCAAAGCAACAAATCAGCAGAGAGACGACTCGTATCTCGAAAAACTTGTTAGTTGGGACACTCGTAAGTCAAGGTACCAATGTACCACCTCAATTTGTAGGATTGCTTATATCATTGAAAATGAGTAACGCATGATTCATTGTAAATGAAACAGCTATTAAGGACTAGCTGAAATGTTATCTAGAAGAATGCAATTTGGTCGAAACAATAAAGCAAAATCTGCATCAATATTTTTGTGAATAAATAAGTATTTAAGTGATGCTATGCATGCTTTGCACTGTGTAAGTATTGTACAGCCCAGTCTCCCCCCTAAATGCATATGGGCCCACAAATTTTGAAGTCTGTATTTACCTTTAATTAATTTCATGTTGAAGAAATCAGAAAATATGCACATGCAAAATAATGATAAAATCAATCTTAGTACTTTATAACAGTTTAATTATTATTTGGTCACAGAAAGCTATTTTCTTTACATGCCTATGTCTTAGGACACAGAAAAAAAAATATTTTTTCGTGTCCCAAGATATACAGCCATTATGTTAGTCAACAAAAAAACCTAAAGTTTTGAAAAGTTTAAACATTGGCCCATGGATATGATGACCCCTCTACTTCAAAAACTTTTTTTTCCCTACATTTTTCGGCTTATACAGTAGTCAAACATTTTGACTTTTAACCTTTATTTCGATACCTAATCTAGCCAGATATTTTTAAAATTGGCAGAGTCATGTTATTTCAAAATCCACCAGTCATTTTGTTTTACAACTCCAAAGTTACTAAGTTTTCAGGGTTCTATGCCTGCACAGCTACTTAGTGGTGAAAGGGTTAATTAAGTAGGGATTTGGACACTTGTCCCCAAACTCTACTATGTAATGACCCTTACTTTGTGATAGGGCACTTGTTCCCATTCTCTTCTATGTGATTACCTGTACTTTGTGATAGGGCACTTGTTCCCAGTCCCTTCTATGTGATTACCCTTACTTTGTGATAGGGCACTTGGTATCATTCTGTTCTATATGATTACCTGTACTTTGTGATAGGGCACTTGTTCCCATTCTCTTCTATGTGATTACCTTTACTTTGTGATAGGGCACTTGTTCCCATTCTCTTCTATATGATTACCTTTACTTTGTGATAGGGCACTTGTTCCAAGTCCCTCCTATGTGATTACCCTTACTTTGTGATAGGGCACTTGTTCCCATTCTTTTCTATGTAATTACCCTTACTGTGAAAGAGCACTTGTTCCCATTCTGTTCTATATGATTACCTGTACTTTGTGATAGGGCACTTGTTCCCATTCTATTCTATGTGATTACCTTTATTTTGTGATAGGGCACTTGTTACCATTCTCTTCTATGTGATTACCTTTACTTTGTGATAGGGCACTTGTTCCCATTCTCTTCTATATGATTACCTGTACTTTGTGACAGGGCACTTGTTCCCATTCTCTTCTATGGGATTACCTGTACTTTGTGATAGGGCACTTGTTCCCATTCTCTTCTATGTGATTACCTTTATTTTGTGATAGGGCACTTGTTCCCATTCTCTTCTATGTGATTACCTTTACTTTGTGATAGGGCACTTGTTCCCATTCTCTTCTATGTGATTACCTTTACTTTGTGATAGGGCACTTGTTCCCATTCTCTTCTATGGGCTGACCCTTACACTATATAGCCTGTACTATGCTGACATATTGTAAAACCACCCTACCTACCAACCCACCCACCTACTCACCTACCTTCCTACCTATAGTGACTGCACATAAAAAAAAATGCAACAATAAAAAAGAACATTCTTTACTAAATGAAAGTTGTAATCAAATGAACTGAAAAAAAACTAGAGATTAGTGCTGCTTCTGTACGTTTTTGTTATGAAAATCAGCTTGACAAGCTATTTTCTCTGTCCACCCTTACTAGTAAGATTCTAATGTGTTAAGTAAGACTAAGAATAAGCTCAGTGACATTTTTTTCATGCATCAACAATTAGCCACTACCTAACTCAAATGTGATGTGATGTGATTAGGATTTTTAATGTAGCTTTAACAATTTTTTAGTCATATCGCTACGATTTCTGCAGTGTGGCAGTTTATAACAAGGTCTACCACTGGGGCATCCTGCCACAGACATGTAGCATAATGTCCCACCCAGTTACATCATCCTGACACCAGGTCAACCAGTCCTAACACTAACCTCCTAATGCTGAGCGCCAAGTGAGGCAGCTGTTAGTATCCTTTTTGTAGGTCTTTGCTATTACTCGACCAGAGTTAAAACCCATGACCTCCCACTTCCAAGGCACCTAACTCAAATAACTGAACTCCTCCATCCTCTACAAAAGGGACTGAATGCGCTGTACCTCAAAGGTGCACTATACTATGTTTGAGCTAAACAGCTAATTGATTATACTAACGAGTCTTTGCAGTACAAATATCCAGATCAATACTAAATACTAATGGGAGATGAGCAGCTTCAATGTAAACAAGTTAACCTAGATATGCTCCATTGTAGTTTACAAATATTTTTCTAACTGCCTTTTTTCACAGCAAAATTTAATTTTTTGTATATATTTACTGGTATTTAATCTGATTAAGCCTTTTTTCTTATACAAATCTCTCCATTTGCTACTAAAGGGCACCAAATTATTACAAATATGAAATAATACCCATGCTAAAAACTAGTTTGACTCCTTCAGGCATTTACAAAGCAAATGCAAAGTGGCAAATATCAGTTAGGGTAACTGGATTATTCTAGTTTGATACTTGACAGTTCAGATATGATGAAAGAATTAAAGATTTAAGACAATATATTTTGTTTCAATCTGCAATTTTTATTTACTTATCGTTGAATATTTATTGAAAATGTAGGCTTGTAAACTCATAAATTATTCTGCCATAAGTAAAAAAAAATACTAGACTTCAGCTTCAGTCTGGTGCTAATTTCAATGACTTGTGCTTTATCCTTCTCTACTGGGTCAAGCATCACAGTTAGGACATGCTGACAGACAAAACTGTCAACAGATAGACCAACAGACAGACCGATGAAGCCCCCTGATCTTTCTAATCTCCATCTGAGAATGCCCTGCCTGGCCTATCTCTTTGATGTCCCCAACCTACCATACAGATGGACAAAAAAAAAAGTCAGCCATAACACGATAGACTTGTAATTAATATAACAAAGTTATGAATGCTTACTGCTCTGCAGGTGAGGGCTAGCCCTTCTTTATCCTTCTCATCTGGGTCCAGCATCCCAAATTTAACAGCCAGCTCTCTTTTAGGGTCAGCAATAATTGGGTATGGCAAATCCCCTTTCTGCCCAGCATAATCTTGCACATCCTGCATAAGAAAGGTTTTGTGTTCATTCAAAATCATTGATGATTTGTGCTCCATATTGCACAACAGCCCTGTGTCTGACACCCATGTACATCATAATTCCTCATGGTCAGCTTCATAAAACTACTTATGCAAGGGCCAGACTGCTTGGTTTTTAATTATACATCAAAACTAATTATCGCAAGTAAACAGGTTTATGAAGCAAGCAATTAACTAGAAACTTCTTGACCTTGACCTGTGCAAAAAAAAGAAAAATGGTTGTTGAGCAGGACAGTGCTGGATAATAAGAATTTATTGAAACTAACCGTACCATCGAGGTAGACTTACAGTGATCCAGCTAGAAATAAATTAAGAGGCATTACCCCACTCTGCCTTCATCACCATCCTAATAATGATGTCCCCACCCACTTCATCCATTCTGCCCTCCAAAATCTAACCACACTTCCAATCTCAAGATCCTAAATATCTTCTTAAATCTGTTTTCAATTTCTAATTTCTGTTTTTCTAATTTAGGATAAACTTGTGAATATGCCTCCATCTGTTTATACAAGTACTTCTAAAAAGACTAAATTAAAAAATACATTATTGATGCAAAGTCTTCATCACAAAAGAAAATATCCTTTCTGGCAAAATCGGCATTATAATAAAAGTGACCCTTTTAAAAGTGCCCCTTTTATATCTCCTTTATAAGAAATTTAAATCTGTTAACACTGGGATTTTGTTTCTCTAAATACCTTGTGAAAATAACTGGTAAAGTGAATCTTCCTGATACAGGGCATTAAAATAGTTCTATGATGGTTTTATTTTGAAATGTAACTGGACATCATTCACATGACATTTACAAGTAATAATGACTTTGTCAGTCCATTGAAACAACTTCTTTACTAAAGCTACAATAAAATCAGAATTAACAGCAATATCACAGCATAAATAGCCAGCACAACAGTGAGTAGAATCACCTTTTTGGTTGAGAAGTGACCTTTTGCTGCATTTAACAAATTCTACTTGATCGACTGATTTGGAGACATAACCCAATAGAACAGAATTTGGAGATGTTGCTAACCGCCCGAGTACTAATTCAGTTGCCATAGCAAACCTATGCAAACACCATAATATCAACTGTTCAATAACATTTAAATTTCATGTGATCAAGCCTAAATTCATCAGTTTAAACATATCAATGATGATGGCTTGTGAGTAGAGAAAACCATACAAGATGCAGCATTTTCTGGATCTGCATGTATTTTCAATTCTAAGACAAAGAGTCAAGTGCTGATTTCAATAATTAGTTTTCGAGACTAGTCTTATAAGGACTTAAATTCCACTAATAAAAGAATGTCTCTAGTTTTTCCACTTATAAACCTGGAAAAACTTTTTAAAAAATCATTTTGTTTCATCTTTCCTTCATTATCAACCAAACTCATACATCTAGTTTATGTTCACCATTTCTAGACTGGTTCTAATTCTTCCATGTCCTTAGTACCATGAGTCATTATGGAAAATGGAAACCAGTCTAGAAATGGGTTTTGCTGGCCATAAGTGGTTGATAACGAAAGAGATTATCCAAGTTGTAGCTGCAAAAAAAGTGAAAATGTTTTATTGGTGGAATTTCAGTCCTTTTACAAACTGAGTTTGAAATACTCATTACTGAAACCAGCAACTGACTAGCTGGTGCAGATTGAAAGAAACATTTAATACACACGTAGATCCAGAAAATGCTCATATAATTTTCTCTACACAGAAGCTGTCATCAAGAATGTGTCTACACTGATAAATAAAGCAAATGGTTCAGACAAGATTTCGTCAAGATTTTTGAGAGATTGCACGCTCAAAATCTTTAGCCTAATTTCCCTATTGCAAGCCTCATCAGAGCAGTGCCTGACTCCATACAACATCATGCCGGACTCCATACAACATCATGCCGGACTCCATACAACATCATGCCTGACTCCATACAACATCATGCTTGACTCCATACAACATCATGCCTGACTCCATACAACATCATGCCTGACTCCATACAACATCATGCCTGACTCCATACAACATCATGCCCGACTCCATACAACATCATGCCTGACTCCATACAACATTCATCACTCCATTGTTCAAGACCAGACTCCATACAACTGGAAAGGAGCATTCATCACTCCATTGTTCAAAACCAGACTCCATACAACTGGAAAGGAGCATTCATCACTCCATTGTTCAAGACTAGACTCCATACAACTGGAAAGGAGCACTCATCACTCCACTGTTCAAGACCAGACTCCATACAACTGGAAAGGAACATTCATCACTCCATTCTTCAAGACCAAACTCCATACACCATACAACTGGAAAGGAGCACTCATCACTCCATTGTTCAAGACTAGACTCCATACAACAGGAAAGGAGCATTCATTACTCCATTGTTCAAGACCTGACTCCATACAATTGGAAAGGAGCATTCATCACTCCATTCTTCAAAACCAGACTCCATACAACTGGAAAGGAGCACTCATCACTCCATTGTTCAAGACCAAACTCCATACAACAGGAAAGGAGCATTCATCACTCCATTGTTCAAGACCTGACTCCATACAACTGGAAAGGAGCATTCATCACTCCATTGTTCAAGACCAGACTCCATACAACTGGAAAGGAGCACTCATCGCTCCATTCTTCAAGACCAAACTCCATACACCATACAACTGGAAAGGAGCACTCATCACTCCATTGTTCAAGACCAGACTCCATACAACTGGAAAGGAGCATTCATCACTCCAATGTTCAAGACCAGACTCCATACAACAGGAAAGGAGCATTCATCACTCCATTGTTCAAGACCAGACTCCATAAAACTGGAAAGGAGCACTCATCACTCCATTCTTCAAGAGCAGACTCCATACAACTGGAAAGGAGCACTCATCACTTCATTGTTCAAGACTAGACTCCATACAACTGGAAAGGAGCACTCATTACTCCACTGTTCAAGACCAGACTCCATACAACTGGAAAGGAGCATTCATCACTCCATTGTTCAAGACCAGACTCCATACAACTGGAAAGGAGCACTCATCACTCCATTGTTCAAGACTAGACTCCATACAACTGGAAAGGAGCATTCATCACTTAATTCTTCAAGACCAAACTCCATACACCATACAACTGGAAAGGAGCACTCATCACTCCATTGTTCAAGACCAGATTCCATACAACTGGAAAGGAGCACTCATCACTCCATTGTTCAAGACCAGACTCCATACAACTGGAAAGGAGCATTCATCACTCCATTCTTCAAGACCTGACTCCATACAACTGGAAAGGAGCACTCATCACTCCATTGTTCAAGACCAGACTCCATACAACTGGAAAGGAGCATTCATCACTCCATTGTTCAAGACCAGACTCCATACAACTGGAAAGGAGCATTCATCACTCCATTCTTCAAGACCAAACTCCATACACCATAAAACTGGAAAGGAGCACTCATCACTCCATTGTTCAAGACCAGACTCCATACAACAGGAAAGGAGCATTCATCACTCCATTGTTCAAGACCTGACTCCATATAACTGGAAAGGAGCATTCATCACTCCATTGTTCAAGACCAAACTCCATACACCATAAAACTGGAAAGGAGCACTCATCACTCTATTGTTCAAGACCAGACTCCATACAACTGGAAAGGAGCATTCATCACTCCATTCTTCAAGACCAAACTCCATACACCATAAAACTGGAAAGGAGCACTCATCACTCCATTGTTCAAGACCAGACTCCATACAACAGGAAAGGAGCATTCATCACTCCATTGTTCAAGACCTGACTCCATATAACTGGAAAGGAGCATTCATCACTCCACTGTTCAAGAACAGACTCCATACAACTGGAAAGGAGCATTCATCACTCCATTGTTCAAGACCAAACTCCATACACCATAAAACTGGAAAGGAGCACTCATCACTCCATTGTTCAAGACCAGACTCCATACAACTGGAAAGGAGCATTCATCACTCCATTCTTCAAGACCAAACTCCATACACCATAAAACTGGAAAGGAGCACTCATCACTCCATTGTTCAAGACCAGACTCCATACAACAGGAAAGGAGCATTCATCACTCCATTGTTCAAGACCTGACTCCATATAACTGGAAAGGAGCATTCATCACTCCATTGTTCAAGAACAGACTCCATACAACTGGAAAGGAGCATTCATCACTCCATTGTTCAAGACCAAACTCCATACACCATAAAACTGGAAAGGAGCACTCATCACTCCATTGTTCAAGACCAGACTCCATACAACTGGAAAGGAGCATTCATCACTCCATTGTTCAAGACCAGACTCCATACAACTGGAAAGGAGCATTCATCACTCCATTCTTCAAGACCAAACTCCATACACCATAAAACTGGAAAGGAGCACTCATCACTCCATTGTTCAAGACCAGACTCCATACAACAGGAAAGGAGCATTCATCACTCCATTGTTCAAGACCTGACTCCATATAACTGGAAAGGAGCATTCATCACTCCATTGTTCAAGACCAAACTCCATACACCATAAAACTGGAAAGGAGCACTCATCACTCTATTGTTCAAGACCAGACTCCATACAACTGGAAAGGAGCATTCATCACTCCATTCTTCAAGACCAAACTCCATACACCATAAAACTGGAAAGGAGCACTCATCACTCCATTGTTCAAGACCAGACTCCATACAACAGGAAAGGAGCATTCATCACTCCATTGTTCAAGACCTGACTCCATATAACTGGAAAGGAGCATTCATCACTCCACTGTTCAAGAACAGACTCCATACAACTGGAAAGGAGCATTCATCACTCCATTGTTCAAGACCAAACTCCATACACCATAAAACTGGAAAGGAGCACTCATCACTCCATTGTTCAAGACCAGACTCCATACAACTGGAAAGGAGCATTCATCACTCCATTCTTCAAGACCAAACTCCATACACCATAAAACTGGAAAGGAGCACTCATCACTCCATTGTTCAAGACCAGACTCCATACAACAGGAAAGGAGCATTCATCACTCCATTGTTCAAGACCTGACTCCATATAACTGGAAAGGAGCATTCATCACTCCATTGTTCAAGAACAGACTCCATACAACTGGAAAGGAGCATTCATCACTCCATTGTTCAAGACCAAACTCCATACACCATAAAACTGGAAAGGAGCACTCATCACTCCATTGTTCAAGACCAGACTCCATACAACAGGAAAGGAGCATTCATCACTCCATTGTTCAAGACCAGACTCCATACAACTGGAAAGGAGCACTCATCACTCCATTGTTCAAGAAACGCTACCGCAAAGCTTGAAATGCCAGTTTTCCATACATCAATCTGTGGCAAAGTCAAGGAGCAGATCATCCATAACCACCTGATGAAGTTCACTGAAAGCAACATCATTCTAACTGAGAGACAACAAGGCTTTGGAAAGAAGAGATCATACGAAAGCCAACATATAATCACACTTCAGGATCTAGCAGCTGGTCTAAACATCTTATCCTGATCGACTTCAGCAAAGTCGTTGATAAAGTCCCTCATAAGTGCCTGAAGAAACCAAGTGATTGTCACTGAAGGGCAGTCATCTTCATCAGCCATGTCACTTCAGACATTCCAATGAACGGTCACGAGTTTTCTGCTGCTCATGATCTACTTTGTTACAAAAACATGGTTTATATTCAGTATGTTGCCATAAAGTACCAATCAATGTTTTTGGCCACACCTTAGAAAATGTAAACCAAGCAAATAACTCCAACCTTTATGGGAGATGCATTGATAATTGACATAAGTGTTATTACTTAAGTCTTAAACTAAGTAACAGAAAAGAGAATAAAAATAGTTTAGTAGAATTCAACAAATAATTATTTCCACAAAAACAAAGTGATCAACTACAACAAAAAAATTAACCAAATTAAGAGTGACTCACTCAGTTAGTTAGAGGCTTCAGTTTATTGTTACTGATTATTACATTCGGGTTCAAAGGACACACAAACACCAAGTAAGGGTCCTATCACTTTATATAGAATAAAGCAAAAATCTTTACAAAAGCTAGAAAGAAATAACCAGTGTTCTTTACAGTACAAAGCCCTGAGATTAACTACTTGTTCATGCACTCTACTCTTGTTTTAGAAAGGGCTACAGATAATGGATTATAATTAATTTAACATGTGTGCCTTATCAGAAGTCAAAGCTCAGATAGCCCTGGGAAGATAAACAACAGATGCTGAAGGTGTTGACAGCCTCTGGTATCAACTATCCAGAATGCTGCCATTAATATTCTGGCCAAATGTCTCTACTAACAGGCTGAAATCTGATACAGCACCAAGGGTCACATCATACTTATAACACTGATGTTATGTTTTTGTTTTTGTAAGAAACATTAGTTTTGCAAATGGGACCTTATAAAGTCTAGGTCTGTTCACCCTTTCTGCCACTCAAGTAGGATCATGGCCATGTCTAGCAATAACATTGGAAAATGGACCACCATTATTTAAATCCTATTCTCTCCATTGACAAATTATCACCATTATTTAAATCCTATTCTATCCATTGACAAATTATCACCATTTAAATCCTATTCTATCCACTGACAAATTATCACCATTTAAATCCTATTCTATGCAATGACTAATTAACAATGCAATATAATTTGCTTTGATTTAATACCAAGTTATTTATCAGAGTAACTCTACAGTCACTAATTAGTTATTTTTGATCATTTTTCTAGGTGCAGATGTTTATTGTGTGAGACATGATTAACAGCTCTGAATCAATGTCATGACTGGTTACCCAAGCCTGCAAAAGACAGTACAGTGGGTAGCAGTGTAAAGCATTTTATAAACCAAAGTTACAGATTTATCAACATGGTGATTGGATGGAGATTAAACATACCTTAGACCAACCTATGTGACTTTCAACATCGTTGCAAGATAGAGCGATGACCTTGACATTCCTCTTCTCAAATTCTGGAAGCAGAGACGACACACGAGCCAACTCAGTGGTACAAACTGGTGTGTAATCTGCCGGATGGGAGAACAGGATGGCCCATCTATTTGTAATTTTAAAAACAAATCTTTCAATACATGATTATCGTAATATTAAATGACTTGTGTTTGATTCAGCAGAAAATAAGAAACAAAAGAAATCTGAATGGAATATGTGCAATAAGAACTAGAGAAATGACATGTAGCACCATGGATCCCAATGGTAGAGAACATTACAATGGTCCATTCAATAATAGAAAGTTTAAGGTGGGAATGGGATCTTCCTTACATCCAAATTATGATTAGAAGAAGAGAATGAATTATCTAAATAAAGGATGCATGAAGAAATAAAGGCCGGGCTTGCTCCATCTTCAATGTCTTAGAATTGACCCTACACTGCATCCTCCGAGTCCTCCAATTTCTAAATTGGCAAACAAACATGTGGAAAGCATTTGATACATAAGAAGTTTTAAAAAAAGAAGGAATATCCATTCTGCTTGGGCAGTTCTAATGCTAAACTCTGCTGTCTGCATTGGACACATTTTTCTTAATTCTGGATCAATATATAGATTTTCTGGATGCAATGAATTATAGTTTATCACATTTTTCTTAATTCTGGATCAATATATAGATAATTTTCTGGATGCAACGAATTATAGTTTATCACATTTTTCTTAATTCTGGATCAATATATAGATAATTTTCTGGACGCAATGAATTATAGTTTATCACATTTTTCTTAACATAATTCTGGATCAATATATAAATAATTTTCTGGACGCAATGAATTATAGTTTATCACATTTTACCAATACATTAATGAATATTTCAAAGAAAGGCCAAATGTGTGTAGTGTGTCTAGAAAAGCCATTCAGGTCTCAGTATGTGATTTGGATTTTTAACGTAGCTTTAACAATTTTTCAGTCATATTGCTACAATGTCTGCAGTGAGGCAGTTTATAGTGATTTCTAGCACTGAGGCATCATCATGCTGCAGACATGTAGCATCATCATATTTATTTTAGCATGTTTAGTGTTAAAATACTAAATTCCATTTTCTGCTTTACTCTGCTGGCACATCTTTTATGTTTATGTGCTCACTGATCCTAGTGAGCACATAAACATAAACCTAGTGCATTCTGGGATTTAGACTTTGATTTCCTGAATAATGGAATTTTCAGTGTCAAGCCAAACTGTTTCAACTTGTGCAGTATTTGCTGTATATGCTGTACCTAACAGATGTACACTTCTTTGACCATTAAGGAGATTAATTCCTGTAACTGTGCTGACTTCCTTAAAATAAAGATATCATCATCATCATCATCATCATTATCATTATTATTATTATTATTATTATTATTATTAAGATTTTAAATTCTACAGGGATTTTATCAAAGACAGGTCATCACTAGTGTTCAAAATGTCAACTCAGGTTCATGATGGCAATCACCAACTGATAGATTTCCAGACAACATATGCTAGCTAACACATGACATCTCAGACAGGCTGATACAAAAACATATTTTTAAAAAAAAGTGGGGGAGTAACTCAGACTTCCTGGAGTGGTTTTAAGTAAGGAAACAAGTGTGATTACTGCATACAGTCTAGGTTTTAGATAGGTCATAATGATTTACAGCAATACTTCTTCACCATAGAAGCCTCAGAATATAATGTCTTAAAATGAAACCACCTTTAAATGATGTAAAATGTATTTTCACTACTATATAATAAAGTGGGGTCCATGATTGTACTTGCATTATAACAGGAATGGTATTATAATAAACTGCTATATGGTGAGCAGGGCTTGAAAAATTATGAAACTCCATGGTTGTCACTGGGCAGCCTGTGATTTTGTCATACAGCATTTGTAACTCAGTCCTACTAAATAAAAGTATCAACATGTTGAATCTGGAGCTATAAACAACAATAAAACACTTTCCTATTCTTGACTGTGTTTCATAGCCCAATAAATCAGATCCTAAACCTGTGTGTAAACTGTACATGTGAACTTTCCTCTTTGTCATTTTTGTTTAGTCATTTCCCTACAAACAAATACAGCATGCAGCACAAAACTAAAACTGGTCAGATTCTCTAATACATTAGAACCTGTAGTAAAAGACCACCCCTTTCTGCCCAAAAATAATGGTTTTTCAAGACCAGTGGTCTCCCATAGGAGTGGTCTCTCAAGACAGGTTTTACTGTACTTGCCATATTCCTTTATGTAAACTTTGCAGAAACAGTTTTCCAATAACCAATAGGAAAAGTGCACTACAAGATCATTCAGTGTGTCAAGTCAAAGATGAAATATCCCAATACCAGAAGGGTAATTATCTCACCCATTGCCACATAGCAAACTTTCTATACTGCCAAACCCACCCACCTATTATAACCTATTTTCTCTGTTGTGCTGGACTCCCAAAATGGATGCACCCCACAACATGGCTGTACCTGCTACCACTGAAGTTACACCACTGATTGATACCACAGTTGGTGTTCATGACAAATCAGCATTTTCTAGTCTTGTTTCTTTAAGGGTCGAAACCCAAAGGGCTAATAAATGATTACTGAGTCAAATAATAATTAGCTGACATGTTTGGTTTTAGTGTTTTTATGGCAGAGCAATGCAAGTTGGTTATTTAGTACTAAGGCAACTGGAGTAAAGTGCCCTGCCTAAGGATACATGGTAGCAGAGTCAGGATAGTCAAATGGTAAAATTTGAACCCTCATGCTTTTGGTTGTAATTCTGGAATACTAACCATGGAGCTGTGGATTAGTGTTGCTTCTTGCCAACAGAAATCACCTAACACTCAATGACAAAACTGTATAGACATAATTTGGGGAAATGGTGACCAAGGGAAACTGAAGAATGATAAATAAATGATAAAAATCTGGTTAATTCATCTTCTAATTCATTTGTTAATTGACTAAACACTCTTAATTGTTTTCCCTTCGATCCTGTTATAGGAAATGATTTAGGAATATCACTTTCAATAAGCATCATTTCTATATGTACATGTTATTGATGCTGCTCTGCAATATAATCTTTTTTACCTCTGTATTTTTTGTTGAATAAATGTCCAGATTATTTGGTATCATTGTAGAGCTAAATATGTCTACCTTTCTATAATACCACCCACTTTAGTGTATCATACATGACCTTGACATTAGAGAGCTCGGCAGTAGGCTACTACTTCCTGCACCATAAACATGGTGCCAGTGGTTAATATATTAATGAGCCGAGACATCAAATGAAGGTAACATTATTTAATGACAGAAAAACTGAGCCAAGCAACTCAAATGACTTTCATAAAATGCTGGTGAAATTATAGCGTGATTAACGTTATGAAATGCTATGTATTATCATCTAATGTGTTGTAAGTGTAAGCAGAATCTGCCAGTAGAACACAAAGTTGTTGATAAAGCTTGTTAACACAAGTTATGACATACAGGATGCAGCACTTTTCTAACTGAAAGTACTTTTAAATACATATGTACAGAGCCAAAGTGTGTGAAAGTTCATGCAGTGTGTCAAGTAACTAGCTAGTAATAACAACTAAAATACTCATGTGTATATTGTCATTTATTATATGTAGGGTTAATATCGTTAATATTGTCATGCAAACTATTGGTGTTCAATATTTTCTCATTTATTCATACATAAGGGAAAGGGGGGGGGGAGTTAACAGAAATAGAAGCACCTAATTTAGGTTCAAAAGTTCACTGCTCAAAGCATCTAAGATACTGGTGCAGATGCACCCAAACCAGTTTCAGGTTTGGGTGCAAGAATGCAGACATGTCTGCTTCACTGCCTCTATGACTTATTACCCATCTTGTTGCAAAGGTTGGCTCACAAGAATTAGTTTTATTAAATGAACTTAACAAAATATGTGTAAATTCTATAAAAGGAATAAACTATCAGTATAATGTTTGTGAATTTAGAATCATAAATTAAAGACGTACTGGATATAAATAGAGTTGTTATATGCATATGTCGGCTATTCACCTTCAATTTAAATTACAAAAAAATAAGTTAAAAACCCAACATTTTACAAAAGTCACAAAATAACACTTTGCTAGTGTTATTTTATGCAATGGAATTAGACAACTTTAACATTTTGTTTATCATAACCATATCTGAATTTTGATTGGTTGAGCCACTTTATACTTTGTGCCTTCGACAAATACTGGAGAAGGACAAAGGTTGTGAATGCTGACCTCCACTATTATTATTTACCAAGCATAAATTAGCATTTACAATCATCGGGCAAGAAAGAATTATTGTGCAATAAAAATCAAGCATCAAACATTCTATGGTGAAAGTGATGTAATCATATAGACATGAAGACCCAAGAACATGAGACACGCTAAAGAATTAATTCTACAGATATCCACACGAATCATTACAAATAAAATACAACTACACAAGGCATCATACATTTAAAATGTTAAGTAGATCAAAATGTAAAATCAGTCCCAAATATGTGTTATAAAACATGTCAACAATACATTGTATTGGTAATACACAACATGTGTTATACAACATCTGTCGACAACACATTGTATTGGTAATACACAACATGTGTTATACAACATCTGTCGACAACACATTGTATTGGTAATACACATTATGTGCTCTATACGAATGAACATTCAAATCATGTCTGCTGAAGTAAGTCTACATATCGGTGAATCAAAACTGGGACATTTTAAGCGTAACAATTATTTATAACTAATAGGGTCATTCCTAGTTGCATGAAATAGCTCACTTCATGAACAAGATAGGTTATGATGGTGCAGTAAATGAGAAATGCCATGCTGTACACATGATAAAGATGACATTGTTGACTTAAGCCAGATATACTGGCATAAGAAATGGTATCACAGGTAGATGTGGACTCCTCTGCTGTGACATGTGACATGATAAACTAACTTTCCAACCAGATGTCCTCTGGCTGAAAGCATGAGAGAATATGTCATTATCTATTGATGTACATGTTTTGCTAAAATAACTAATGAGTAATGTTTCCAAACTAGTCTAATGAGAGGCATCATTATGAAACAAGTTTATCTGAAAAGAGGTAATTCTAAGGGGTAGATGCAAACATCCAAATAGATAAACATGGAATTTTTCATATGTGCAATACATTTATACTCTACATTTTATTACATTATTAAATTATTAGATCACTCTAATGAGGCTTTTTGTCCAAGAAAGTCTCAACTTTTCAATCAAGTTCCCATGATTGCTTAAAATGAATCATTTTGATTTGTGTTATGATTCTTTGTAAAGTTGTATTTAAAAGCAAGTGAACATTTTAAATAGAATGAGCTCTGTAAGAGTGCATTCAGCTTGATAAATATAAATGTAATCTCAATTTCTTTTTAATGCTTATTTTCTTTTTTTTTTAAATGACTGCACAACCTTTATTTCTTAAATCTAATATTGAATGAAAACATCCAGTATATATTCCATATATTAAATAATTCAGCAATTTTATTTCCTTATAAAAACTCTTTCGATTATCCAGATAAATAGTTATAAAAAAAATAATAATAATAATATGGAGTACACAATTATTGCAAGTGTGAAGGTTTTCAAGTTCGTTCCAGTGATTATATCTACCCGCATGATACAGGCACTTGATTCCCGGGTAAACTACTCGCCAATTAATTGGTGAGCGCACACCGTTGATTACCCCGGAATCAAGTGCCTGTGGCATGTAGGGATAGGGTGATCAACATGTGATACGTCTTACGGGTAGGACTAAGATAGGGTTTATTAAGCTGAATGCTTACATTGGAGGATTATTTTGTCCTCTTTAAGTCAGATTACTTATTGACAAAGCAACGAAGATCTTAGAATAGATTAAGTATTAATATCATAATGCCGCCCTCCCTTTGCCAGTCAATAATATGATATACGTGAATATTGCACGTGTCACAGAACACAATGATAGGAGTCTAGACTATAGTGTGTACTGTGTACAGTAGACGTGAACACGTAAAAAAAAAAGTGTAAAAAATGAATGACAATCGAAAAACGAGCTGTATTTAAAGTGATTACTTACGACTTTCCAATCCAGTCGTGGAAAGTTATCTTGCCTTTGCTTGTTTCTGCAGTAAAATTGGGAAATTCGTCTCCAAGGTTCATCTTGCCGAGTTACTTACTAAGTAGTCTGGTTCCCTGATTCGTCTGCTCCCGGCTTGTGTTGTTCTTGAAAATGACGTGGGGCCCGGTATGACGCGAGTGAAATACCAATACTAGGCTTCGAAGCAGAGCTAGCCACATATAGCAGTAGACACTTTGGTTCAAGTCAAGTAAAATATCTTTGTTTTAAAATTGCCAGGGTGAAGATTATTGCATCAAGCTATTAAAAACACAATGTGTTTTTTTTCTTTAAAATTATCACCTAGGGAAAAGGCTTGTGGTTGCTCTGTGATCATCAGGTGTTCTCAAAAATGGCCTTCGGACATGAAAAATACCTGTATAAATTTGGGGGAGGGGTGAACAAACTTTTTATTCTATGAATTCCGACTGACTTGTCAGATCAAGTGATATCATAATTTTATGCTTGGCTTTATTATACCTATCTAAAAATATTGACATTTTTTCTTCACTCATGTTTTTATATATATTTTTAATGAACTTTTATAACCTTTAATTTCAGAGGTGCACTCAAGCTCTTCAATTTTGAAGGCAAGTAAATTTTGCATGCAGACCGCAATCCCAACTAAAGATTGAATTTATCGGTTTCGAGAAAACACCGGAAATTTTTAAGTTTGCAGCTATTTTGTATTGATCACATGACAATATGGCGTCACCGTTAACCTGACTTCGCATGTACATACCTACTATAAAAATTAATTAAAAATATAATACAAGAGTGAGGTCAAAAAGTTCCATACATGTGGATAGGTATTATGAAGCAAAACATAATTATATTACACACTTGATCTGACCCTACTGAAGTTCTTAGAATAAAATGTTTATGTACCCCAACCCTGATTGTATACATGCATTTTTCACATCCGAAAGCCTTCATTTTTTTTTTTTTGACAGCATGTGATGTTTACAGTGTAACGAAAACCATTTCCCTGGGTGTGTCACGTTGTAAGGAAAATAACAAGATTGTAACATGTATATTCTAACGCTAAAACAGTTGTCCATTTTGTCAGAGCTTAAACAAAGTTTTAATTGGATCAGGAAGTCGTAAACCAGAGATTCCTGATAATAAGCCTTTTGACATTTTGAAATTAAAAAGATAAGGACCTAATTGTGTACCTGGATTTATTAAAAAGACCCATGTGTATGTGTACCGACATGCTTAACAATGGTCCCAGCCAGTCGGAACGTCCCCGTTTACTAGAAGATTGGATAGGCGCTGAAGCGGTGTGTACATTATTTACTACTACAATGTATTCAAGAAATGAGGCATACTATTCCCCTATTCGTTTGAGTCGTCATTATTTTTCCTTCCATTTCGAAATATCTCCAATAGATTATGTAGATAGTTCAAGGATAAACTCGTAAATGCGTACGTTTGCTTGTGTTTTCATTTCAATGATATACTCAAAATGCACACATTTGCCCTTGTTTACATATATATATATATATATATATATATATATATATATATATATATATATATATATATATATATATATATATATATATATATATATATATATATATATATATATATACGTGTGTGTGTGTGTGTGTGTGTGTGTGTGTGTAGCAAAATAAAAGAGATGTATGCATTTTTAAGCTTTTCTTCTTTAAATATCAAAAGCCTTGAGAAGGATGATACAGTGGTTTGAAATACATCAATCCATTAATTTATCAAGTTGGATAAAGAAGAAAGATATAAAAGATATTGTATGAACCTCGACAAAAAGTTCTCTGCAGTAGACAGAACTTGAAAAATAAAATATTAAAATATGGAAATACTTTACGCAAAAGAACTCTAGAAAATGGGTAGACCTGTTGGAAAATCGGAACTCTAGAAAATGGGTAGACCTATTGGAAAATCGGAACTCTAGAAAATGGGTAGAACTATTGGAAAATCGGAACTCTAGAAAATGGGTAGACCTATTGGAAAATCGTAACTCTAGAAAATGGGTAGACCTATTGGAAAATCGTAACTCTAGAAAATGGGTAGACCTATTGGAAAATCGGAACTCTAGAAAATGGGTAGACCTATTGGAAAATCGGAACTCTAGAAAATGGGTAGACCTATTGGAAAATCGGAACTCTTGAAAATGGGTAGACCTATTGGAAAATCGGATCGCGGGACAAAATAGTACTTTTCACAAATATTCATAGATACAACAAAACAAGCAAAGTAGAAAACATATATCTGGGTTAATATATTTGGTAAAATAATTCACACGACTGGGATTTCAAAATATAAATCTATACAGGTTGAATTAAAAGAACATATTGTCTGCAATTTGGATTCTCTATAATGGACAGAATATTAAGAGGACATTTTACAAGCAGGAGAGCTTTCTTGGGTTGACAAACACATTGATTTGTTCACTTTGGAGACAAAAAGGATTATTGTTAGTAAATCTATGTTGATGAAATCGAAAACGCATGGCTCCTCTTTTGATAGCTGGAAGCCAGCTGAAACACTGTGGGGCTAAAACAAAGGGAAGATTTACAAAATTCCAAGAAACACTTCAAAGGAATACCAGACCAATTTTAATGAAGGACATATATTGTGACATTTTGTATGCTTAAATTATTGTAACGAAACGATTTGTAGACAAAAAGTTATTCTTGCGAACAATCATTAAATGACATAACCGTTTCAATTATCTAAGTTGGCGCAACAATCGTAAATAGATCATTATAGATTTCGGAAAGAACGCGCTTAATAGTGCTGAAGAAAATGGGTTTATTGTCTTGCCAGACTATTTCTTTAACGAAACTGAACATACCAAGATAAAAAGAATAATTTTTATAAACTTTAAAAATTAAATGACTTTAAAGAGCAATCATAACATGGAATTCGTCTGTAAATATTAAGTAATAAATTAAGCATTATCCATTGTTATGTGTGAGTTACAGATGTGTTATAAATGTGTTATATATGTGATATGTCTGTTATAGACGTCTAATATATTTTAGAGATGTGTTAATATGTGTTTATGTTATATATGTGTCATATATGTGTTAGAGATGAGTTACATGTGTTTTAGATGTGTCATATTATCCATTGTTTATCCATTGTTTTTTGGGGGGTTTTTTTTGTTTTTGTTTTTTGTGAGTTACATATGTGTTGTTAGTAAAGGTGTCATGCTATAGATGTGATATTTCTGTTATAGACGTCTTATCAGGGCCGGCGCTTCCGCTAGGCGAACTAGGCAATCGCCTAGGGCGTTGGACTAAGGGTTTATTTCATGATGGGCGGGTGGGGAAGGGCGTGAGTGGAAGGGGGCGCCAGATATCTGATCTCGCCTAGGGCGCCAAAATGCCTTGCACATGCCCTGCGTCTTATATGTGTTAGGGATGTGTTAATATGTGTTATATGTTATATATGTGTCATAGATACGTTATGAATGTGAAATACATGTGTTATGGATGTGTTATATGTGTGCGTTATATGTGTTATAGATGTGTTGTATATGTGTTATAAGTACGTTATGTATGTGTTATATATGTGTTATAGATATATTTTGCATGCTGAAAGAAAAGCCAGTTAACCAGACGGAACAAGAATCAGGGATTCCAAAATAGGATTACCAGTATGTTATAGATGTCATCCAAATTAAAATCACTGTGTGACCTGCATTAAAATAGGCCACTACCGAACTACATGTATTGAAGTAAAATAGGCCACTACAGAACTACATGTATTGCATTAAAATATGCCACTACAGAACTACATGTATTGCATTAAAATAGGCCACTACAGAACTACATGTATTGCATTAAAATAGGCCACTACCGAACTACATGTATTGAATTAAAATATGCCACTACAGAACTACATGTATTGCATTAAAATAAGCCACTACAGAACTACATGTATTGCATTAAAATAGGCCACTACGGAACTACATGTATTGCATTAAAATATGCCACTACCTAACTACGTGTATTGCATTAAAATAGGCCACCTCAGAACTACATGTATTGAATTAAAATAAGTCACTACCGAACTATATGTATTACATTAAAATAAGCCACTACCTAACTACGTGTATTGCATTAAAATAAGCCACTACAGAACTACATGTATTGCATTAAAATAGGCCACTACAGAACTACGTGTATTGCATTAAAATAGGCCACCTCAGAACTACATGTATTGCATTAAAATAAGTCACTACCGAACTATATGTATTACATTAAAATAAGCCACTACCTAACTACGTGTATTGCATTAAAATAAGCCACTACAGAACTACATGTATTGCATTAAAATAGGCCACTACCTAACTACGTGTATTGCATTAAAATAAGCCACTACAGAACTACATCTATGTGTTATAGATATATTTTGCATGCTGAAAGAAAAGCCAGTTAACCAGACGGAACAAGAATCAGGGATTCCAAAATAGGATTACCAGTATGTTATAGATGTCATCCAAATTAAAATCACTGTGTGACCTGCATTAAAATAGGCCACTACCGAACTACATGTATTGCAGTAAAATAGGCCACTACAGAACTACATGTATTGCATTAAAATAGGCCACTACAGAACTACATGTATTGCATTAAAATAGGCCACTACAGAACTACATGTATTGCATTAAAATAGGCCACTACTGAACTACATGTATTGCATTAAAATAGGCCACTACAGAACTACATGTATTGAATTAAAAAAGGCCACTGCAGAACTACATGTATTGCATTAAAATAGGCCACCTCAGAACTACATGTATTGCATTAAAATAAGTCACTACCGAACTATATGTATTACATTAAAATAAGCCACTACCTAACTACGTGTATTGCATTAAAATAAGCCACTACAGAACTACATGTATTGCATTAAAATAGGCCACTACCTAACTACGTGTATTGCATTAAAATAAGCCACTACAGAACTACATGTATTGCAGTAAAATAGGCCACTACAGAACTACATGTATTGCATTAAAATAGGCCACTACCTAACTACGTGTATTGCATTAAAATAGGCCATATGATGTAGAGTTCTTAAAGAATACGATAGGTCAAAGCCAATATCAAGGTCAATGTCATTCATTTAGCATATATGTGCTAAACGTTTATAATTGGAAATGTATCAATATATGCGTGTCAAAAACCTTTAGGTGGGCAACCAGACAACAAATCATAGTCATTCTTAATGCCTTGAAAATGTCATTGAAGTTTCATAGACATCATTACTTAAATACTACTATTGTTATGATTACCCATTGGCATAGAAGGCAAATTCCACATTAATATGAATTATCAGCGTTACAAAAGTAATTAATATGAACCATGTACCATGCCGAAATTATTTTGAAGACGAAAGGAAATCGAAATGGTATGATGGTTTTACCAGAGTCCACGTGTTGCCCTTAAAGATAATAATTACTTTAAATCTGTTAAAATTAGATCAGCACTGTCCTGCGTGAAGATTTGACAGCGACCGCTTATTATTATTATTATTATTATTATTATTATTATTATTATTATAGCTTCTCGCTTTCGAGACTGAACAGTGTGCCCAAAAGAGCATAAATGTTTGCCAAACAATTCACTTTCAAATTTTTGAAAGCTTGTTGGTTTTGCCAGTTTTACTAAGTGTGTGCCCTTCGATTTGATTCACTTTCAAATTTCTGAAAGCTGCATTTCCATTGGCTAACACAAAGATCATCAGAACAAGACCCCTAAGCAGTCACCTTCAGATCTTTATGTAGACAGTGGAGATCTAATTTTAATCAGATTGATAATAGGTTAGAAAGAACAGAGTTGACTAAGATAATAGGTTGGAAAACAACAGAACATAATCATATGCATTGTTACAATTTGGGTCCATGGTTGTCATGTTCACGCTGTATTCACATCTGGATTTAATTTTATGTCTTTGACAAACCTTGAGTAATGAAAAAGTCCACACAAAAAAGTTTTATTTCCACACTTAAATTCCCAGCTGCATACAGTTTGACAAGATAATATTTGCTTCATCAATTTCTAAAAGTCAAGCAGAGAAAGGTATCACACCAAAGTTATATTGCAATCAGGCATTGTTTCTAAGTATTAATATATCAAGATTCAAACGTAACTGTTCGATTTTTTAATATTACAACAAACCTGGAAGCCTCCTGTAAATAGAGTAATGCAAGGGATGTTACTCTATCAATCCATTAGGGCTTCTTATTCGAGTAGTACCCCTTCCGACACTATTAATTATCCTGCACTTGAAAACCTTTATTTTATTTCTTTTCTCTTCTTACATTCGCCTTAATTGCAAACAAGAACATGGTTAGAGCTTTGTCGATAATATTATTCAATCCTTACTTGTTGTTATGAAGTATATGATTGGGGTGGGGTGCTCCCAATATTTTTATAGAAGTCCCACCCAGGCTCTATTTTGTTGGAAGTTAAATTTAGAGAAATATAAATATAACGTTCCGAGCCGCGGTCAGCAATGCCGATGGTTAGATGGTTAGTAATACAAAAATTTTGAAATTCAATGAATAAGAATTTAATAACAATTCAATAATCAAATGACTCAAATTTCCAATTACACTCCTTCCGCTCAACCCTTTAATAAGCCCACTGCATCACTTGATTAGCAGTGTGTAAATGATTTCCAACTGTCCTTGCATTTCTACTCATCTGTTGTATTTTTTTCTCTCTCCTATTTCTACCAATTCCTTCTCCTCTTCCTCTCCGACCTTCTCCAAATTCCTTTTCTCCTCCTCCTCCTTCTCGTCTTGCTTCACTTTCTCTCTCGTAACTAAATTTATGTCGACTGAGACTGCCTCGGCTACAGTCCCAATTCCATCTTTAAATCTTGAAGACATGGGACTCAATGGAACCGGAAGCTCTCTGTCCACTAAAAAGCTTAATGTGAAAACACCAGGACAGTATAATCTTTTTCCTTAGCCCTCTCATTTCACACAACACATATCATATTATCAGATAACGGCTATTAAATTACTTGCGTCACGCATTCATTCACATCGAGATACCCATACGTTCTTGCATAGTAAAACAAACATCATAATACAGCACGGTATCTCTCTCTTGGTAGTCTCTCGAGTCGAGGAAGACAAGTTGTGCATTTTCATTCAACGGTGGACGCGCATGTGACTCCGGAGTCCGAATTCTGATACACACATGCGGTTGCAGGTGGGGCATGGGACACCGGTGGTTGTTGGTATCTGGGATACTTTCTGTGGCGTCTCTCACGGGTTGCGGCAAGACGCTGGCGGTGGTCAGCCTCAAAGGTGGAGCAGGCTTTTCTGGTCAGGTCTCGCCAATGCTTTCTGTCTGAGGCAGCGTGCTCGAGCTGGCGTGGTTGAAGGTCTGCCCATTTGATGTTTGTCTTGAGGTTGTTTTTGTACCTCTTGTGAGGGCGGCCTTGGTTTCGGTTCACCAGGGATAGCTTGCCATAGAACAACTGCTTTGGGATTCTGCTCTGATCCATGCGGATGACATGGCCAGTCCATCGAAGCTGGGCCTGGATTATTTTGGATTCGATGCTTGTTGTATTGGCTCTATCAAGGACTTCCAGGTTGGTGATTCGGTCCTGCCACTTGATCCGCATGATGGATCTCAGGGAGCGCTGGTGGAATTGTTCTAACTGACTGATGTGCCTTCTGTAGAGTGTCCACGTTTCACAGCCATATAATAGAGACGTGAGGACAACTGCATTGTACACCTTCAGCTTCGTTGACAGGCGTATGTCCTTGTGCTGCAAGACGATGGTTCGGAGTCGTCCTAGTGCTTGACTGGCTTTTTGGGTCCTCGCAGTGATCTCTTTGTCCAGAGAGCCATCACTAGATATTGTGCTGCCCAGGTATTTGAAACTGTCCACATTCTTCAGCTGCATGTTGCTAATTGGTGATACAGGGTTGCGAATGGACAGTGTTTGGGGCGGGCTGGAAGATGACTTCTGTCTTTCCTATACTAATTGTAAGTCCAAATAGGTTGGAGGCTTCAGAGAATCTGTCCACGATTGCTTGTAGGTGAGTCTCTTCATGGGCCATGAGGGCGCAGTCATCTGCAAAGAGTGCATCAATGATGAGTCTTTCTAGTGTCTTGGTTTTTGCAGCTAGGCGACGGAGATCAAACACTGATCCATCCAGGCGATACCTAATGTAGATGCCAGTGTCAATGTCCCGTATGCCATGGAGCAGTACCTGTGTGAAGAAGAGGTTGATGAGTACTGGAGCGAGTACACAACCCTGTTTGACACCATTAGATATGGGGAATTTCTCTGTGGGTTCACCGTCTGAGAGAATCTCTCCATTCATGTCAATGTGGAGGAGCCGGATGAGGTTGGTAAACTTCTGAGGACAACCAAGTTTCTTGAGTACTACCCACAGTGCGTCTCTGTTGACTGTATCGAAAGCCTTTGTCAGATCCACGAAGACAGCATATAGATTCATGTTCTGCTCAAGGCACTTCTCTTGGACTTGTCTCACTGCGAAGATCATGTCAACAGTGCTGCGGTCTGGGCGAAAACCACACTGAGACTCGGGAAGGTTATTTTCTGACACTGCTGCAATAAGCCTGTTGAGCAAGATGCAAGCAAATATTTTGCCAGCAACGGAAAGCAGGGAGATGCCTCTGTAGTTACTGCAGTCCTTACGTGTGCCTTTATTTTTATAGAGGGTCACAATTGATGCATCACGGAAGTCGTCTGGCATCTCTTCTTCCGTCCAGATGCTGATTAGCACGTTGTAGAATGCCTCCAGAAACTGCTTACTGAGAGTCTTGTACACCTCCGCTGGGATACCATCCTTTCCAGGTGCCTTGCCACAGTTTGTTTGTTTGATGGCCCTTCTCAATTCCTCCATCTTTGGCGGAATATCCAGTTGGTTGAGCATTGGCTGTTGGGGTATTTGGTCAAGAACAGATTGGCTGACCGATGAGGGCAGGTTTAGGAGCTGATTAAAGTGCTCTTTCCATCTTTCCTTAATGCCATTCTTGTCTTTTATTAATGTACTGCCATCTGCAGCAAGCAAGGGCGTAGGGATGGACTTTGTGTGGCTGAAGATTGACTTTATGGCGTTGTAGAACTCTTTGGAGTTGTTAGTGTCGGCATAGCTTTGCACTTCGTCAGTTTTCTTTTCCCACCATTGGTCATGCATCCTACGGATTTCTCTCTGAGCCTCAGCCTGAGAGGATTTGAAATGATCTTTTTTGGGGATGGAGTTTGTGTCATTCTGCCAGTCCATAAAAGCTTTGTTTTTTTCTGGCAAGCAGATCTTCAATGGCAGCGTTGTTCTCGTCGAACCAGTCTTGATGGCTTCGCTTCTTTCGACCCATGGTTGCCATAGCTGTTTCTCTTATTATGTCCCTGAGCTTGTTCCATTTTTCAGAGGCGTTTCCACATAACGGTCCGTTTGTTGACAGCATGTCATCTAGTCTCTTCTGGAAATCGAGCTGGGTGGAAGGCTGCTGCAGTTTGACAATGTTGAGGGCTGTGCGCACAAACTTAGGACGTCTTAGGTGGTGAGGGGCAATGTGAAGCTGTAGGGTAGTTCTGACAAGTCTGTGGTCTGTCCAACATTCTGCTCCTCGCATGGCTTTGGTGATTTGGACATCCTTGGCATCACGCTGGCGTACTATTATATAGTCAATTAAGTGCCATTGGCGAGATCTGGGGTGCATCCAGGTGTTCTTGTGTTTGTCCACCATTCTGAACATTGAGTTTGTGATTAGGAGGTTAAATTCTGTGCATTTGCTGAGTATGAGCAGGCCGTTCATTTTGCCGACACCGTGCTTGCCAAGCACACCTTTCCATCGAACATAATCGCAGCCAATACGGGCATTGAAGTCCCCCAGTAGTATGATCTTGTCGTCAGCTGGAATTGAGCTAAGTACAGAGCTGAGGTCCGTATAGAACTGCTCGATGGTTTCTGCTTGACTCGATAGGGTAGGGGCGTATGCACTGATGATTGTTGCGTGCCGTTTGTGGCTTATAGGTATTCGCAATTTCATTAGCCTCTCATTGATACCAACCGGCATTTCCGGGAGTTGCTTCAAAAGACTTGATTTGATAGCCAGGCCGACTCCATGGATCCTGTCCTCATTTTGGGCTTTTCCTTTCCAGAAGAATGTGTAGCCGCTGGCTAGCTCAGTAAGAGAACCCTCTTCTGCGAACCTGGTTTCACTCAAGGCTGCAATGTCAATATTGTAGCGTGCTAACTCTTTAGAAACTAGAGCTGTTCTCCTGTGGGGTCTTGCTACGTTTTCTTTGTCCATGAGAGTACGGATGTTTCATGCTCCAATAAGAAGTTTTTTTCGTCGATTATTTCGACCGCAGATATGGATGATCTTGCCAGCCGCGGTATGCTGACCAGATTTTTACAAGGCAAGCTTTTTTAGGCCACCTTTTCTAGGCCTCTCCCTATTCAGGGTGAGCAGAGCCGTCCTAAAAAGGTCTGCTCAGTCACCCCTGGATGCTGCCGAACTGTTCTGCTGCCTTGGGTACAGAGCAGAACGACCACTTGTCCATGGGCCGCCTACGTGCAGGTCTCTGACTACAACTCCCAGTGGTCATCTCCACCTGTTGCGTCGCCAGTCGCCGATCGCCGTAGGACTTTGGTAGATGTTGGTAAAGAACGATGAGTGTGATGATAAGGATGAATGATAGGTGCACAACACAACCTGTGCGTGAAGGAGATGAAAGTGAAACAGCCTTTGCACAGAGACAGCCTCACTCTCTCGGCCTTGGTAGTTAGAACTCAGTGGTACGAAGATTCGCCACGGCTGGGGACTACTTCGGCTGCATTGGATGGCTATGACGTCTTCCGTGCCTTGTCATACCCTACGCTCTCCACAAAGAGTTTGCAGATTCGCCTTTGTGGCCGTTGGATCACTCAGTTGATCTCTTCCGCCCACTCTGCCGAATCTGGCTTTACATGCAAGGATAGGCAAGCTCCTAAGTCACCGAGGGTTTGAGGCCCGTCAGCTACCCTCAACCTGGTTTAGCCGGCCAGTCGAAGCCGTTACCCGTGGTGTGGCCGCTGTGCATGCTACAGCTGCTTGGAGCCACAGGTGAGGGCTGAGCGCCTGGTGAGGACCAAAGATGGGCACCCCGAACACCACAGCACTTCTTATACCTACATCAATAAATTCCGCTACATCGGTACATATTCATAATCCCGTTATACTAAGCAATACCACATTAATCAGAAGCATTTCTTTATCTTACAACTCATAAAATGTACGCAAATATTCAAATGCATAGGTTCATAGTAAATAATCTTATATACTTCAACCATGTTTACAAATTCACAATTCAAACGTGAAAATTCTAACGTAACGCATTATATAAAATGCTCTGGTTTAATACGAAGTAACCTAATAGCTACTTACAAAATTAATTCTGGCCACAAGCTAACAATCAACACAATTCTCTACGTAAGGCTCAATCCCATTTCTCAAATACGCATGTAAATGAAACACTGCAAAGGTAATTCTACTTACTAAACGATCCAAGTAATTAGGTGTACATAAAACTAATAATTACAATTAAGATGCCGTAATATTCTCCAAAAAATAGAGCAAATAACTTAATGACCTTGTCGAAGCATTGTGTTGCTTTATAAATTACCTCTAAGTTCTGCCACCAGATTATGAGTGGCTTCGATCTCAGAGTAAACCCTTATTGATATGCAATTCTTTCAGGCAAATACTGAATTAACCGTACGGGTTCAGGTCTGAATTGTGTCACCCATCAATCTGGAGAATTATACATTTTTGTTGTTGTTGATCCAATGCAGGAATGCGATAGTTCAGAATCTGATCTCTATCACACTTGATCATAAAATATATTCTCGTCACGGCTCATTTAATTGTTCCTGCGTTAACAAAAGTCTTCGTTGCTGTATTCATAAATAATTATGTCAACACTCAGTTGTTCTTCCCCGACTGGAGGCAGTGTAATTATTGTGTTAATGGCGTTTGCAAGTACCTCTGTGTCGTGTATAAAAACCCTCACGTGTTGGTACCTTATATAGTATATCCCTTTGATTAATCAGATTTTACGTAGAGATTTATTGATAAAATTCCATTCCCTAAATCAAGTGGTCATAACGTTTGAAATGTATCATTGTAAATAAACCGGATTATTGGGTTCCTGTAGAATCAGATATCCAGGAGGTACTTGCGGAGTAATGAATATAGAATATATCCTTGCTGGGCTTGATTTGATTCTTCAAGATTTGCGTGACAGCTGCTATCAGTAACATCACCTACAATATTGACTACAATCGCTGATGTTATATTTACAATTCCTGGTGACACACGACGACTTCCACCATATGGATTATTGTTACCTTTGAGAATACCTGCTGGAGGATTTAAGAACGTTAGGAAAGGTTTCGTTTACTAGATCGGTAAGTAATTTCTTTAGTTCATCGGTTGCAAGTGATGGTATTACAAATTTGTTTTTTTTTTTCCAGTTTTTTTTTTTTAGTGATCAAGAAATGCCTTATCTGAACTGAATTTGTGTGCGGATCCAAATTCATGATATTCGTAAATATACATTACTTGAACAGGAATTCGCCAATTAATGTATGCAATATCTTCTATAATCTGATTCAAATGCTGTGTTATTGTTGATAGCAATACGCCGGTTCCAGCAGTAATTGCAGACACGGAATATACAATTATGTCAACGACAACTTCACGTCTGCGAAATTGTTTTACTTTTGCTGTATACTCAACTATATTTTTAGGTTATTTTGCCATTCACGCACCTGAGTGCACCTGTGCTGTTGGTAGCTCTATATATTTAAGTAGGTGGTACTTTAGCGACTAATTCATAACATCAGTGATAAATCAAGCCGAATCGTTTTCTCATCCTATTCCACTTCAAATGTTACTTCGTCGTTTTGCTCCAACATCACTAACATAAATCCACTAGATTTTGTTAGTGGATAATACCGTGGTATTGTAGTAGATATTGTAAATACTGCAAGACCTAGTCTTGCGAACCTGTATATACCGGTAACCTCGGCGCGATGATTAATGGATTTATAGAGTGGCGACCATATTATTGATCCAGACGCTGCACTATATACTAATCTATCCGTGATCTTTTCATGTCAGATAGCAAAATATCAACGACTGCTGGATTTCCAAAAATATCAGTAATGTTTCTATGAATGTTTCTTCGAAAATTCATAAACAATTGTACTTAGAATATTCAGTTTTAAATGAGGTCATTTCATTATTAACTGAAACTAAAGATTTCATCACTAGAGGGTTTTATTTTCGAAGTATTTGTTCGTTACAGCGTCATTGTTTGATTCTGGTTCTCCTAGATCAGTAATTTATTATTGACATATTAATAGAACCAGTCATTGTATCGCCAGATTTTTATACTAGACCAAGAATATTATCTGATGTCGTTGACATAATAACACCGGATTTAAGATTGACATTAATATCAAACACAGCTATGCTATTTTCAGTTACTCCATTAATTTTAACGAAATATCTTTCAATGAAAGATTACTCTTTGAATTATCTTCTCTTGAAATACAACCACTTCGTTTGGATATACATATGCAAGATTTAATAATTCGAATATTCATTCACTAATTATTGTATTTACATTTTCGAGTGATATTCCGTCAGTTGTGTGTTTTTGTTTAGATAAAGATTTTCCATAAATATATATTATTATATTTTTAAGATCTGTGTAAAACGATAGCTGTTACTTGTATAATCATACACGACTTTATTGGATGATTTGGTTGATTTTTATACAGCGTCGTTCTTCACAGCCACATATTGGTGGATCAGTTATTGTCTGTGTTGGTAATGTTGAATACCGAATTGGAATTTAAAGTTTTGTGGTCCCAGTCCATACGAATCAAAATAAACAATTGCACGTGGATTAATTGTGTAAGCGACCCATTGCCACGAGTACCTGGACCAGAACTGTTGTCAAGATTAACGATACCAGTTTTAATATTATTTGGTTTATTTTGGTAATTGATCACGTATAAAAAAATACCTCTAACGTTTTTTGTTTATTATTTTCCAGCAGGATTAATTAAATCAAAATTAGACATTGAAAGTATCAACGAAGTGTCCCGGGAAGTCTCAGACCTTTTCCGTACCATAAATGTGGAGTTCCTGATAATCATACTCGTTTTTATAAATCCCTTTCCTGTTATTTTATCAACAGCCATTTTACCCAGACCTTCGGCAGCACTACTTAACACACCACGTGCAGCTGCTTTTTCAATGGTTGGTGCTGCAGCAGCTATTCACGCTGGTAAAGCTGCGAAGTGTGGATAAATATCACCTGTTTTAATTGTCTTTAATGGAACTCGGATAAAGATAGATCTATACTACGGTCTTTGATTCTGAAGCTTTGAAAGATTGCTTTAGCTTTGTTTTCATTAATGATAATTTATTTGGACCACCACTAGCAATTTGATCTTTCTTGAACATTAATTGTTTCCCGCATTTACTTGCAAGTATTGATTCTAATTTTTTTCAGCTGACCAGGAGTCAAAGTGACCTTAACTTGACTACATGAAATTATAATCATGAGCGACTTAAGTACATGTTTTCTACGGGGTATCCATGACTCTTATTCATCCACCGGTGCCTTCAAGTAATATCGCTTTGTCTGAAAGAATAATTGCGATTCCTCTGTAATTAAGAATTACTGCATCGTCTCTGTTGACACGAGATCGAAAGTGTATATCAACGAACGTTTGTCTATTTTAAATAAAGAAATTCCAACGAAAAGTAATAAATTGGATGCAATGTTGTGAAATCTAGATGTGATATTTCTAAAAAGCATCAATATTTTTTTTTATCAAGTCCCATAAATGTCATCAAACGATGATATGCACGCGCTAAATAATTTTGATCAAAATGTATTATTATATGTTCAGATGGTTCTTGATGATCATTTATTCTCTAATAGACTTCAGAAACACCAAGTTTATCAAATATCATTGGTTTAATCATTCAACATTTTGAAGAGCACTGAAAATATGCCTTGGTGCAGAAACTTGTTGTGATGCTATATCCCATGTAAATATAACATTCAAAGCACTTTGAACACTATCTGTATTTACTGTTAGCCATGATAGTAATGATTTACCACTTGAATCCATAAAAGAAAGTAACATTTGTTCTTCAGCGAGCGATGGAGTCATCATCGGTATCAACAACGAAAGCTTAAATAATATTACTTTATCATTAGGAATAACAGCAGCACCATCACGCCAGACAACATCATCATCATCACCTTTTCTAATAAGTAAAATTCTATGTTTTGCTCCAAACATCATCTTTCTAATATTTCTACATTATCCAAAGATGTGGGAAAATGTAATTGCACATGTAAATTTTTTTAGCATTGATTGACAGTAAGGAATCCTGAGTTGCAGTAATTGTTTTGTTTTAAAATATCAAAAGAAGTGCCTGATCTAGCTTCATATCCAGAACGGTCTGGTTTTTGGATCAATTGCAGTGTCTTGCGCTGTTCTTATTTGAATATTTTACCTACTATCTTGTATAATCATCTGAATATCTTGCTAAGCCTATTATCGTTGAGGCAATCTCAACATTATGCTGAATTTTTTCAATCTCTTTTCCATCAATCATATAGACCGCACTTTTAAAAAAAACCATCATACCATTAATACCAAAACCAACTCTCAACCTAGCAACATATGGGTCATTAACAACGACATTTGTTACACGTTCTCCTTCTAATTCAGTAAACGCTTCATATGGTAAGATATATCTACAAGTATCCTGAGCTTGTAGTTCAATTCTTCCACGCTGATTTGGTTGTCATGCTTCATAAGAATAATATTGAAAATCGTGTGTAGATTCATCTTCGAGAATCGGTGTTTCCATATCGAATGCTAGATCAGATATATGTTCAAACATTTAACTAAAATTATTAACGTCCAACACGAAGACCACTTCCTGCTATTAACTTTGCAGTTAAATTTCTTTGTGTTTAATCAGACAATTCTGCTTATTTTTATTTTGCAGCTTGATTTATTACTTTACTGACATTTACGGACATAACTGCAGTGCTGTGTAATTTTACTGGTGGTGGTGGCTGAGGTTCTTTTCGTAGTATTAATCGTGCTAGTCTGTCCGTAATTACTAAGAGCGCTTTGCTGGCAACATTACCAATAGTACTAGGAGCTTTATCACGAACAAAATCAATAGCTTTCATTCCTAATTGTTTTGCAGTTGGTATTGCTTTTGGTGATATCCTTCTATATAAACAATGCAGAACATCACCGACTCCATCTCCATTTTTTCAATGTCCAAGATCAAGTAATTAAGGCATTGCCCAATGGAATTCTTTAAGCAGCCTTGGGCGTTGAAAAATTGTCTGATATATTACTTACTAAAAACAAATTTATTCGACAAAGTAATAAAATAAGTTAAAGAACAAAAAGAAACATCGATAATAACTAGTGTTTGGTAATTCAGAAAGTCTATAAAACTAACTTATTTTATTTTGTTTTAAACAAGATAATTCATGAAGTATCTTGAAGATTAATTCAGAAGAGTTTATAAAATCAATTTATATTATTTTTTAAATAAATAAAATAGATATTCTGATTGATATTTCTGAGGAAAAAAAACATATATATATGGAATACACTACAACCCAATTGATCTATGTTGTTGTGTTTCACAGGGGTCTATTCTTGGACCTGTTCACTTCATTCTAGCCACTCAGCTGCTCTCAAGTGTCATAGATCATCATTTAGTTGTACGCTGATGACACCCAACTGAAGTTGATAATACAATTCAAGGAGTAGAGAAGTGCATTTCTGATGTTAAATCATGGATGACATGTAACAAGTGCAGATGAATGATGATAAAACTGAGGCCATTCTGATCACAATACAAATACGTTCTCATTCACATCCTTTACCTCAAACAATAAATATCAGCAATACCAACGTAAATTCACAGTCAGTACGAAACTTAGGTGTTACTATGGACAGTACTCTCACACTGCACCAACATGTCATGAACATAGGCAAGGCTGCATCTCTTGAGCCGCATCAGCTCCATTCGCAAATATATTTCAGTTGATGCCACTAAAACATTTGTGTTTATTAGCACTCTCAAAACACGACTACTTAACTCAACTCTGGCTAGTTCGTTTCAATATCTACTCCAGAAACTTAAAAAAAGTTTAAACAAAGTGCTGCTCGGATCATCCTTAGAGTTCCACAATCAGAGCATACCTCCCCACTGCTCTGTACAATACACTGGCTATCCATTCTATCCAGAACAGCGCCTAATTTTTAGAAGCTCTAACCTCTTTACAATATTGGAGGACACATAAAATAAAAGTAAATAGCCAGACTATTGTATTGCTTTAGTGCCCTTTCGAGGAAATTCGTTTTTTTTTATAAAAAAAATTTGGACAACACACACAGACACACACAGAGCTGACCTGATCCGGGCCTGTCATCTGTAGACAGGTCACCTTCCAAATCAAAGACACGTTGTTAAAAGTTGGGGAAAATATTACTTCAGACACACTAAAAGCACGTACAAGGAGAAAACGGAAGTCTAAAGGATAAATATCTATCTTAGGCAATCACATTGATTAGTTTCTTCGTAAGCAGCAGAGGATCTGCTGACAGCATGTCATTGCCAAAAGGGCTTTCAGCACATGCTGTCCTTTTATATCTCACCACTAGCACATGATGACCTTCACGACACACCACCAGCCCATGATGTTCTTTCACGAATAACTACTAGCACATGATGCCCTTCACGGCACACCACTAGCACATGCTATCCTTTCACGACTCACCACTAGCACATAATGCCCTTCACGACACACCACTAGCACATTATGTTCTTTCACGAATAACCATTAGCACATGCTGTCCTTTCACGACTCACCATTAGCACATGCTGTTCATTCACGACTCACCACTAGCACATGATGCCCTTCACGGCAATCCACTAGCACATGATGTTCTTTCACGAATAACCACTAGCACATGATGCCCTTCACCGCAAACCACTAGCACATGCTGTCCTTTCAGGACTCACCACTAGCACATGATGCCCTTCACGGCACACCACTATCACATGCTGTACTATTACGACTCACCACTAGCACGTGCTGTTCTTTCATAGCACAGCACAGATATTCTCCAGCACGGCACATCACTAGCACACGCTGTCCTTTCACGACTAATCACTAGCACATGATGCCCTTCATGACACACCACTATCACGTGATGCCTTTTCACGACACACCACTAGCACGCGCTGTTCTTTCGTAACACAACACACAAGCACATTCTATCTTTTCACGACACACCAGTAGTACATACTGTCCTTTCATGATACACCACTTGCACGTGCTGTCTGTTCATAACATCAGTAGCACATACTGTCCTTTCACGACAACACTACAAATTCGATTTACTTACGAATTGTTGGTGTCGGGATTCTTTCTAGATTCAAGCAGAGAAATAGAAGAGCTGGCATTACTGCTTGGTTTGATGCAGGAGTTTGATGCTTATTTAATAGCCGGATGGAGATTATGTCGTCAACTGCGTATCCTCAGTGTATATTAACACATTCCTAATTCACCAATTTGGTATATGTGAAGTGCCAAATTTTCGGTCGATCTATTAATAAACCATTAGTTGTGGCCAGATAACCATTAGTTAGATTTACGAGACATCGTGCGAGAGAGAGAGAGAGAGAGAGAGAGAGAGAGAGAGAGAGAGAGAGAGAGAGAGAGAGAGAGAGAGAGAGAGAGAGAGAGAAGAGAGAGAGAGATCTGTATAGTAGGATGTGGCCGTTGTACTAATTAACCGTATTTGTTCAGAGCCGACTGACCGACGGCGACCTTGTAAAGTTTCATTTTATCACGAAAATGTCAAAATTGAGAGAATACAGAGATTCTTTTACTTAAAACCAAAGCATGTCATATTGACCATGACGTAAGCGACTTTTAGAAGGAAGCGGGAGAAAATGCATTTGATTCTGATAGGTCACGGTTAAATTAGGAGTGCGCTTTACACGAGAAATCTTTAGAACATAATTTCGGACTAGCTAAATTAGAATTTAGTCTGAATGTGTTCCTGTGAGAGGAGACAGTGTCGAATTATTTTAGTAGGTCTCCGAATGTTATTTGAGAGAAATGCATTCGTATGTTAAGCAGTAGACCAGGGGAAAAAAACGCCAAAAACATCGGTTGAGTGACACACCAAAACACAAGGTATTGTCTCAATTCCACGTTTATTGTGATACAATTAATATAATGTCTGCTTCGTTTACAGGTCTACATGATTTCGTTTGATACATTTGTATAATAATGTGTTTTGTATTATGAATCAGAAGTGTTTGCGTGAATTCATTTGATACATTTATTTAATAATGTGCTTTGAATTATGAATTGGAATTCTTACCTTAATTCTTAGTTAAGAATGATGTAGAGTTAATTTATGTCGTAAAAACACTATGCTGAGTATGAATAGGAAGTGTTACGTTACTTCTTGAACTTATCATATTGTTTGAATAATGATTGTGTTCTACGAATTTAATGTATTATATTAGTTAATAATTTACAAGAATACATGTGAATTCGTCGAATTTTGATGTCATAGATAATATATCGACAGTGTATAATTCAACGTCTCGCTTTGCAAGACGTTAATGTTTTAGGTCAAGGCAAAACGAATTAACAAATGGTTAAACTACATTCATTGGAGGACATGTGTAGTTAATTACTAGCCGTAAAATTGTTATCACTGATAGAAATAACTGATTGTTCGAACAAGGAATAACGGACAGTCTCAACTATAACCATTATAACGAGAGACTTAGGGTGTTTTAATTTTCTTTTGGAAGGATGAAAATAGCTTTTAGGAAGACGTGAAGTACAGAAATAAAGACGTACAAGTTGGAAAAAAAGAACTGAGAGGTGCATACATGACAGTGGACAAGTCTGAGTTCGAGCGGAACATCCACGAGGGCAGATTATCTCGAGAGGAACAGACTTCTAGAACAACATTGGATTGAACAGAGAACAGTGAACGTGGTTCGAACATAACAGGTTATGAAAATCGAACAAAGCATTGACTTCAATTGTGCCACTCGATCCTATGATGATTTTTAACTATCAGTAATAGAATGGCTAATTTGTTTGTCTATTTCAAAGCTTATTGTAATTCGGTGAAAGTTTATTTCTAAACCGCGTGTATTCATAATGACAGGAAGTTTCATAATTGTGTATGTATTTGATTAAATTGTTTATTTATCTTTACGGGGGCTCGGAGTTTTTTTGTTCAGTATACCCGCTCAGGTTACCATATACATTCTCTTACTCGAACCGGGCAATTATACCGAGGGCGGTCATCTCTTACATAATGAGTATCAGAGGGGAGTAGGTTATAGTATTATTATTATTATTATTATTATTATTATTATTATTATTATTATTATTATGTGCTGTGCATTCCCCTTGACAAAGTGGGACGTAACACTTATCCTGTGACAAGTGGGGCTTATACAATATTATACGAATAACGGTCATAGCCCGCGAGAACCTGACAGTATCAATATTCACTAAAAAAGAACATGGCTGGCAATGCCGTATTAAACCCTGTGCATGTCTCTGGGCAATTGAAATCTTGCTCCCCCGTCCCCTCGCAAATTATCTCCTTTCAATATTATGTGAAAAACGTTGTCGCTTTGCCATTAGGCTGGTGCCTAGTCGGCCTATTGGGTAATCCGGCACTGATGGCTTGTATATTTACAAGACCAGCCTTCACTAGAAAAGAGCATGACTGGTACTTTTACAAACCCTGTTTATGTTTGGTTACATAAATAAAATTCTGGCAAAGAAGAATCCAGATATCCAACATGAATGTTCACTGAAGGTGCACAAAGTGATTTAGGAAAACTAATTCAGAGTCCGATACATTATCTATTCTTCCAGTGTAAGAGATTCGTACGTAAAAATGATGGCGTAGAGAAACGAGATTTTTTTTCTCTTTCTTTTCTTCTCATAACAAAACGTGTCAACTGTGTGAGAGTTTCTAAAATTATGATGCGAACGTTTGGTTTAAAATGCACATCCTTTGAAATGACAAATGAATGTGTGTGTGTGTGTGTGTGCATCGTTCTTTGAGATGACAATTTGGAAAGGTGGGATATAACATTTATATGGACTTTTTATACAACCTTTTAAAAAGTTCATTTGTGACTAGAAATTACATACCGTAAGTAATAAGCCTGATTAGTAAGCCTCCACCCCCCCACCCCCCAAAAAGATGTGTAAATAACAGAAGTTTCAGACAGAAGATTGTTTTTTTTCTTTCTCACATTTCTAAAGGAATCTAAAAGGCGAGCTGTATGAGCAATCAAATTAAAGAGAGACGGCTTTATGCTAACTCAACACACCACTTTGTGCCAGAGACATTTCGAGCTTGAATGTTTCTCTAAAGACCCAAGAGCAGCGCCATTGTCAGAATTTGACGAGTCCTGTTTATCTTTATCCCACGAATTTATCCTGTAAGGTTGGATGTTAATATAATATTCTACTTCGGGAATGTTGTTGTTGTTGTTGTTGTTGTTGTTGTTGTTGTTGTAGGGTTAAACGCCATTTTCAGCACACGATAGACTATACATGGCGGCCAGTATATATTGGTAGAGGAAGAACCCGGGAAACCCCCCCCCCCCAAGAAAGAACCACCGACCCACGAGAAGCTACTGGCAATTGATTTTACATAATGTATTATGTAGAAAGATATGACACAATAACGCATGACCGATTGAATAATGACTTTGTTTACCAATTCAAATTTCAACCTCAATTGAATTATCATTTCGTACATCCGCTTGTGCAGTAGGAGATATGTATATAAGTGGATGCGACACTCGAATGTATAGATCCAGCTGTCCAAATGAAGATGGTTTCACCATCTAAAGCATAGAGAAGTGTTCTGATTTTAAGTCATGGATGCGGTGTAGTAAGCTACAAATGAATGATGATAAGCTGAATCCATTCGCCCAAAATTAACAGAAAAAATTAAAATCAGCGAATTTTCCATTAAATTTAAACAAACACTTATAAATCTACGTTATTTTTAATCTCTCTCTCTCTCTCTCTCTCTCTCTCTCTCTCTCTCTCTCTCTCTCTCTCTCTCTCTCTCTCTCTCTCTGTGCCTAACGAATTAATCTTTTAGGAAGAAAAGAAAACCTTGGAACATATAGAATACATTCTTCTTCTTCTATTACACCGCTGGGCAGCTCCCGCACTGCACAAAGAACCCATATGAAAGGGTACCTTAAACAATTTCGGAAAATCTTTAAAAGTACTAATAAATAAATAAATAAATAAATAAATAAATAAATAAATAAATAAATAAATAAATAATAGTCTGGAGAAGTACAATTTTTAAAAAAAAAATGTATGGAGCGCAATCGAATTCAATATGAAATAAATAGACAATGCGAAGAACGACACGGAAAAAAATACAAGTTATAAAACAATCAGTTTCTTTCCCTCCCTCCCCTCCCCAACAAAGATAGTACACCGTACTTCGTTCAAAACTAAAAATCAAAAAAATGTTTATAATTTTTTTTCGATTTTTTTAAAAAATATATATTTCAAATGCATATAGCACCAAAATAAACAGCGTACAGGTTATCTCTTGCCAAGGTCGACAAAATGAACTGGGGAATGAATTTGGAGATTATATGAATAAAACCTACTCGGATGATCAACCCAGGAAACACTAAAGATACAATACCCCTCAAATTTTAACTACATAAACGGAAATTTTAGAAAGAGGAGAAAACATATATTTTTAAAAAAACACCAAACTACATATCGGGAGGAACACACCAGCGCATGAAAACTTTGTTCCTTTGTTTAAGAAAATGGGGGCTAGGATCTGCATGGTGCCTGCCACCCCCACCCCCCAAAGCAGATAATATAAGTTCCAGACAGAAGATTAGTTTTTTCACATTCCCGGAAGGCTTTATGGTAACTCAACACACCAGGTTGTGCCAGAGACATTTCGAGTTTGAATGTTTCTCTAAAGACCCAAGAGCAGCGCCATTTTTGTCAAAATCTGACGAATCCTGTACATCTTTGTCCCACGAATCTATCATTTAAGGTTGGATGTTAATGGTATATTCTACTTCGCTAATGTTATTGTTGTTGTTGTTGTTGTTGTTGTTGTAGGGTTTAACGTCATTTTTTCCAGAACACGAAAGGCTATAAATGGCGGCTAGTATTAATGATGGAGGAAGAACACGAGAAAAAAACCCGGAAAACACACCGACCCACGAGAAGCTACTGGCACGCTTTCTCACATACCCCATTGGCCGAATCTGAGACTCGAACCCGTGTAGACAGAGGTGAGATGGCAGTGATCCAAACGGAGAGCGCTTTAGACCACTCGGCCACTTGGGCTATCTGGCTGATTCTCAAAACTTCTGATTCGGACCATGTGAAATATTATTCAGTTTTGTACAGGATTTAAATGTGAAATTTAAAATTGTTGTTAAAGATGATTTTCTCATTATGTCCGAACCCAAGTACGTCGAGCAGTTCATGGTGTAGTTATATATAATGAAATGACGTAAACATTATTATTTTGCATCGGTAATTTAGTAGTGAAATATTTTTTAAACTTCTCGTTCAACTTTAAATAGTTTGCTTTATTAAAACTAATAAAATTACGAAAACACTAACAAATAAGAAGAAATAGACTAAACGATGTTGAACTCAGTAGCGACAGTTTTTCCCGAGTATGCGTCAATGCTGTTTTTTTTAAAAATCGAGTTCAAGTATCATTTATTATTAGGTTGGAGCTTTTTCATATATAAAACTTCACATCATGTTCTTTTTTCCCCAATTAAAATATATCAAATAATTTTGAAGAGCAGAGCAAAAGAGACAGAAGTCTCGTCTGTATTGTTAAGTACAGAAGCTGAGTTGATCAAATGGAAAACTTGAAAAGTTACAAATTTTTTAATTTTAATAAGTTATTAGGTTAAAGAAAGACATCAATAAATAAAACCTTAACAACCATGTGGCGACATCTCACAATTATTATATAAGATCCTTTTACCTGTTCTCTATGGGGCGAGTTCTCCATAATTCATTATCAACAATGCCGGTGTGTATAGTGTCTCAAATGACGTCACTTCCACTATTTGTGAAGGGGAGGGAAGCGTGTTGTTTTATTCAAGACGGATCGGGATATATGATAGGTTTTTCATACATTTCTTCGTAACGAGTAAGAATGAAATGTTCACATTTTCAGAAAGTGACCAATATACATATAGCAAATAATATAAAAAATTAGAGCCAATTTTATTTTTGCATGTTTGTCCCCTTTAAAATACGACACTCGTTATTAAGTTACAATCACATGCTACACATCTGCGACATGATGTCCCAGTGCTAGGCATGACTATAAACTGTCCCACTGCAGACATCGTAGCAATATGACTGAAAAAGGGTAAAAGCTACGTTAAAAATCCAAAATCACACACACGTCCCCCCCCCCTCCACTTACACAAATCACACGCATCCATTGCGTGTTGGAAGATCACTATGTGGACTAATAGCAGGTGGCATACAGTAGTTAATACCAGTCAGCAATAATCTATTGGGGTCACAAAGTACTGTTGATAACATTGTGCCATTCAACTGGGGTGTCATATTACCATAGGTAGAAACTATCCGCATTCTTGGGGTTCTCCTAAGAGTTCCATACCACGTTAGATTGTCTGGATATACAACTTGCCCAAGGGTCCCCACCCCCAGCACACGCATAAACATCCGTAACACAGATAAGCAGTCAATATGAGAATAAATAGATCCAGATTTCGATGAAACAAACTAGCTTACAGGGACTACTGTCATATTTTTCAAAGCGTTCTGACACAAAATGTTGAGTGCGAAGCATGTTCGCTTTAACTAGGTCAGATAAGTGCATCATGGGAAATGGTAATGTTGATAAGAAATACATACATGTATATTTGTTTCGACCAAACAAGTTTATATATCATCTACTTTTGCTTCGACAGACGGCGAATGTTATTGTTGATACGTGTATGTTTAATGATATATCAACAATTTTTTAAAATTAAAAATACAGATGATCAATACGTGATTTGTTAGTTACCTTCACTATCAGCAGCAGGTGTGGTTCCTGCAATAAGGTTCACGGTGCGAGTAAATAAACAGGTGACGAGTCTGTGGGACAGAACACGATGTCGACATGGACACTAGCACATAGGGGGCACATGCTACCCTCCCCCATTCCACCTGTAAACATGTTTTGGCCAACATCAGTAAAACTTAATAGCTGACCACTACAGGGTTTGCTCCTCCCCCCCCCCCCCCAATAATTATGGGGGCAAACATGCCAAGGGGAAAAAGACCCCAGTTCCCCATACATTTTAACTTCTTCAGGGCAAAATTGTAACCATTTAATTGAAACCTTACTGTATGAAACGCTCCTGGTCTTCAGGCCTCATTACTAGAGGCTGCAGTTAACGTGATGGGTGGGCGAGGCGCAGGCTCCGAACCTCCACCGTCTCACCCTAAGTAAAGGAAATGTTCATGATGAATATGTTTTTACGCCTGTGTTTTGATATCGATCGAACTTATTCTTATCCAGGTAATATATTAATAGTGTGTGTGTGTGTGTGTGTGTGTGTGTGCAATTACTTCTTTCTTTCAGACTATCATAAAATCTCATAGCTGTATGTGACATGCAGGAGCGCTGCAATCAATCATGTACCCCACACCTCGCTAATCATACTTATGGGCCCTTTTCAAAATCAAAATCAAAATAGTTGTTTTGATAGGGATTTTGCTCCCCACCCCCACACCACCCCACCCCACATACCTTCCTGTAGTTGTGGTGGTTGCTTAGGAAGTATATACGCCACTAATGATATGCTCAGAGATATATTGATGTCAATCTAATTTTCTTTTTTTGTCAAATTCAATAAAATACGTAAAGTACGTTAGAGCTGTATGTGCCCAATTTAGTCTTTGCACCATGTTTTGGGGTCATATACACCATGGGATTCTACCTGATCGGAGTACATTGATGTGTAATTAGAAATAGGTAAATATACTAAATCAACTGCTACCGGTACAAGCAATATAGCTATTTATATCAAGATTTGTATCAATCCCTTAAATATATAATAACACCATTAAGCACCAGGGGCGCCAGCATACTTTTTTTTTCAAGGGCAGGAGATCAAACATGTAGTGGTCAGCTATTAAGTTTTACGGATGGAAGCCGAAATATGTTTAGATGTGAAATCGGGGTGGGGGTGGGTGGGCGACATTTGTCACAATTCACCCAATTATCCACCCCACCCCCATTTTCTCCATGTGTGGACGCCCATGGTAACCACTGTGTTTGGAATAGATTACCAATATAGGTCATGTGACCTTTTGTTCGTTTATTGAGAGTTCTTTCAAAACATCATTTAAATGTATTGGACTGTTATTTTAGTGACCTTTCAGAAAGAAAATAAAAATTAAATTGCTTGTTCTAGTAGTAGCTGATTAAATATATGCAGATATCTGCAATTATCTCAATGTATTCTTATTAGTCAGATTTAATTACGATGTATAGTTTTTGATATGCTAATTTGATGTCACATGGCGCAAATAAAGGCACATTAGCCTAACTGGTTACAATAACGGCACATTTCTCTTCAATACCAAAGATTAGGGGGATTATGTTTTTTTTTTTTTTTATGGTTTAACGCCATTTTTGAGCACAATATAGACTGTACTTGGCGGCCAATATTAATGGTGGAGGAAGAACCCGGAAAACCCCCGGAAAGAACCACCGACCCACGAGAAGCTACTGGCAAGCTTTCTCACATAACTACATTAGCGGAATCTTAGACTCGAACCCACTCAGACAGAGGTGAGATGGCCGTGATCCGTAACGGACAGCGCATTAGACCACTCGGCCACTCGGGGCCCCAGAGAGAGAGAGAGAGAGAGAGAGAGAGAGAGAGAGAGAGAGAGAGAGAGAGAGAGAGAGAGAGAGAGAGAGAGAGAGAGAGAGAGAGATCCTGTAAATATTCATTTTCGTCGTATTGTTATGAACCATTTAAAAATGGGTGGGGTTATGGTGGGATGGGGATAAAAATAAGATTTTCTTTCGAAAAAGAATTAATTTTTTTATTTTACATCAAGATAATTATTCAACTAATTTTTTTTTTTAAAACTATAAAAAATAATCTAAGCGAGAATATGTTGTTCAACCCCAGGGCCATGTACCCCCATACCCCCAATGAAATAAAGATTTGGTCGCTAACACAAGTAAACAGGCGGAGCACTTCTTCCGTGACAATATCTTCTTGTCATTGTTTATTTGATAAATGATCTCAAATGCATATTCCCGTGAACATAATACAATCATCTGTGTCTTTCTAACAGTGCAGACGAATTCAGATCACGCATTATACTGTTTTACTGTAACGGACTAAAACAAAAGGTCAAGTCATTAGAATAAATGAATATCTGATATTCATCTAACGTTTTCATGCCTGATCTCGTTACACAGTGCCAACACTTACATTAATGCCTAAGTAAGTTTTCACATACCGTACCTAGGTAATGGCGCCAACACGAGAGTTGTTTGTTTACTGTCACCAAGGGAATGGATCATTTCTACCCAACCGTTACCACTGGTAATAAACATAACTGCGTACCTCTCCATAATAAACAGTACATGTTTATACAAAGATAATTATACCTGGTACATTTAAAGCTTGGAATATGCTTTGACACAAGCTACTACTTGCCTTACCAATAACCGCTTAACCACGCCCCTGGTTACTGGCCAATATAGTCATATATAAAATCGGCGTCCCGCTTTTTTAAATTACTTCTGCTCACAAGACACTTTGACGTTGGTGTGAGGATTTGAAGCATTTAACTTCGTTTAACTCTCCTTGTCGCTTCTAAACCAAGCAAAAGATGGTAAGTAAATTATTTATTCACTTTGTTTCACAATCTTTAAATTAAATTTGGGGTTTTCTTGTAATTATGTTTTGTAAAGCTTGTGGCTTCTGAACACATCAAAATTTTAGCATGATGTGTCTTGATTAGGCTATAAAGGGCATGACATATATTTAAAATATACAATGCACTTGAAAAAAAAAGTTTTTTAAGGTGAGCAAATTTTATACTAAAATATACCACATTAACACCAGCTAATAATGTATTGTATCTTTTAATATCGTTAGTTAGCATAGTTCTGAACATGTTCCAACACGAATGAAATTGTGCATAGAATTCAAAATTACACGTTATGTATTTATTTATTTATTTATAATTGTTTAGAATGCATTTATCGAAAGCGGAAGGATCTGGAATACAATATCAACTACACTATGTTTGACATGTATTCTCAAGTCAAGTGTCAACTTCTAGTTTCGTGTATTATGACAGCAAATCTGCTGTCCAGTTTTTAGAGTAGACCAGAATTATAATTATTTTGGATAAAAGCCCCAATATTTTCATGAAAATAGTTCATATAACACCAACTTTCAGTAAAATGTACGACCTATGAAAACTTGTGTTTGTACTTCATGCAAATGATTATGATAATAAGAACGACACGCTTGGCAAATAATCTTTTCTTTTTTTTTAAAAAAAAATACAAAATATGACGAGAGAAATAAGAGACAGTGACAATTTATATTTATACTTAGTGGGGATGATTACGATATATGATTTGATTAAGATATATATATATATATATATATATATATATATATATATATATATATATATATATATATATATATATATATACACACGCGTTTTTATACCCTGTCGTATTGTGCATGCATTGTCTTGAGTATGTAGTTTAATGACGATATTGATTATTTTGCTCATAATCCTGTCATTTGATTTGTTACCAATCAACTGGGCTGAGCTGAATATCCACACGTTGAGACTAATTACGTTCGTCTTCTTTCAGCGTGAGTGTATTTCCATCCACGTTGGTCAGGCTGGAGTTCAGATCGGTAACGCTTGCTGGGAATTGTATTGTCTGGAACATGGAATCCAGCCAGATGGCCAGATGCCCAGTGACAAGACCATTGGAGGCGGTGACGATTCCTTCAACACCTTCTTCAGCGAAACCGGTGCTGGCAAACACGTGCCCAGGGCTGTCTTCGTCGATCTTGAGCCAACTGTAGTTGGTACGTTTTTAAAACTGGTATAAAATATGGCTTAAAAAATCATTGATTTTGGAAATATATATTTTCTTTTTTCTATTATCAATCAAAGAGGATATTAAATTTAGTTACAGTATACCTTCTTGGTTTTCGACTTTGGGTGTTATTGTTTTATTTTCATTTTCAAATCCTTTAAATATTTCACCCGTGTAGAGGGTGAGAGTAAATAATAAAAATCCAGTGATGAAATAACCCCGAGTTAAAGATTTATGAAACTTTGTTTCTTATCACAGTTTTCTGAACTTAACAGCAAATTAATCACCCAGTAACACTTATAGACATAGAAATAACTTTGCTCCATAGCTTAAAACTGAACGTTTTTAAAATAAATGATAATAATGCACGCATCCAAACGCTAATTACACATTGCTAGTAGCTCCAGTTTATTGATACAAGATAGTTAATGAAGTCATTCTTGCTTTCCAGATGAGGTCAGAACTGGTACATACAGACAGCTTTTCCACCCTGAGCAGCTTATCACTGGTAAGGAAGATGCTGCCAACAACTACGCCCGTGGTCACTACACCATTGGTAAGGAAATTGTCGATCTCGTCCTGGACAGAATCAGGAAGCTGGCTGACCAATGCACAGGTCTGCAGGGTTTCCTCATCTTCCACAGCTTTGGTGGTGGCACTGGCTCTGGATTTACATCCCTGTTGATGGAACGTCTCAGTGTTGACTATGGAAAGAAGTCCAAGCTGGAGTTTGCCGTCTACCCAGCCCCTCAGATCTCCACAGCTGTCGTTGAACCCTACAACTCCATTCTTACCACCCACACCACCCTGGAACACTCTGACTGCGCATTCATGGTCGACAATGAAGCTATCTATGATATCTGCCGCAGAAACCTGGACATTGAAAGACCAACATACACCAACCTTAACAGATTGATTGGTCAGATCGTCAGCTCCATTACTGCCTCCCTCCGCTTCGATGGTGCCCTAAATGTGGACTTGACTGAGTTCCAGACCAACTTGGTGCCCTACCCACGTATCCACTTCCCTCTGGCCACATATGCCCCTGTCATTTCTGCTGAGAAGGCTTACCATGAGCAGCTCTCTGTTGCTGAGATCACCAATGCCTGCTTCGAGCCAGCCAATCAGATGGTGAAATGTGACCCACGTCACGGCAAGTACATGGCCTGCTGCATGTTGTACAGAGGTGATGTTGTGCCCAAGGATGTCAACGCCGCCATTGCCACCATCAAGACAAAGAGAACCATCCAGTTCGTCGACTGGTGTCCAACTGGTTTCAAGGTTGGTATCAACTATCAGCCACCAACGGTTGTACCTGGTGGTGACTTGGCCAAGGTTCAACGTGCTGTGTGCATGTTGAGCAACACCACTGCCATTGCGGAAGCATGGGCCCGACTTGACCACAAGTTTGACTTGATGTATGCCAAGAGAGCTTTCGTTCACTGGTACGTAGGAGAGGGTATGGAGGAAGGAGAGTTCTCTGAGGCTCGTGAAGATTTGGCTGCCCTGGAGAAAGATTATGAAGAGGTCGGAGTCGACTCAGTGGAGGGCGAGGGAGAGGAGGAGGGTGAAGAATATTAAAGTGTTTCTACTACCGTTCCAGCTGACATAACATTCGATCAGACTAGGAAACATTCAACAACGATCGTAGACAATAAGACTTTATGAGAAAAACCTTTGGACTTTTCATAAGAATATTTCTTAATGTGATGCCTCTTTATAAGGTTTTAAAATCATCATTACTATTTGATTATTCAGTATGAACAAACATACCTGTTATCGTGTTCATGTGAAAGATTCGTTGCAAAATAACTGGCAATAAAACATTATAATTTCTGTTAAATTGAAATATGAATAAAAACAATAAACCTGCGGATAGTGATTATCAATTGTTGTATGATAAGGTGTACGTAGGATATTTCATTGGTACATCCAATACTCTCCTTTCCTTCCATACTAACCAAAGTTTTGTACAAGAGATATTATTTTCCCGATATTCTCGATTTAAGTTTACTAATTTCAAAACGTATCGATACTGATACTAATTAGTAGGTAAGCCACACTCTTTGCATGTTAAATGCATACTTAATTTAACAGTCTTGCACTTACAATTCGAACCTGTCACTGACAATTTTCATAACTTGTTCGTTCGCTGTAAAATCTATCGTATTATTTATATAGTTTCTTACTGCCTATGTGTCGCACATTATGCCGATAAATGATGACCATATAATTAAGGATTTTACCATTTCTGGCTTTTATGTATGTTTTGTATCGTCTAGGATCGAGGGTAGCAGAGGTTGGCTTAGTTTTACGTGAAAAAGCTATGAAACCTTTGCCAAAACAACACTGGGATGTAAAGCCAGTTTCCAGATTCTTAAATAACATATGCTGATATTTAAAACACCTGAATAATCTCCTTGCAAGTTTTACGATAGCCTTGGACCATTGTTATTTAGTGCGCAAATTAAAAATTTGACACAAGCAGAACGCGAACCACGAGTAAAATGACGCGTGAATTTTTCTTATTATGCACACCAAGTTCAATGAGAAATCTATACCTTTAAAAAAAAAACTAAGAAAACAACAATTTCAACAAAAAAGAAACTTATGATCTTCAACATGGTGCGTGCGTTAAATCATTTCCATGCCGAATCACAAAAGCTACTGAATCGATGATGGTCTTGGGCCAGATTTCCATTGAACTTTGCAGATTTAACCCGTCGATATATTTGGCAGCACGTCAACTAAAACGTATTGTAGTAGCACACTGACTCAATATAAAGTTACCTCATTTATTTGCTAAACTAATGTCACGTTCCGTTAATAAACAGAACTAGTGCACAAAGAAACGCAAAAAAATATGCTATGCTTGGTGATTCGCCTCTGGCGGAGTGCAAAATATATGCCATGACAGAAATGGTCCACAACGTTCAAATTGTGATTATAAGCCCAGATTGTTGAATGCTCTGCACTTTTTGTCATCAAAACACTTCCGCAAGGGAGCTTAACTATGATCGCCAGGTACAAAACTGGGCTAAGTAAAGAGGAAGTACTATCATACGACCGAGTGGTCTAAAGCGCTGTCCGTTACGGACCACTGCCATCTCACCTCTGTCTGCGTATGTTCGAGTCTAAGATTCGGCAAATGTAGTTATGTGAGAAAGCTTGCCAGTAGCTTCTCGTGGATCGGTGGTTCTTTCCGGGTTTGTTCGGGTTCTTCCTCCATCATTAATACTGGTTGCCATGTATAGACTATATTGTGCTGAAAAATGGCGTTAAACCATAACAAAACAAAACAAAACAATCATACGAAATATTTCATCATTTGCTGCTTTCATTGTGATATCACAACGTGCGGCATTCAATCCAGTTTGTACTGGATCGCACCATCAGGCTTACATTAAAAAATGTGCACGTACTTCGACGTATGCAATTTTAGGGGGGGGGGGTGTAAATAATACCCAAAAGGAACATGGACGCATGATCTATTAAATGTGAATTATCGTCATTTTAAAATGTGTAAATTACATTCTTTAAAAAAAAAAAACCAGTACTGATTTGGTACTGAATGCCTACATGATCTGTACGACTTGTATATGGACACATTCAAATCTTAATCCAGTGGGGAAAATATAAAAAATGTGCGTTCAATTTTTCTTAATGCTTTCAGGATGTTTTGCCGAAAAGCAGCAGTTTCTTTTTTTCTCTAGAGATGGTGACTTATCTTTATAGTCCGACAGTGTGTGTGCATGTATGATTTTTGGATTTTTAACGTAGCCGTAACATTTTTTTTCAGTCGTATCGCTACGATGTTTGCAGCATGGCAGTTTATATTGATGTCTAACACTGGAGCATCATACCTCATACATGTAGCATGATGTGCCTATCAGTCAAGTTATCATGAGGCCAGGCCTACCAGTCCTAACACTAACCTCTTAATGCTGAGCGCCCAGCGAGACAGCTGTTAGTATCATTAAAAAAAATATCTTTGGTATGACTCGGCCGGGAATCGAATCTACGACCTCCCGCATCTGAGGCGGACGCTGTAACCACTAGGACATCAGAGCGGTCTAGTCAGACAGAAAACCCCCATCTCCATAAAAACGGTCTTTACCACAAATATTGGAAATCCAAACTACACTAGTCACCAATTATATGCTGGTATTATGTAGTGTTTTAAACCATAGGAAATAGTGAAACAACGCCAGACATCTGACTTGCCTTGTTTTGGGCCACCACCGTCATCAACAATACTGATACAACAGTACAGCAACCGCTTTCTACAGGCGATCCCGGGGACCCCCTAGTGGACTAAAGCGCTTTCCGTTACGGATCACTGCCGTCTCACCTTTGCCTGCGTGGGTTCGAGTCTAAGATTCGGCTAATGTTATGTGAAAAAGCTTGCCAGTAGCTTCTCGTGGGTCGGTGGTTCTTTCCGGGATCATCCTCCACCAATAATACTGGCCGCCATGTATAGCCTATCGTGTGCTGAAAAATGGCGTTAAACCCTAAAACAAACAAGCGATCCCATTATTTGTGGCCGATGCCCATTATATAGCGACCTTTACTAAGGCAACTTTCACTGTGAATGTGACCTATCCAAGCATTATTCTTCTTTACCATCCAAATTTTTCAATCCATGCCACCAGTTTCTTATTATCTGTCGTTAAAGCTGGCCAAATTCAACCAGTTAAACATAAAGATGGTCTAAAAGTTATTTTCTTGTATGTTAAGAAGAAAGCTTATGACAGGTCTAAAAAAACAAAATCTTTTTAAAAATTTTGATTGTAAAGTAAATTAATAGAGTCCCTGAAATACACTTGCATTGGAGGGTGGGGGTGGGGACAGATTACCAGGAATTCCATTTTTAAAAATCCTTTCTTTTAACTGCTGAGTATTGAAATTTTTTCCCCCAATATTCTTCAGCGATAAGATTTTTCAAAATTTGCTTCTGCTGTGGGCAAAATGAATGTCAGAATTGCAGAACTTTCATTTATTACAAAGTATCATTACAAGAGTTACTGTGAAAACCCCATGTCATCATCCATTCATGGGAAGTAGAAATAACAAGATTTCCAAGACAACTTTTTGGCAGCCATATTGGATGTACAACTTACACCATTTTCATTTATTTTTTAAAATTTATTTTGGAATGTGTTCTCTCCCATTTTGATCTTTACAGACCATTTGGGGAGGCCCTCCTGCCCTTATAAGTGTTTGCTTTATGATTGGTATTTTATTTTATTATCATTTGTATATTTTTTATTTTTGTCTGAATAACTATTTTATAATTTTTTGTTTGTTAAATATAATTTGTAAAGTTGTATATTCCATCTCTTTTTTAATTTTTTTTATGTTGATATATATTCGTCATCATTTAGGATATAGTCATTACTCATATGATTTTTTTTCTTCTTGTTTATCCCTTTCCCTTTTTTCCTTCCTCCTAACTTTGTCTTTTTCTCTCCCTCTCTCTGCTGTCATGTCTAGAGGTGGTGCTATTTTTCCTACAGCCAATTCTGTATTTATTTGTTGTTTCGCTAAGGATTTGTATTGGTTTTTTTCATTTAGGGCCAATAAGAATTTTTCTTTTCAGTGAAAACCCTCATGTAGATATAACCATTCATTAAGGAGCAGTATCAGTAACATGATTTTCAAGCTGACCACTGTGGTGGCCATACAATATTACTGAACAGCATCGTTTTAATTTCAGAACAACTAGACCTTGGGATGAATGTGTATCTAATGTTTTATGTGAGGCCTTCAATTAGTTCAGGAGGCAAAGCAATGACAAACTTGTGCTCACAGATGGCTGAAAAACCACCATCCCATCAGCTTGGCGCGTACAACCAAAAAGCTTACTCTGTGTCCTTGAAATAACATCTCATTTCGAGTATTTTAATAGTTTCTGATTCTGCAATATTTTTGAAAGGAGACGATTGCAGAATATGTAATTTAGTCCCTAAAACCTATGTAAAAAAATAGTGACAATATAGCAAAAAGTAATGATTCTAGTACAACATGAAATACACAATTAGAGCACCACTATTTATTGCATGTTCAAGAAATACATGATAATAGGCAAAACTAAGCATTCTAAAACACAAAAAGCTCACCAAATAATTACCTAATGAAGCCACATAAAACTGATAAAAACGAGAGACACTGATTCATGATATGAAAGCAACAAGCTAATTTTCATTTTACATATAAAATATATACAAAGAAAAATTAGATACAATCAGAATGTATCAAAAATGGCTACCTACAACATCGGTATTTATGGCATCATCTTGTCCCAATGACAGTAAACAATCATTATGACTGCCATTTTTATTCAAACAACACCATATGGGTTTATCTTACTTGTCTGTCCTGTTTCTCTTGCAGTGTTGAAAGAGTGAGTTAGGGAATGAGTTAAACCAAAGTTTTTCAATTCGCTGCCCCCTTCCTCCAATTTTCAAACCCTTTACCATATAGGTCATTATGTACCATACTGGACTTAATCAGCACTCCAGTGCTTGCAACACTGACCCTCTTTCTGAAATTTCCCAGGTCATTTGCATTATTTCCTAGTCAAATGATTAAACATAAAAAATGATGATAATTTTTTTAATTTTTTTTCTTCACATTTTTCAACAGTCAATATTTCATGTAATTCAGGCCTATGTAAACAGGATGCAGCTTCATTGCTCATGTATTACAAGCTGGAACTACCTTCCATGAAGTAACATCTGGTCATACATGAAAAGTTTGAATCTGCTAATTGATAGATCACTGTAGTTCAGAGACTATTGACACTATTCAGTTCAGAGACTAGTGACACTATTCAGTTCAGACTAGTGACACTATTCAGTTCAGAGACTAGTGATGCTATTCAGTTCAGAGACTAGTGATGCTATTCAGTTCAGAGACTAGTGATGCTATTCAGTTCTGAGACTAGTGACACTATTCAGTTCAGAGACTAGTGACACTATTCAGTTCAGAGACTAGTGATGCTATTCAGTTCAGAGACTAGTGATGCTATTTGGTTCAGAGACTAGTGACACTATTCAGTTCAGAGACTAGTGACGCTATTCAGGTATATTCCCACTATATCAGAAGAACACAAGATTTTGGCCAAATCTGACACTATTTAGTTCAGAGACTAGTGACACTATTCAGTTCAGAGACTAGTGATGCTATTCAGTTCAGAGACTAGTGATGCTATTCAGTTCAGAGACTAGTGACGCTATTCAGGTATATTCCCACTATATCAGAAGAACACAAGATTTTGGCCAAATCTGTATGCTTTATGAACTCCGGTCTCAGCATTACTTTAAATGTTCTAAGCCTGTATTGGCCCATTACCAAGACTAGGATAAAAACAAAAGCTGATGCTCAACAAGTACAAAAGAATTTACAGGAATTTAAGATAAGACCATCTCCTCTTTGTAACTGCTGATTGCTAAAACCATGACTAACTATTTAAGCAAGACCATGATTTGTAAACTAGTCATTGTGGCAGTCATATTAGATGCAAGATTGGCACCATTATCACCCAGGGCAAAATTTAGAAATCAATAGAAGTATTTTGGAGAAAAAAAAACGTCAATATGACCATCATCCATTCAGTTTGGGTTTATGTGGGTTGTTTGGCCCATTATAAGCACATGATAGGCCATACATGTTAGACAAGGAGTGAGAAGTCTTTGGGTCTGCCATGGTGACAACAGGATTTTGACGGCCTCTGCCATGGTGATAACAGAATTTTGACGGTCCCTGCTATGGTTATAACAGAATTTTGAAGGTCCTGCCATGGTGATAACAGAATTTTGACGGTCCCTGCTATGGTTATAACAGAATTTTGAAGGTCCTGCCATGGTAATAACAGGATTTTGATGGTCCCTGCCATGGTAATAACAGAATTTTGAAGGTCCCTGCCATGGTAATAACAGGATTTTGACGATGTCTAGTATAGTGGCTAAACTGGACACCATATCAAAACCAATTTTAGTGAGGACCTATCAGATGTTACAAGTTACTATTCAAGTGGAATAGAGATAAGATTTTCAAGACGACTGCCATATTGGTTACTCAAATAGCACCCTTTTCTTTCATGGCCAACTAGACCTCATTTGACGTCTTTTGGTGAAAACATGATGCTAATTAAGACTTTTTGTTTAGACGGAGCAGTGATAATAAAATTTTGAAGATGGTTGAAGTGGTGACTTAAAATGGAACTACTGTCATTCGGCACCAATTAGACTTCATGAAACTTTTTTTAGTGAAAACTCCATGCACATACTAATGCAAAGTTGTAGACTTTTATTTTCATTTTTTTTTTACTTGTACTAATTTACCCCTCCTTCCCAAACCTTGTACTTTTAAAGGACCATACATAATTAGGTCCAATATGGTACATAACATGGTCAATGAATCAATTTGGTTGCATGCAGTATACACTTGCCTATGAGTAGAGTCCTACTGCAAAGACCCAAATCTGCCCTAGTATAATGAGCATGCAGCTCAGGATCTTTGCACTTTGACCAAACTTATAAGTGTGTATATACGGTATATTAAGTCAAAGTAAGCTACATTGACTTCAGCTTTAATTGGTTTTAAATGCTACAACTTTTCTCCAAAGATTTCTATTCAACTAGTATAAGGTACCATTTTTCTCAAAATCATTGTGCAAATATCATTAAATTTTACTGATGTACGATACTAGCCCCCCCCCCCCCACATACATATCATTTTGTTGTGTGAAAATCTTTTGATGCAGTTTTTTCTTTTCAGAGTAAAACTTCAAAACAACTTAGTTATTTGAAACAATGATTCACTTATAACCAGTCTAAATAAAATAGAACATCTCTGTAATGAGGTAATTCAAGAGTTAATATTTAGTAATTATTTGCATATAAATAAGCAGATGTTTGTGACCAGGCAAACCCTGTTTTGGTAAAATGGCTATCTAAAGGCAACTATACAAAATGATACACATTTTCTGCAGAAAATTAAAACTAAAAATTTAAACATTTGTATGTAATGAACTCGTTAAACATTTTTATGTAATGAACTCGCAGAGTTCACATATGACATTCCTGAAACTGAGTGCAAGCTACCTACGTTTACAAAAGACATCTTTGTGACAAAGTTTCAAAGACAAATAAAAAAACATTCATGGTAAGTACTACATTTACTTGTTCCATCAAAAAATGAAACTGTTAAACTTAGACAATATGAGTGACATTTTCTCTGTTTATGACCTTGACTCTCAAGTTATGATAAGGTGGAGACAAGTTGCAAATAAAGTGAAATCATTGATAAGGAATTGGGCCACTGACAATCACTATCCCATGCTGTGACCCTGACCTTGTGATATGGGGTACAACTGTAAATACACAAAAAACTGTTAAGATATATATAAAAGCTTAAGGTCATTATATATATTCTAACTGCTTTAAATGCTATACCAATATATAAACAAAGGTCACAAATTTATATCTGCTTTATGGGGGCATGGCTTTTGTACACGAGATGCTATCTATTGAGGACATATAACTAGATCAAGTTTCAATAAAATATCTTCAATGGCTGAGTCTCAGAAAATGAGACAAGTCACAGTTTCACTAAATGTGACCTACACCTTGGGGCACCTATGTGATACACCCCACTAATGATATACAAAGGTTTTCTTTTATGTGACCTGCACCTTGAGGCACATGTGACACATCCCATGGACCTGATACACAATGTTTCCCTTAATGTGACTTGCACCTTGAGGCATCTGTGACACTGCCCACTGACCAATTATATACAATGGTTTTCCTTAATATGACCTACACCTTCAGGCAACTATGTCACACACACTATCGATGTACAATACACAATAGTTTCCATTAATGTGACTTGCACAGAGGTACTCATGTCACACCCACCATTGATCTAATACATAACTGGACAAAGCTTACGTAAACTATCTACAAAAGAAACTCCATCAATAATACAAGTAACAAGTCATTATAAATAGTTATAAAACTATCTCCAACCATTACAAAGTTATGTTTCTGCAGCAAATGTTAATGTATGAATGAATGGAGAATGAACAAAGATGCCACAACACAATACAACCGACTTAAGAAGAGCATATCAAAATAGAAAACAAATCTCAAGTTAGAGATTTCATGCAATTTATGTTGTTAAGCTCTATTGTAAATCATAAAACACCAATGAACTGACATGTGAATTAAATGAATTATAACTATGGTCTACACTATGTACAAAACATTTCTAATGTTGCATTCCAAAAGATCTAACAACAGGACTTAACATTAATGGCTGCCCATTTACCCAGTCTAAGTAAATGAAATCCAAAAGACTATCTGACTCTGCAAGTGATAACGGGCTCTTACCAATTAAAATAATACGAACAAAATGTGTGTAGAGATTGTCATTGAAATGATACAATAAAGCAAGCTTCATCAACTTATTTTTCATGTAGCAGAGATCTCACTGAACCACATGAAAAGTTTACATGTAGCAGAGATCTCAATGAACCACATGAAAAGTTTACATGTAGCAGAGATCTCACTGAACCACATGAAAAGTTTACATGTAGCAGAGATCTCACTGAACCACATGAAAAGTTTACATGTAGCAGAGATCTCACTGAACCACATGAAAAGTTTACATGTAGCAGAGATCTCACTGAACCACATGAAAAGTTTACATGTAGCAGAGATCTCACTGAACCACATGAAAAGTTTACATGTAGCAGAGATCTCAATGAACCACATGAAAAGTTTACATGTAGCAGAGATCTCACTGAACCACATGAAAAGTTTACATGTAGCAGAGATCTCAATGAACCACATGAAAAGTTTACATGTAGCAGAGATCTCACTGAACCACATGAAAAGTTTACATGTAGCAGAGATCTCAATGAACCACATGAAAAGTTTACATGTAGCAGAGATCTCACTGAACCACATGAAATAGATGAACAAAACTAGTGATATAAAGTTTTTTTGTAAAGGTTTTCATTGCTGAAAAAGATCGAGAAAAATGACAAGTCATAAAAGATAAAACAGATTATGACAGAAGCAAGTGTTTCCGAGTGTCCGTAACAATGGGAAAACAATGCAGATCAATTTAGATAAAATTACCGACTTTTCTACTGAAATAATGCTATGCTGGTTTAACTGACCAGTCTACTTGTTTTACTGTTCTATTGGAATAACTGACCATTCTGTCTGGACTTGTACTAAAAGTTTTGATTATTCCATGAATAAATCCCTTTAAACATGTTTTATTGCATTTTTTGTATATGCTGGTAACTTTTGTTATTTACAGCTATTTTATTTCTCAGTTTATCAGTTTTGTTAGATAAATATTTTTCTCAGGGATCTGTGATCATGCTGCATTTTGGATTTGTAACTTTACGTTAAACATGCTGCTATTTCTTTATTTTCATCCTGATCCAAAGTAGTTTTGTGCAATTAACAAATACTGTATTTGAAAAGCTGTACGAATTTGCAGACTGGGCAAGTGATCCAAATAATTAATATCAAGCCCTGCCTATCTACACATTTGCCTAGAAAAGATGCCAGCCCTGTTCTTTTTAATAAGTTCAATGATCACATGGTTATAATAGTCTACATGACATTTTCAGTCAAACTGTACATGAATTCTCCATGAAAGTGTCCTTGTGTAAACTTGGAATAATCATACCAAACACTTTATTTCAGCCTGTAAATCCTGCAATTCTTTCGGAATGGAGACTAACATCCAGTACCAACCTGGATTTTGATACTTCTTTATTACATGAAAAATATAAATTTGACAATGCTAGCTTCAGAGTCAAGTCCTCTTTAAGATCATTCAACAAATTGGCAACTTTTTATGATATGGCAAGAAAAGTGGCTAAAGACACACAAGTGATAAATAAAAAATGCATGTTGTATCAAACAAACATGATTATATTAACCTCTCTGACAACCATTTACTTCTGAATAATAACAAGAGGCCAAAGAGTAGTCAAGAGCTGAAGGCGAAGAAATCTGGGTCAGCATATGACAGGATCTTTTCTGTTGAAATTTCTCCAACACAACATGTATTATGAAAACTGCTTCAATGTTTCTAAAGATTTTCTTTCTTCATCCAATCTTGTGGCACATCAACACTACTTCAATATTGAAATGCCTCCATGTCTAGAACGTTTTCGCAAAACCTGGTCAAATTGTGTTTGGGAGTATTTTTCTTTGAATAAAGTTTATTTTTTTTGAATGGCATAATTTGAACAACCAGTTTGCAAGACCTTTATGCCAGGATTGCTTTTCTCAGATCTCATCAGTTGCTTATTCACAAGTTGTTCAAATGTTTAGTGTATGCAAATTAGCATAATTTGTATTAAACCAAAAGAAATTTATGCCATGATGCTTTGTCAAATTACTCTGCTGTCTTTGTGCACAAGATGTTTTTTTTAGTTTTTGTATATTTAGTAATGGTGGCAATATTTAATTGCATGGAAATATCACCTGTAGAAAACTTGATGCCAGAATATTCTGCCAAGCAGAATCTGGTAAGTACTTTAAATGTTTTTGTATTTTTAGTAAGTGGCCATATTTAATGCAAGAGCAGCATCATCTGTAAACAATCTTTTTTGCCAGAATGCTATCAAATCTTGTAAAACTGTGTTAACAGTTTTTAAGAAGGACATTTCAAGTTTTTATGTTTATAGTAATGGAGGCCATTTTAGATGGTGCATTGGAATCATTTAAACGAACTGAAAGGTCTTCGTTCTGGTGTCTTTTCCATTAAAACTGAGCCAACTCTATTCAACAACTTTTAAGAAAACATAATTTCAAGGTTTTCCAATTTTTTCGGGGGTTAACTTTGGTAGATCAACACCATTTTTATAAATACGTGTCATCTTTATGACTCTGTTTAATATCACATGCCCTTCTGATGTCAAGCTTTTAGTAACTGCCCATATTTTAAAGCCAATCAGCATCACTTCTACCAACATGAAAACCCTCTATGCCATGCCCATCTAAACATTTGGTCAATTCCTGGGGGACCGTTTTTGTGAGGTCATTTAAAAGGTCTAAATTTGCTAATAATGCAGGCCTAAATTTATTGTGAATTATCATAATTGTCTATTGATAGTTCTCCATGCCAGGATGCTTTTTTCCAAATTTGGTCCAATTCTTTTGAAAAGTTTTTGCAAACTCGTTTAAATATTAACATAAATTTTAAGCGACTCTGGGCATATTGGTGTTGTATGTATAAATAAGAATGATCTTCAAGCCCGAAATTTCTGACATGTTTGGTTTATATTCTTTTCAATTCAAAAGTTTTCTATGTGAGAATGCTTTCAGGCCAATTCTGTTAAGCAGCTTTTGAGAAAAAGTTTGAAGGAATTTAGTTTTTAGTAGCAGAGGCCGTATCTTATGACCGATCAACATTTCGTCAAATTCTGTTAAATAGTTTTGGAGAAATTGTGTAAATGTTTCCTTTTAAAAGTTTTTTTTTTTTGGTAGCCATGGCCACATATAATGATACATCACAATCACCTGTACAAAACTAAAAGACATTTATACCAGTATGCTTTCAAATTGTGGTAAATAGTTTCTGTGAAAATGTTTGATGGAAGTTACATATTATAGTAACAAAAGCCAAATTTGACAGAAAATTGGCATTGTGTAAATGAAGTTTAAAAAAGTCAAAATCAGGTTCTTATGTACCAAATTTAGTCAAAATAGGTCTGAAAGATTTTGAGAAGACATTTAAATTAACAATTGTTCATGGCTCTACTGGACCTTAAGACCTGGCAAGATATAAAAAATTTATTGTAAAAAAAAAACTTTTTGATTTTCATTTTGTTTTTACTATCACAATCTTTTATCCATGCAATAATTCACCTGGAAAATTGTTTCTCCTTGAATTAATACAATTAAATAACTTGTCACAAAAAAGATTTTCTAAAGTTTTGAATGATGAATCTATCAAATTTGTCCACTAGACAAGATGCTGGCAAATCTTCAGTAAATTTCAGGAACTTATATCCTACGACTGCACAATCTTTTTAGCATTGGCATTTATCAAACAAGGGCAACCATTTTACATCACTTAATGATGATATGAAATACACCTGGTATGTTATTTGGTATCAGTGACAACCAAATGGTAACGAAATAGGTAGAAATTGTGAATATGGCAAGAATTGGCTATGAATATAAATTGTAAATTTTGTGCTATATAGTGTAATGGTATCAAAGTTTATGCTGAAAAGGCCATGAAAATGGATCAAAAAGAAGAAAAAATTCCAACTTATCAAAGCCTTAGACTACATGTAGAGTATACAGTAAGCTACACATTAGACTTTAGGTCTTTTGATTGAGGGTTCATCCGATCCATCGTAACTCTCACTGTCGGCATCCAATCCATGCATAAATCCAGACCAATTTTCCTGCCCATCTTCTGATTTAGTTCGGTCCAAGCTGATTGTAGGGGAGCCATTTTGGCTACCAGTGGACCCTCGCATCGAAACACTCTACAATAAAGAAAGTGATGTGATGTCGTCAGTTTTGTATGTTCTCATTCCTGTTCAAGCATGTCTCTGCAATGAATATACATTTTCCAGCAATTTTTATTGTTAATAAAACTTTGAGCACCAAAACCCTCCCCACCAAAAATGTGCCATCAGTTCTCAAAAAATGTATATCAAAGATAAATTTTGCTGAAAAATAATTAAGAACTAGATTTCCAAAAGAAACGGATCTGCTTTAATTTATAGAAATTGTTTTTTTTTACTAATGGTTTCATGCATTACATGCTTATTAGCCCAAATGACATGCAGTGACTTTATATTTATCCTCATCACATCACTTTGTCGTCTGCCATAATAACTGCCTCTTCACACTACTAAAATTGTTGCTATAGAAACAAAACATCGACAGACAACAGAAAAAGAGGTGATACATGCTTTCGAGCAGTGCTAAATGAAAATTCAAGCAGAAAATTGTCATATGTATAGCAGATCAAATATTAGTAATGAGCTACTATGCACAACTAGAATTATACATACACCTGAAATAGGAGTAGTACATAAGTGGTAGGAATAGGATTGCTATTGAAACAAAGAAAATAGAAATAACTTTAAAAAAAAAAAAAAAGTATGCATTTCCCATTTCTATTATGTCTAATGCACCATAATCTGTTATTCTTATTTTCAACACATGTACACTATCGTTTATGTAGAGTACTCCCTCTCCATATCAAGTCCTTAAAGCATTATAGCGGTATAAGTAAGGTTGCTTTATAAGAGGGTGCATTATATAGGGTCCTACTAATATATTGAGGTCACCTTATAATCGTGTACATCATAAATGGTATTTTTATATCACAATGCAATGGGATCCACAACCAACACTGTTTACACCCACGTGCCTTATTGCATAATGGATAAAAAATCAATGCTAACCCATGAAATATGATGAACAGTGCACATACTGATTGATTGGCACATAATTTAACAGCAGAATGGAGTCTGACCTTTACAGTTTGGTGTATAACATATGAAAATGCAGTCTTCATATACTCCTGACATATGTAACTTCAATGAGAACTGCAAAATAAGTTATCTTCCATTTTTAGTTACTGATACTTTTGCATAAATACAAGTATCACATGACAAACAGACTATCAAATATCTGCAAGTGTTAGCTACTATCAGTGAAATTAATTTTATTTAAAGTATTCTGCAAGCATTATTTGACATTTCACTAGACAAGAGATATTTTAAAACATTATGTACTGCACAGGATGTAAGAAAATCATGCTAGGAATTTTTTCACAAGTAATTGTTGCTGTAGGTTTAACACCATTGTTCATAACATGATAGGCTATACATGGGAGCCAATGTAACTGGTGAAGAAAAAAAAAAACACCCAAGAAAACCTCAACAAGAACCACTGACCTGTAGGAAGATACAAGCAACCTTTCTCACTTACCATTGACAGAGCCTGAAACTTGAACCAAGTGGACAGAAATGAGATAGCAGTAAAGACGAGTACTTTAAACCCCCCTGTCACAATGGGGTCACAATTAATAATTTGGGCCCTCATCAGTAATTTCGGTTAAAAGGCAAAATGTGTAGGTGGACAAAAGTAAAAGCTGTACACAGTAGGCAAATTAATATAAGCAGATCTGTTTCTCGCACTACATTTATTTGCTACGACAACAAAAGCAAAAGTGAACATAAAAAGCCATGAACTAGAATGACAGAAAATTGAACAGGGACACTATGTTATTAGATTATAATATATATATATATATATATATATATATACATACATACACACACATCACCATAAATGTTAAGATATTATAGTGATTGATAAGATACTATAATAATGTAATACAAGATAAGCTGTACTAAATATCAGTAGTGTAGCATTCTCTAGTTTTTAAAAATGAAGTAAAAGACAAAATGAAAAATATAACTTTTTCCCCCTTATTTCATCCCTTTTACATTCTGAACAAAACAGTAGTATTGACTGTTGTCAACCTTTTTTAAACAGCTATACTAAATATAAACATCCTAATTTCAGTAGCCTCAAGTATCAATTTCCATAACGATATAAATTCCATGGAGTTACTTCAAAGTTTAATAAATGTCCTAATTTCATTAGCCTCTAGTATCAATTTCCATAACGATATAAATTCTTTGGAGTTACTTCAAAGTTTAATAAACGTCCTAATTTCACTAGCCTCTAGTATCAATTTCCATAACGAAATAAATTCCTTGGAGTTACTTCAAAGTTTTATATCCCAATTTCACTAACCTCCTTTATTAACATAATGCCACTTCATAACAGAGTGCAAAGAGATTACATAACGTGGTATCCTGGAAAGGGCATGATGTAAATTTCATTTTAAAAACATTTTAATTTTTGTAATAAAACAATTATCAACAATCAAATACATGTAAACAAATCAAAGTCGGTAATCTCTGTGCAGACTTTACGGCCCAGCTGTGATGCATTGTCTTTTGATTTAATTCTCAGTACTGAACATGTGTAACAAACAATAAGACATAAATATGAAGCATAAGATTCATTTATTTCCATTAAAAAATTGTACACTACAGATCTTGTAACATCCATAAAGATATCTGATAATTTTTGAAAACAAGAAATGGAATACAAGAAACACATTTATAGACCACTGTGTCACAACACTCGCCATGTTACACAATGTTTAACTTGTCATCTAATTATCTGGAACTCTGATGTGATTGTCTGTCCTATTTATATTCACAGGTAATAATGTTATTTAGTTCATCAATTTCATTGCTAATAGATAGAAGATAACTGAATGCATAAACTGATTATTAAGGTCATTACTTATTTTCATGTGACATTTATATGAAACTATCTGTCAAGGATAACAGGAGAAGAGTCATTTTAGATTGTACTTTTTAAACAGATGTCTATTTAATTAATTAAATTCAACATATAAACTCTGTAAAATATGTGTTGCATTAAAGTAAATTAAATGGTTTGTTTGAAATACAAGGTCACTCAGCAGCTGAAAATGGTCCAACAGCCAATTACAAGGGCACATGGCTATGATATCTTGGTCAGCAGGGTACCTTCTGTAAAAATTTATCCCAATTTGGCACAGTTTATAAAAACAAAACATTTTTTATGCTGTACCTATCCTCATACAATAATGATGGCATATCTCATTATTACTGGTTCAAGAAAATGCTCAAGTATTTTGTATTTTTAGTAATTTTGTCATATTTTATGGCAGATAGGCATCATTTCTTTATGCTTCAAAGCCCTTCATGATAAAGTGCTGTCAAATTTCAAAGCTATTCATGATAAAGTGCTGTTAAATTTCAAGGCTATTCATGATAAAGTGCTGTCAAATTTCAAAGCTATTCATGATAAAGTTCTGTCAAATTTCAAAGCCTTTCATGATCAAGTTCTGTCAAATTTAGTAAAATTCTATTCAGTACTTTTCAACACTTTTATATCTTTTTTAAAAAAAAATGCAATGGTGGCTATTTTTAATGTCAGATAAACAAATTTTGTACAAAACTCTGAATGCAGCTTTTAATAAGTCATTCCTGTTTTAACCAACAGTGGCCACATTTGATGGTGAACTGGCATCTTTGAAGAACTAAATGCCAGGAAGCTGTCATATTTGGCCCCATTCTCATCAATTGTTTCTGAACACATCACCGAAAGATTTTTCAAGTTTTTAGAAGCAACAGCAACATTTGATGCTAAACTTGCATCATTTTGAGAGAAAAAAAACCTGAATATCCGTCCTGCCTGGGTGTTCTCAATCAAATTTGGTTGAAATTGGTTCCGTGGGTATTGAAAAGTTAAAGATCGTAGTTCTACACAAGAGCTGACACAGGCTGATATAGGACCATAGCACATGCTCACATGACATAGCAGCCAGATGAGCTCAAAACTGTAAAAGAATATCTCACTCAGCATAACATATCTCTTGAATTATAGTCAATTCTCAGAACAATTATCAGAAGCAAGAGAATCTTAATGATCTACAGTTTTTAATAACAATATACGAGCACAACAATTAGCAAACAATTAGGTCTTTAAAAATCATGTACCTTTTCCACAAAATCCTGGCACCATTGGTAAAAATTTTCTTTGAGAATAAAATCGAGGGTAATAATCCGATCTTTCTCACCATCCAACGAAACCATTTAATGTTTTGAAATTATGTGAAGAATTCTAGAAGAATTAAGTTTTACTCCAAAATGGTAATGTGTATGAATTACTTAGACATCAATAATTTAAATTTCTTTTAATCAAACAGCCAATAACTTGCAGTGGAACCCATCTGTAAGACCCCCATAAGAATTAAAAAAGTTGTCCTTCACCAACTTCTGAATATGTATGGAAAGGATTTATAAATGTATTTTCGAAGAAGTCATCCTTAATATAGATGACAGACATCACTGTAACAGTGAATAAATTCCAAGATAATCTACATCTACCTAACACAGTAAACATAGCACCAGAATACAGTCACTTGATGAACTGATAGTCAGAAAGTGGTCTTAAATAAAAATTAAAAAAAGCACAAGAAATATGACACAAAATATTTTTCTTTAAAAAAAGACAATACTATTACTCTTATCTTTGATAAGCAGTTTAATTTTGTTATGCAATATTTAAGATAAACTTTTGAAGAAAAATGTTTTCGACAGAAAAAAGAATTTCCACAGATGCGTGGAATATGGATATGGCTTAGCGGATTTAAAATTATTAAGATATGCTCACATAATGATGATGATAGTTACTTCATTATGAGCTATAACACAGTTACTTCCCTTGCATCACGACATCAAGTCATTTATATACACAACATGAACATAATGTCTACTTTAACACATTAACCCCTGGAACCCACTTTTACGGGGCAGGAGGTAGTAGCCAACTTCCAAGCTCTGTAGCGTCATGGTCATGTATGATACACTAAAGTGGGTGATATTATAGAAAGGCAGAGATTTAACTTTACAATGATACAAAATAATCTGGACATTTTAGTTGCACTACAAAATACAGAGGGAAAAACCTATTTTTTGGACCCATTCCCACCACCACCCCCAAACTATGCCTGTGGTCGGAATCCGATTTGTTTCCAGATTTGAGATTTTTTGGTCTCAGATCTAAAGCAGACTGGTCTGAACTGCACATGGACAGATAAACCTGTGCAAAAAGTAGGATAAGGTGGGCGTTTAGAACAAAGAGTGATCTTGATACGAAAATGTTGGGTCCGTTAAGCTAAAAAACCTAAAAAGCTCCAACTTTTCCCCCTTCTACTTTTGCTTGAGCAAAATAACCAATGAAAAACAATGTTTCTAACACAACTAGACATTAGGCTAATGTAAAATCGCTTGGAAAAGTTGATGTAGTAGGATGTATTCAGAAATAGCCCCGAAAATGTGTTTTCTACTCGCATTTCATGAGAATACAAACAAAAACCTCCAGGGGTTACTGTGTTAATCCTGAAAAGATCTGACATTTACAAAGATCTAGTCTTTCTAGCTTGATATTCCAAATTCATTGAAAAAAAAAAATCCCAAACTAAGGTATATGAAGCCTTACAAATGCAAAGTTCAACTTAATTTTCCTACTTACCCAGGTAACACTAATGTTTGAACTTGGCATGAAATTCTGGACTGGCAAACTTAATACCCCACCCCACTCAGTAATCATGCAAAACAAAATATGAACAACAAAGGCCTAGATCATCCTTTATATAATTCACAAGAAAATCATTTACCGGTTTCTTTAACACATGGTCTGAACAAAGTGTAGTCTCGGACCTACCAGCTTATGGTGTGGAGACATTTCTGGATCCACAAAGTTTGAAGTTAGAGGCACATTAATCAAAGTCAACCAGGATTTATTTTTACATGAACAAAAAGCAGACTGCATGATTACCTGCAATTAGTCTTGTCAATGAGACAAATTCCAAGCATCATCATAACTAATGTAGATGTACTCTAATGGGGATCAAATTTGACTGCTTACTTCTCATCAATAATTTCCTTTTTCAGAACTGTACTAAAATCTAATAGGACCCTATTTGCCTTATAATAAACACGTGGTTGTTGATATGCCATCTCTGCTCCCTACCACTGTAGGTTTGGCAATTATTTACAATGGGTATCTTTGATATATATATATAAATACATCAGGCTGGCTCCTTTTCATGGAATATACTTGTCAATGTTAATGTCAAACCTGGCAGTTTGTCAATGTTACTTATGTACTGTATTTCAATCTGTACTGCCAATGTAAATAGCACAGACCCGGATTTGCCTTTACTTATGTGTACAACTTTGATCATGATTTGCTGGTATATTATACAAAGGTAGATCTTGGTAATTGCTGTTTATAACTAGATGCATGTCATACACAGGTAATAAGGTAATTTATCAGACAACTATAAGTGGGTGACAATTCTCATGTTAATGTACCATAGTGCAGTATGAATTAAAGTCACCTAAAAATATGAATTGCCCTTTATTGAGATACAAAAATTGGACTGGCTACATTAAGGTTTACAAACCAAGATAAGACAAAGGAAATGTTACTGACTAATATGAACACTTGTTGGGATAGACTAATATATATGCATAATTAAATGTCAAATTTATTTTCTTAACAAGCTGCTACATAATTCATTATCAGTTAAGTATGAAACAAATATACAACAGACTTGACCTTCTCAAAACAAATACCCTTACAAAGTAAAAACAAAATTTGGTATAACAAAACCTAGGTTTACATCAAGTTCCTCTTTTGATGCATTTCACGAGGACAGATCCAGTTTAAAACATCTGCCCTGGATTTAAAATACAAACACAAAATGCAGCTCCGATGTAAAAACCTTTATAAAATAAAATAAAAGTTTCAGGGCACTTGCAATACAAGGGCACAGTATTTTCAAGTAAGGTCTAATAGCATGTTATTTTCCTACATTTAAATTTTGTGACAGATCATGAGAATTTAACCTTGCAGAATGCAAAACCAAATGACGGAAAACAAGAGGTAAAAGTGGGTTTGATATAATTCACCTGTCTTACATACCTTAACAGCTGACCATTTCTCTATACACTCGCCTGTCTTACGTACTTTAACAGCTGACCATTTTGCTAAGCAGGCCTATGTTGTTGTGTATTAACAGGATGGATTAAACTTTCTCCCAGTATCTTTACATCACGTTAATTTTACCTCATATATTGTGTGTGATTTGGATTTTTAACGTAGCTTTAAAAAAAACTGCATACTGCTACAATGCCTGCATTTACTAATGTGTCATAAAAATATTTCCAACAAATAAAACCATAATATGAATGGTAATTGGCTCTTAATCAAAGTCATGCAAGAGCTAAATTTAAATTTACTGGTGACAATTTAATTGGTGCTCTAGAGTCTTGTGTCTTCATACAAACTGGAATTAAAATCAAGTTTTTTATTGTTAAGGTTCTCAAGTTTCTTTACTCTTCATAATTAGTTCTTTGTGTTTTTTCCAAAAGAAAACCATAGTAAGGAATGTTTTATTAGAAGCTAAAAATGCAATGTAAGTTTCAAACAAAATTGAGAAATAACACTGATTACATGAAATTAAATAAAATAATGCACAATACATGTGACAACATACAATTGATAAGTGTTTCTGTCACTTACACATGACACTATGGGCACCTATCAAACTCTATTTTGTTAAATGTATCAAATTTTATTCCAAAAAATCAAGAATTTGAAGCGTGGTAAATCTTTTAGAAAATAATTCTTTGCAAATAAAATTACATTTAAGCATGGTTTTCAGAATGTTTCTATTTAAACAAATCAATATTTGACAAGAACAAAATTACCTGCAATTAGTTAATTACAACTGTGTAAATAATGATCTTTAATTACAACTTTTGCACCTGTTAGTTTGCAATTGAAGTTTTACCTTGTTATAATAGTTGAACATTAATACAATCAAATGTTTGCCCAATTTAATCACAACATATTATTATAATAGTTGAACATTATAACAACTAATCAAATGTTTGCCCACTTTAATCACAACATATTGCTATAATAGTTCCTCAAATCTTGACCATTTAATTTGCAAACACTTTTTAAAGCCATCTATTTAATCCATTTAGGAGTGTTACTTGTTATTTTCTCTTTAGATACAAATTATAAAATATTTACTTTAATACCTGTGGTGTATTATTTTGCAAATTTAATAAAATATTCAACCGAATCATATGTATTTTTTTGATGCTGAAAAAGCAGTTTTGTAGATTTAAGTCTATTTGCCAAAATTTCCAAGTCAGAAATACAGTGTTGAGAGTGGAAAAAAGTTTATCTAATGCAAGGCAGAACACCTGATAAATTAATTAGCATGACTCTTCACTATTACCAAACACATTTTACTGTATTCGCCCAGACAGATTACTAATCTGTCACAAGTAAATTAGAACATGGCCTCAGAACTGGCAATCAGGTTTATTATCATCTTGAAAGAAGGAATGAATGTTTGCCATTTACTCAGGGTCCATACAATATTCTAAATGATAATTTCAAAGACTTTTCCCAAACTTTCAAAGACCACAAACATAGATTACCAGAACCTATTGTCGCTAACATTTTGTATACAAGTTATGTTATACAAGAAAACAATGAATGCAATATAATGCCACATTGTTTAATAATGAAACGAACTGAATGGGTCATATCAAAAGAAAGAAACCAGTAAAACTTGACTACATTGGAATCTAACAACCTTGGACAATATTTTTTATGATTATGAAAGGAAATTAAAACGTTTGAATTTCTTTCAATTTTCAAAAACTTTTAAAGACGTCAAAGTAATCTACTCAATTTTCCCAAAACTTTCAATGCTTCGAAAATGCTACCTCATTTTTCCCAACTGTCAAAGACCTTCAAAGACTGCATGAACCCTGTTATCTTACATTTCAATCATCTTGATGAGGTAACTATGTAAGTCTAGGCAATGTTAGATCAGAAAAAAGTACTTGAGAGTGATTTGTAGTTTTTCTTCGCAACCATTGGCATCCAGATTTATACTTTTAGTTACAGTTAGAGAAACAAAAAGCACAAGCTAACTAATGAACGTGTTTGCAAAATAAATATAGTTGAAACAAAACATGGACTCCAAAGTGGTAGTAAGCAATTTTTAATGATGGAGAGACAATTTGTGTTACAATGGAAGCTGGGCCATACCATAAGCTCTACAGCCAGGTGAGCTAAAAAGTTTACCAGGAATGAAGATGTTCCAGAAAACACAATCCAAAATTTTCTCCACATTAAACTAATTGAATGTCTTCTAAATTAGAAACATGACAAAACACTTTAATTCCAACTTTTTTTTATAGTACAGAACACAGTTTTGAACTATAAATTCACATCTTTGTAGGCCTATGATAGTTGAAGGGAAAGGAAAGCAATGCTTCCTTTTAGTTAATATAATGCAAAAGCCAGACACAAATCCCAAATCTGGATTCATGCCTATCTACGTAAATGTTTTCAAGAAAACTAAAATGTCCCCATCTACTGTATTGGTCTTAGTGTTAAATATGAATTGATGCAACCAATTATGAGAAACAAAGAACATCGGAGCCATGCTCCAATATAGTGTAAAACATGCACACAAGAGTCGAGTTTGGCAACTCACAAATTATTTCCATCCTATCTGAAAATATAGGTCACATAAAAAACTTGAAATCCTCCATAGCAAATTTGTGAAAAGATTGAAACTCGTTCCACACTGATATAAAACTGTTGTCCATTTTCATTATTCCTCTGTTAAAAGTCTTTCATCCATTTCTCATCACAAATATGCATATGACTGAATCTTTGAAACATATATGAAGAAAAATCTTGTTCCAACATGTCATTTTAGTTCAAGATTGCATGCACCAGTAGCCATTATCTCCCATCCACCAAGTCATCCAGGAAAATGTTGCTAATCCAACTGAAAATGAGAAGTTCATCATTAACTCTGAAAACAAAGGGAAATGTTAAATTTAGTTGGCATGCAGGCATGCAATTAACAATGACACAGCTTCCATGAAGCAAATATCTTCTGTAGCCTAGGTTTCTATGCAGCTTACTTCCATACAAACTCTAAGCATACACAAAGCAAACACCTGTAGACATCACCAAGGCAAAAGTATTTAACTTCTAACAGTTAAACATGTTTTGCACAGACTGTTTGTTTTTCAGGGACATTTTAAGGAGTTTACCTGGGCTACAAAACTTTTTCAGGTGTTTTTTTTCAATAGAGACTTTCTTGATCACTGCAAGAATAGACTATAAAGTACAAGAAAACTTGTTACTAATTAGTACATATTTGGAGTAAAGGTAGGTAACTCCATTTGCTAGTAACTATGTCATGTGTCATTTGATACACAATTGTATACCATTTTTTTTTTTTAAAATAGAACTTAAAACTATCCCAAAAAATTGTTAAAAATCTTAATTTTAAAAGAAATATTTTACTCAGTAGCAGTGATTTTTATTTGTCCAGAAAAATTTTCATGAGAAAAATTCATGGCCTTTTCAAGGACAGAACAGTATATAAAAATTATAAGTTCCCAGGCAAACAAAAATTCATGGAAATCTCAAAGTTGCATAAATCAAGATCAATTTATCTATCAGATCCAGCATAAGATCTAATTAAAAAATATGAATGAAGCCAACAGTTGAGTCTATCAGGCATATTTTTCAAAAACCAAATTCTCACACCTCCCTCAATTAGATGAAGCTGCAAAATCACATGTTAGTGCTTCTAGACAGGAATTTGTTGTGTGTATGTTAAGGATCTGAATGGGGGTGGTAGGCTCCATAGAATCCTTAGTGAGGTAGCTGAAACCACCACTCTTTTGAAACTAGACAATTGGTCCATCATTTTATACAATCTAACAGGATTTCAAGATTGCTTGGATCTGGAAATTTCCAAAACAGTGGAAGCATTAATAAAACATAAAGAAACTTTACTATTATTAAATCTCAGCATACTCAAATCACATGGTTGATATAACTCAAATGTGTCAATATGTACAATACGAAAGCGAGGTTATTTTTACCATGTGAGAGTAAAGATGGAAGCAATTTATTAGTTGGATGGTGGAAAACCAGATCTTACAGTCACATCATAAAGAAAATCATCTTTGGTGACAACGTGACCTGTATTGTTTGAAATCTTTTTCATATTAAATGATAAATGTTATTCTATCCGTAGAGACCCACGATTAATCTTTTTTTTTTGTCAGGGTCAGGTGTATTCAATATTGATTGTCAGTACAAGCAGGCAAAGTCTCAGCTTAATGACTACATTAGGCTTCTTTCCATTTTCCTTTTTATCCCTTACATTAGGCTTCTTTCCATTTTCCTTTTTATCCCTTACATTAGGCTTCTTTCCATTTTCCTTTTTATCCCTTACATTAGGCTTCTTTCCATTTTCCTTTTTATCCCTTACATTAGGCTTCTTTCCATTTTCCTTTTTATCCCTTACATTAGGCTTCTTTCCATTTTCCTTTTATCCCTTACATTAGGATTCTTTCCATTTTCCTTTTTATCCCTTACATTAGGCTTCTTTCCATTTTCCTTTTTATCCCTTACATTAGGCTTCTTTCCATTTTCCTTTTTATCCCTTACATTAGGCTTCTTTCCATTTTCCTTTTTATCCCTTACATTAGGCTTCTTTCCATTTTCCTTTTTATCCCTTACATTAGGCTTCTTTCCATTTTCCTATTTATCACAGGTCCCTTACATAAGCCGACTCTCTTGATCTTGGCAAAGAATCGATCCAGATCATTTTTAAGTGAAAACTGAATTTACTTTCTTCTCATGGTGTACAGTACTATATCTTTGTATTTTGGGTGGGTGGGGATCATTGACCTTGCAAGACATTATATAAGGGGTGTACAAATACAAAATATGGCTGTTAGACTAAATAAAACTGGATTAACTTGCTTAATTTGTGCCTCAAATGCCAATTAATAAGAAATCATACTGAAAACGACTCACAAATAGATGAGTGATGCTCTTTAAAACTTGTATCATATTAAAAATGTCCTGATCTGTGCAATTAGGGAATCCTGTAAGACTCTTTAGGGAATCCTATAAGACTCTTTAGGGAATCCTGTAAGACTCTTTAGGGAATCCTGAAAGACTCTTTAGGGAATCCTGTAAGACTCTTTAGGGAATCCTGTAAGACTCTTTAGGGAATCCTGTAAGACTCTTTTCATGGACCTTAGTGTTATTAATAAACAAAGAAATGAAGATGGCAAAGGTGAGCTTTAAGTGCTACATGTACAAAGGTCTCATTAACTAACAAAGATGTGGATTATTAGGTCTGACCAGCAAACAGCACAATGACACGTGTTATGTGACTTCCTAAAACTCGAGTGTACAATCTTTGCAATGCTATACCTAATACTGCTCTTGCTGCTGGAAAAAGAAGAAATGATACCAGACAGCTCTATTAGAATAATGCAAATGAAGAGCACAGTTCAAAGTGGCTATAAATAAAATTCAAATTCAGACAGAAATGTGACACTTATATACTTGATGTATGACTTCATGATGTAATTCTGTACCATTTTTCAGACAATTTCTGTTGCCTAGAAATGAAGTTTGCAATGCATATGACAGATAAACATGGGTAATTTTATATGCCCCTCCAAAGATGTAGCAGGACCTAAAAATATCCATTGGCCTGTATCTTTATATGCAAGCAAGAGAAAATGCACATAAAATTCTGTACAATAAAGAGCCTTGGGAGGAAATTTAAACAAAAATGTGGATTTGGTCCACATCTGTTTCAATAATCACTCAGCTAACATAGAAATTTAAAGAGTAAATGTGGATTAAGCCAACATCTGTTTCAATAATCACCAGTTAAAGCACTTAGTTATCAGTTTTAATTTTTAAGCACATAGTTATCAGAGTTTTAATTTTTAATATTGTTTTACTTCCAGTCTGCACAATTTCATTAATGGCAAAAAGCATTTGTGAATGATTGCTTTTTTTCTAATGCAAGAATGTTTATTTGTGGAAAGAAAGAAGAAAAAAATATTACAATAATTTTAAATGAAAGCCATGAAATCTTTTCAAATCTGTATAAATTATCAAAACTAATCAACAAAATGGTTCTTCTTTGTACAATCCAAAGACTTTGCAATCTAGAATTAAACAAGAAATCCACAAGGACCAGAGTTAATACCAGGTCATCTATCAACTTCATAAAAAAAAAATAGCTTCAAAACTTCAAAATGTTGCATGTACAAAAATACTTGATTATTTACAAACATGCAGGAAAACTACAGCATCTTTGTAATTCAACTGAAAACTATTAGCTTCCAAACAAGTAATCAAGAATTCTTCAAGAAACATTCATGAAATAAAATTTTCACTGAAATGAAATGGATGTTGTCATTTAATTCTTTTAAAAGGACTATTTTATGATCAAAGGACAATATATAAATATATATTGACATAAAATGTAAGCTACTCAAGATTGTTTAAGCTCTGTGAATTCAATAATTTTTTTTACAATCTAATTTTTGTTGTTGTGCAAAACTTAAGTTTTCCTTGATACCTAAATCTCTGAATATGCTTTCTATGAGAACTTGGCTTAACATGTTCTATACTGCCATTATGCACAAGTAAAATGTGTGAGTAAGATAGAAACAACAAAGTCTTCCAAATGATTTGTTGTGACACTAGTTTGTATTGTATCGTGCCAGGCCCTTACAGTTAAGAATATTGAAATAGTTCCATAAAATGACAAATATAACCTCAAGTTATGCATACTTTAAAAAACTGTAATGCTAATGTTAATTTGTGACAATTTTAACCTCAAGTTATGCGTACTTTAACAAAACTGAAATGCTAATGTTAATTTGTGACAAATTTAACCTCAAGTTATGCGTACTTTAACAAAACTGAAATGCTAATGTTAATTTGTGACAATGTCTAAGTGAAAGTAGTATGGCAATATTTTATTTTGGGAAGTTTTTTTTAAACACTGGTTCCTATAAAGACTTCAGACACAGGAATGCTTTAGTAGTTTCTTTTTCTGTCATGGAAGTAATGTAATCACGAGTTGCAGTGAGTGTCGGCATTGCAAACAATCCGACATTACTGGCAGGTTCTTATGGCAGTCAACAGGGTCAGTGTCATTTCTTTCAAGCATTTCATAGAAATAACAAACAAATTTTGTTTTCATGTGCTGATTATATAAAACAAGTCTCCTACATACTAAATGTAATAATTAAAATGAAACATGCATCTCCCCTTTAACACTGACACCAAAGTCAACAATGAGAATGACATTTTAAAAAATGATCCCCGTGTCTATCCTACACTTTCTATTGATAATATTTTGTACTAATTGAATAAAACTTCAGATATTAGATACAGTCTGTTTTCCAAGGACATCACAAATGATTGCTGGGACATCAAAAAGGTTTAAATTCAAATGGAATACATTTTTTGGTTTCAAATGGGTTTCTTTTACTTCATCATCAGTCATTTAACATCTTTCCTTTATGCAAACAGTATGTCTTCAATTCAAACATGAAAGATCCAGCTGTTCATGGAGTAAATATGTTACACCAGACAGCAGTAGCTTGATGCTGGATTAACTATCAAGGTTGATTGCAATTAACTGGCCAAGTGCTACTGTCATCCTATCTGAACCCTTAGAGTTGATTGCCTGTAATTTGTTCAGTGATACTGTTATTTGAATTATAACCCTTAAAGTTGACTGCCCTGGATTCATAAAGTGCTACTGTCATCCAAATCACAGCCCTAAAAGTTGACTGCCCTTGACTGGTCAAGTACTACTGTCATCCAAATCACAGCCCTAAAAGTTGACTGCCCTTGACTGGTCAAGTACTACTGTCATCCAAATCACAGCCCTAAAAGTTGACTGCCCTTGACTGGTCAAGTGCTACTGTCATCCTATCTGAACCCTTAGAGTTGATTGCCTGTAATTTGTTCAGTGATACTGTTATTTGAATTATAACCCTAAAAGTTGACTGCCCTTGACTGGTCAAGTGCTACTGTCATCTGAGTCATAATTGCAAACATCATAATGACCATAAGTAAGATACGAAAAGAGTGGTTATAAACAGTGGAGGCCCGAAAATAAAGTTTTTTATTTTTAACCTTTAATTTCTTTCTATGCCATTGCAATATGAATAGCTGGACCTTTCCAGGATGTGTTGAATGCGCTTTCCACACTGTAGGAGGATACAGTACATGTGAAATAATTAAAAAACATTAAAAAAAAGAAACTCTTTTGAGATGCTGTTCTGACAATTTGCATTCTAAGATTTTCAGATGCATCATTTGCAATACCCAGTGAAAACGTTAGCATTGTTAATCTTATTTCACGGTATCTGCTTAAATCAAAAATATGCCTACACTGCATCAAAAGACTGTCAAATCAAACATATGCCTACACTGCATCAAAAGACTGTGTCAAATCAAACTTTTAAACATGGATATAATGAGATGAAAATCTGTAAATGTCCTCTACAATAAGTTTTCATATTTCTTATATATCAATCAGTCATTTCTTTATAGTGCCAACACCCCCATCCACACACCACTGTAATTTAAAAATAAAAATTGAGAAGTATTGTAACGTCAGATTGTACACATGCCAATTATAGATGTCAGTCACACAGTTAACTTTCTGTGCAGAAACCACTGTAAGTTACAATGACCTGGTCTTAGACCTCCTTTTCAATGAATGAATATGGAAAACAGGAAATTCTATAAGCTGTTTTGGTCTATTAACCGATGAGCTGAAAACTGCACAATATTCTGACAACTGATTCACCAAGATAAAGCAAGTAAATTTCATGGTTCAAAGTTTATTTTTTTGTGGCATTTAAAATGGATGTGAGGCCAAAGTACTAATGTGCAGATGCAGACATACAAGCTGACAGCTGAAAAACAATTTGCCCTTTCTGGGAATAATAAATTGTTTTCACGATACTGTTATGTTAAATGAAAATAAGACTAACAATGCATGACTGTAATGAGTGTTCCAGCCCTTTGATTAGAGAAGCTATGGCTGTACATTAGTAAATGAGCTGATGGGAGGGGAGGGTCATTGGAAGGATTGGACGATGGGTGTGTACCTGGTGATCATACATGCCAGCATTAGAGCTGTGTTGGCTGTCCGGTGAACTGTAACCCGCTTGACTAACATGGCGTAATTGATTCACCTATAGACAGAAGGAAAGGGCTAAAGTTCACATTCACATTATGGCAAAGAGGAGAGTTAGATTAAACCCCTTTTGGTGCTAAAAGGTTCATGTACTTGTTCTGTAGAGGATCTTAAAAAATGTATAGAAGAAAATTAAAGGACAAGGACATGAATTCAACCTTAATTATACAATATTAATGCTGGATTTGACAGTAACTCATGGTAGGCAAAAACTAGTGTAGCCTTAGGACCATCACCATGCAACTAAAATCCAAATCTTATATCCCTCAAAATTTGTATTTAATAAAATTCAATAAAGATTTCAAATTATGAATGATGTTTTGTTCAAAATGTCTTCAGCAATTTTTTAAAAGTTAAAAAAAATTAATAGTCAAGAACAAACGTGGAATTTTAGAATTTTGTATCAATGCTAGATCTCGTTTAAGTTACAATACTGGGCAAGCAGAATATGTTTAGACTTTTCCAGTTCATTTATATCCACCTCCCCAAAAGAAAACTTACCAACTGCCATTTTAGCACCAAAACGGTTGAGATATTGTACAACATAAAAACTTGGTGAACGTACTTCAAGATTAATCTTTATATTCAAATTCCTAATTTTTCAGTCTAACTCCAATACAAATTTTCATAAAAAATACTAATTTAGATACTATTATACTAAGTTATGGAAACCTGAGATACTGGCGATGAGTGAATAACAAAGGACCTGCTCGCTACAACTGACTGGGCAATGCCTTAAACATAAGCACTTCTGTTTGGGAACCTTGACGGTGGAAAATGGTAAATCAGGGCAGATAAATCATCTAAATGATCATGTGAATGCTGCACATTTAACGCTTACAAATCTTGGCTGTATACAACTGCATGCCTAATTTGACTGAAATCCAACAATTTTGGTAAAGTAATACTGCAGGAGTTGAGTGGACTGGCAAGCAGGGGTGGGGGAAGGGGACAAAACTCTGGACTCCTATAAATGAAATCAGAAAACACAGGAAATCAAACTCTTTCAAAGTCTTGTCAACGTTAAGCCAAATGCCAAATATGGTTGAATATTGTTAGTCAATATAAGCTGTGTTATAGACTGACCATAACAGAATGCTGTGGATAACAAAACCTAGACAACAGACAATACAGAATGCTGTGGATAACAAAACCTAGACAACAGACCACAACAGAATGTTGGGGATAACAAAACCTAGACAACAGACTACAACAGCATGCTGTGGATAACAAAACCTAGACAACAGACCATAACAGAATGCTGTGGATAACAAAACCTAGACAACAGACCACAACAAAATGCTGTGGATAACAAAACCTAGACAACAGACCATAACATAATGCTGTGGATAACAAAACCTAGACAACATACCATAACAGAATGCTGTGTTAGAAAAAACCTAGACAACAGACCATAACAGAATGCTGTGGATAACAAAACCTAGACAACAGACCATAATAGAATGCTGTGGATAACAAAACCTAGACAACAGACCATAACGGAATGCTGTGGATAATAAAACCTAGACAACAGACCATAACAGAATGCTGTGGATAACAAAACCTAGACAACAGACCACAACAGCATGCTGTGGATAACAAAACCTAGACAACAGACCATAACAGAATGCTGTAGATAACAAAACCTAGACAAAAGACCATAACAGAATGCTGTGTTAGACAAAACCTAGACAACAGACCATAACAGAATGCTGTGGATAACAAAACCTAGACAACAGACCATAACAGAATGCTGTGTTAGACAAAACCTAGACAACAGACCATAACAGAATGCTGTGGATAACAAAACCTATACAACAGACCACATCAGAATGCTGTGGACAATAAAATCAAAAGAGAGACCACTGGAGAATCATGTGGACAACAAAAAAGACTATATTGGAATGCTGTGGACAACAAAATAAAAGGGACATCACTGAGGAAAGTGGTGGAAATTCATCAATATCAAGATCAATACCAAATCTAACTGAAACCCAATCTAACCTTGGTTAAGCTTATATCTCTAAACCAAAAAACGAAAACAAATATGGGGCACAACTCCTCTAAATGCTGTTAAAGCAACACAGTAAACAACTTCTTCAGGGTTTTACTAACATGGCGTTTCCTGCCAAACTTGGGTGAAATCTAACACTCTTTAGGAAAGCTGAAGAAACTTGGGGGCCTATTCATGCAGGGGCCATAACTCCTCTAATGAAGACAGAAACGGCTGGAAATTGAAACTGTGCTGTGTACCACATTTTGTGAAAATTCAACAATTCTCTGCAGAGTTATCTTCCAAAACCAAAGCTATCAATGGACAGTATGAAGTACGAATGGACAGACATATTGCCAAACAACTGGATAATGTGATAGGGCTCTGCCGACAACTTCAAGCATGACCATAATAAAATATATCCTTTTCCTTTACTAAACATTATGTTAAAACATTATGACAATTAAAATCATCTTTTTCTTTTCAAGGGAATACATGTGTTACCAGTAAACATTAAAAGTTATAAACTACGAATAATCATTTGGTTTATTTCCTGATAGATACCTATACTTTAGCCAGTACACTAGTATCTCCAGTTTACAGTCAATTACCAGAGATAAAAGTAATTTATTTTGCTGGATTTTTTGTGTTTGGACAAAAATTTCTGTCAGTATATGCCTCTGGTCAGTAGTGGGTTTTATTGGATCTTCATTCATTGCATCTTAAATTCATAGCGACTACAAAATATATGAACATTGTTATCCTGTACATGAAGCTGAAGTAATGTTTTGTCTTGGGGAAAAGATAATCTCCTCAGAGACTCCAAGATTCATTTATGAATTTCACATCTACACAGTATTTGAAGATACTTTCTGGGCAGGAAGCTACTAACCTAGAAGTTAGATACAAGTGTAAAAATTACACTTTTGGCTCAAGGATTAAAAAAACTTCATCTTATATATTAACCAGTATATTCTACCATTAACCAGTGTATTCTACTACATCAATGTATAAAAACCTTTTCAACCTTTATTTACTTGTTTTTATGTTGTAGCCATATCCACCATAACACTTCAATGATTAAACCTTATTTTTGTTTCAATAAAACCATGATTTTTGGTTTTCAATTTCTATTTACCTTTATTATCAAAAGGTTTTCTCTTTCCAAGTGAAGTCAAACTTCAATTATCAAGAAAATTCAAAGAAATGGTGCATTTAAACCCAATCTCAAACTAGTTTCAAATTTTTTTAAAAAAAAAATTAAAAATGAAGGCAACATGCAAAACACAAAATAAAAAAGGCCAAGCATATGAAATGCTACTAAACAGTAATACTTGAAATAATGCTTCCATTTCAGGCATGGAATAATTTCATAATAACAAGATGTGAAATAACGCTTCAATTTCAGGCATGGAATAATTTCTTTCACTATATTAATGACAAGATGCATGCTACTCAAGCCAAAAATGCCATGCATAAAAATCATGCAATACATAATCAATACTGATGAACTTTTTAGAAATGGGATTCATGGAATATAGCATCACACCTACAACTTGTAACTTTGATGTACCTGACTTGCAAATATCAAACCCAAAATCTTAATCTTGTAAATGGACAAGTTAGAACTATGCCTCTCTGTGCCGTCATGTGTGAGGCAAGAAACAATTAAGAAAAATAGCACCTTAAAAACAAAGGCAGTAGCTTTGATGTAATAAAATGCATTTTTTCTCAAATGTCTAACATGTTTCAGTTGTTTCCCTTAGCAATTCAATATCAACTTTGAATATGGTGTCAATATAGTGTAAATACGGTGTCAATATAGTGTCAATACGGTGTCATTATAGTGTCAATATAGAAATCCATGAACAGTTTATTCATTACTATTCCGTATTTCAGTTATATTTATTCTAGGGATCCAAATTTGGCATTTGCCATGTCTGAAAATACATAATAGTGAGGATTTTTATGGTAAATATTGTCATACTGATTCAAATATATACAATGACAGAAATCATTTATTACAACATAATGTAAAGTTATGACATACAAGTCTACCAAGTTTTTTGAAGGTATCTTAAAAGGTTCAGGAGATGTCAAGTAAACAAAAGGGTGACATTGTTGGATGGATAATCCAACTCCAGTATATCCGAAATAATCTGCATTGCATGATAAAAGTAGTTTTTTTTTTAAATCTGAGCCACTCTGACAAGTAAAGTTGCAGAGATAAATCTGTAATATTTCAGAGTCTTTGATGCACATGGTCTGCAACCCCGAGACAATTGCTTATACTAAAACTATTAGCAAATATTTGTACTGAATCTGACAGCCATCAAAACAACATTCTATTTCTTGTTGGAGTGGCTCTTTAATTTTTTTCTTACACTCCTGCCAAATTTTCCATTAGCTAAGGTCTAAAGCAAATGCAGGCAAGACCAAATGGATCCAAATGTCCATAAAAAGGATGGCAAGATTAAACTACAACTGAAGAATGATACCCAGGTTACACCATTGACTAATGCAGGCAAGATAGAAAGATATTTTTTAGAAAGCATATGCCTGTTTAGCAGGTCCTACCGAAGCATCTCCACTTTGGTAGTTGTCCCCATTGAGATTCATGTACATCCCTCCCTGCTGCATTCCAGCTGTAGACGTTGGCATGTTGTAACCAGCAGCACCTGTGGAAGGAAAAAAAAATTCTTGGAGGGTATTTAAGGAAGAGGATTAAACAAGCGGTGTAATTTTTTCTCCGACTGTTCAGATAAACCATCTGGCTTGGAAATAAGCATCTTTAAGAGAAAGACTAAAGCCAGCAGGATATAGTATTTTGGTACTAAGGACCCCATATTGGATATTTGAAGACTGAAATCCTGTCATGAGAAATGCATTTGACACAACACAGCTTCAACTAAGGGTGGGCAAGATGGGGCTGGGGCTGGGGCTGGGGAGGTAAACCTGCATTTGGTTGTCATTCTATCCCAGGTAGAGGCACAAAATTAAACAAAGTTTTGTCATCCAATGGAAACTGCACTATTAGTGTGTAGGACATGTAATCCAAAATTCAGCAAAGAAATCTTGTTTATCTTGCCTCATTACTAAGCATCTTAAATTTAACCTGTGGTTTCAGTTATTTAATATTACATATATTCATTTATTTCTAACAATTTCAACGCTTTTGGGTACTAACATTTGTGGAAACTTAAATGGCATTTATAGCCAAATCATTTTTTACACTGGAAATATGAAACTCCGTTTTTTTATTAACCATAAATTCCATTAAAACTGGCGCCATAAAATAACAAAGAATGCACCATAAAAGGCGAATGGCAGGAAGGCCACCAATGACCCAAATGACAGTCAAGTTGGCCAGCCTGACCTAGTTGGGTGCACCAATAAAAAAAAAAGACTTGAGTACATGTCACAGTATAGTCATTCTTGGTTTATTCTTGAACAAGATTGCTTGTGCTGCTGTCAACCCAACTATTATATACTGGGTGGGTTAACCTACATTGGGTCTAGATCATGACAGGAGGAGAGGGACTGAGATCAGATGAATAGAAGGAGAGGGATGGTACAGTCTTCACTGCTTCATGCCATTAAAACCAGACAACTCCAACCTTAAGAAAAAATGAATCAAGACTCGCCATGACTTGAACCTTTTTCTTTGTAAATTTTTTTTGATACATTTAACCCCTTTAAAGACAATCTTTCATCTCAGTTAAAGAAAGTCAAACCTGGTCCCTCTGTATGCCCACCGTGTTGTGCTGCAGCTGCAGCTGTTTTAGCTGCATAAAGGTTTGCTTCTTCCTGGGCCTTGCCAATGTTTTTCTTGTAGCGAATTCGCTTGTTCCCAAACCAGTTGGACACCTAGGGCAATAGCAGAAGGCAAAGTGATTAGTAAAGTTTACAAATGAAAACAATTTAATAAACAATATTAAAATAAACACAAAAAATAAGTTTATATTAACTACATTGCTGATGGCAGATCATAATATAATTTTAAAATATAATGTTTAAAAAATATTTCCTATGAAAATGATTATGTGACCTTAAAAATTATCAAAAGTGTTGACACATGATCTGAACTAAGCCTGTTTTCCACATTCAGTAGTAAAACTATGGTCCATTCAAGAGAGACAAAACTATGGTCCATTCAAGAGAGAGACAAAAGTATGGTCCATTCAAGAGAGAGAGAGAGACAAAACTATGGTCAAACAAAGAGAGACATATATCTCCAATCCAATGGCTTGCATTACATGAATTTAAATTGCATGCTACAGTCCTTCAAAAAGAGACATGTATCTCCAATCCAATGGCTTGCATTACATGAATTTAAACTGCATGCTACAGTCCATCAAAAAGAGACATGTATCTCCAATCCAATGGCTTGCATTACATGAATTTAAACTGCATGCTACAGTCCATCAAAAAGAGACATGTATCTCCAATCCAATGGCTTGCATTACATGAATTTAAACTGCATGCTACAGTCCATCAAAAAGAGACATGTATCTCCAATCCAATGGCTTGCATTACATGAATTTAAATTGCATGCTACAGTCCATCAAAAAGAGACATGTATCTCCAATCCAATGGCATGCATTACATGAATTTAAACTGCATGCTACAGTCCATCAAAAAGAGACATGTATCTCCAATCCAATGGCTTGCATTGCATGAATTTAAACTGCATGCTACAGTCCTTCAAAAAGAGACATGCATCTCCAATCCAATGGCTTGCATTACATGAATTTAAATTGCATGCTACAGTCCTTCAAAAAGAGACATGTATCTCCAATCCAACAGCTTGCACAGCATGAACGTAAAATGCTTGGTTTGTGTCTCTCTGGAGCCATGTTTGATACTGGATGCAAAAAAGTTGGTCTCAATTCAAGAATGGCTGTTATGTCTGGGTTCTCCAGCTTCCTCAACTTCAGGGTCTTCAATAATGTGCCACTTTTTAAAATTTGAAAAAGTTAATGATTTTCTGGAAGGTGAGCACAAGTTACCACAAGGAACCTATTACTGCATGATTGTTTATGTATTCTCAATTCTGTGCATTTATTTCAACTGGCAAAGCAAAATTTATTCATTTAATAAATAAAACATTTAGTCTCTGCAACGTTCCAAAATTATGTACAGGAAAATGTGATAATTGTGCAGTAACTGGTTTCAAGCAGAATCTGGAGCAGGCCATCTTCACATGGACAATTCCACTGTGACAAATCTCTTATCATTCAACATGATTTTAAAAATTAAATGCCCTAATCAAATTGTTTCTCAAAACCACTTGTGAAAAACTTAATAACTTTGATTATGTAATTGAAGCAAGCACAAAAAATTATGTTTCCTGTAAGGCAACCTAATTTAAATTCTGAAGGCTCCATTTTTTGGGACATCACACTTAAAATTTTCTTTAGACTGACAAACAGAAATGAAAATTTTGCGAATTGATAAAACAAATTATTTGTTTCCCAAAAGCCAATAAACTAATCCAACTTTTTAAAACCTCTTAAAGGAAACATGAGGGTTTTTATGCTTGGCATGATATTTTATGTCTTAAAACAACAATGTCAAAATAGATTGGATTCATGATTAAAATCAACAAACTTTAATAATGATAAACACTATATAAATCTTCCAATGCCAACATAAATAGTGGCTTTTATGGGATTATTGATCATATAATTGTTTTTAAAAAATGCAAATACAAATATATTTTGCTGTGCAAAGAAGAAAAAGCAGCCATTAAGAAAGTATTTAAAGCCACCATTCATAACACAAACAATGTGCCAATATATTGCTAACTATAACAATTTTATTTAAAAACAATTTAAAAAGAAGTAACTTCAATAACTGCTTCAATATACATGTTAGGCAATATATTAGTGTCAACAATATATCAGTGTTAAACAACATATCAGTGTTAAGAAACATATCAGTGAAGAGCAACATATCAGTGAAGAGAAACATATCAGTGTTAGGCAACAAATCAGTTTTAAGCAACATATCAGTGTTAGACAACATATCAGAGTTAGACAACATATCAGTATTAAGCAACATATCAGTGAAGAGCAATATATCAGTGAAGAGCAATATATCAGTGAAGAGCAACATATCAGTGTTAGGCAACAAATCAGTTTTAAGCAACATATCAGTGTTAAACAACATATCAGTATTAAGCAACATATCAGTGTTAAACAACATATCAGTGTTAAACAACATATCAGTGTTAAACAACATATCAGTATTAAGCAACATATCAGTATTAAGCAACATATCAGTGTTAAACAACATATCAGTGTTAAACAACATATCAGTATTAAGCAACATATCAGTGTTAAACAATATATCAGTGTTAAGCAATATATCAGTGTTAAATAATATATCAGTGGTAAGCAACATATCAGTGTTAAGCAACATACCAGTGTTAAGCAACATACCAGTGTTAAACAACATACCAGTGTTAAGCAACATACCAGTGTTAAACAACATATCAGTGTTAAGCAACATATCAGTGTTAAGCAATATATCAATATTAAGCAATATATCAGTGTTAAGCAACATATCAGTGTTAAGCAACATATGTGTTAAGCAATATATCAGTGTTAGGCAAAATATTAGTCTTAAACAATATATGTGTTAAACAATATCAACAGAACTATTACTATTCTGCCACCTACATTATACATATCTCTATATATAAAAAAGTGAACTACACTGTTCTAAATGCATGTGGGGAGTTTGGATAGCTGGTAGAGCATCAGACTTATAATCCAAGTGTCATGGGTTTGATACCCATCCAAGCCAGTCCATATTGATGGTCTAAGTGTGTCCTTACGAAAGGCACTTAGTTCTTACTTACTCAGCATGATATAGCCAATCCTGTGCCACAGATGCCAATCCTGTGCTACAGATACCAATCCTGTGTTACAGATGCCAATCCTGTGTTACAGATGCCAATCCTGTGCTACAGATGCCAATCCTGTGCTACAGATGCCAATCCTGTGTTACAGATGCAATTTGTTGTTCTCTGTTTCCCAAAATCAATTTACCGTTCTATATCTGAAAATCTTAAAGAGTGTGCACTCTTTGTCAAGATCTTCAAAAATATGCATATTAATTTTATTTAGTGCCAGTCCATCTACATCTATTTTGGCACCAAAAATAGCACAAGTCTCTTGAGACAATAAAATGTTTCAGATGGTGATTAATATCCATTTGAGAACAACATATCTGGCAATCAAAATATGCATGGTTCATAGTAATCTACAGAGCTGCAATGCTAAGTCACAGACTGCTTCTAGTGTAACATATTTTGTCATCACCCACTGCCAATGTATTTTGTCACATACTGCTTCTAGTGTAACATATTTTGTCATCAACCACTGCTACTGTATTTTGTCACAGACTGCTTCAAGTGTAACATGTTTTGTCATCAACCACTGCTAATGTATTTTGTCACAGACTGCTTCTAGTGTAACATGTATTGTCATCAACCACTGCTAATATATTTTGTCACAGACTGGTTCTAGTGTAAGATATTTTGTCATCAACCACTGCTAATGTATTATGTCACAGACTGCTTCTAGTGTAACATATTTTGTCATCAACCACTGCTAATGTATTTTGTCACAGACTGCTTCTAGTGTAACATATTTTGTCATCAACCACTGCTAATGTATTTTGTCAAAGACTGCTTCTAGTGTAGTATATTTTGTCATCAACCACTGATAATAAATTTTATAGGTGGTCACTAAAGTTGAATAAAGTTTTCATTAATTATTTGAGCCTTTGAAACATGTTTATTTTTCAAGAGTGTAAGTGTCCAAAGAAAGAAGATAGTACAGTGTGGTCAAGAAAATTAAGATGGCAAATTTGTGAAAGCAAATAAGGCTATCTAATCATTTTGTAGTACATTACATAATGTCTTGTATTTTTCTGTCCCTTTTAAATTCTGTGAATTCTTATTTGAAGGGTATGTGTATGAGCATTGCTGTTGGGATGACAGGTGCAAAACACCAGGACATAAATAATATAGTTGCAAGTTCCATCTCTTACTAAATAATGACATGGAAAATGCTGATACAATTTTAAAAATCAGTCCTTAGAGAAAAAAAATGATCAAGATGATAATAGGTAAGCAAGATTTGGAAAAGCCTTAGAGATTCATGAAATGCCATAACCCTTCTGCCCAGACTTTCTATTACAGAAAATCAATCTGATCTCAGTTGGACCTTGAATTATTTTATTACTAAAGTCCTATTAATCCAAGTTTTATTGATGTTTATTTTAAAGCTCCTCTATATAAAAAGATTCATCAAGGCAAGAATTAAGTCTGTAAAATATACATTTCCCACTAAAATTTATTTTATCTCAATCTGAACCACTTGTCCGATTTTCTAAGGTAGCTCAGCTGGCAGGATTTCCAAAGGTTTGATGCTCACCCAGGCCAGTCCAGATCCACTGTATCTATGAGAAAGGCACTTAGATTAAGATCCACTGTATCTGTGAGAAAGGCGCTTAGGTCCAGATCCACTGTATCTATGAGAAAGGCACTTAGTCCCAATATATTCAGAATGATGTAGCCAATTATGTGCTAAAAATAATGCCATTAAACCAAGCAACCAACCAACTTAGATAAAGTATGTATCACTCCAATTCATTTGCAGGAATTGAGAAAAGCCAATTGCATGTGTACATGTTCTTTTTCTATTAGGACAAGTCAATTACATGTGTACATGTTCTTTTTCTATTGAGACAAGTCAATTGCATGTGTACATGTTCTTTTTCTATTAGGACAAGTCAATTACATGTGTACATGTTCTTTTTCTATTGAGACAAGTCAATTGCATGTGTACATGTTCTTTTTCTATTGAGACAAGTCAATTACATGTGTACATGTTCTTTTTCTATTGAGACAAGTCAATTACATGTATACATGTTCTTTTTCTATTAGGACAAGTCAATTACATGTGTACATGTTCTTTTTCTATCCCTAACATCTTAACTACCCAGCTACACATCATAAATTCACATTTTTGGGTTCTACTCTTGTGATTCACTAAATTAGTTCAAATATTTAAATTTAGATTTCAAAATACTGCATTTTCTGCATGTCCTGGAACAATGATTATGGGTACAAAGTTTCTGTTGGACGAAATCATATTTTTGTTTGTTTGCAGTATTTGGACATCATTTTAAAAGAATGTTATTTATATGCTATTTATGCAAATATGCTTTTGGACACATTTACAAGATTATACAGGTAAATGCCTCTTCCATAAAGGCAGGGAATAGCTTGCTTGTAACTGGAAAAGTTGTATGTATGATCTAAGCTAGCAAAAATTGGGAGAAGCATTTTTCACTCTTCATAAGCTCCCTGACACTGATATAATAAATAAATGCATGTACAACCAAATTCTCTGGCTCCCTCCCAATACAAAAAGCTGTCTGATGGGAACTTTGGGTCCTTACTGCAGGTGTTGCTCTACCACAGGTATGATTTTTAGTCTTTAAGCAAGTGTCATATGAGTTTAAAGTGTGCAGAATGTAACAAAGCTGTATATAGTAAGAGCTGTTTTAAATTCTTGTGCAGTGTATTGAAGCATGTAAGAAACCTCAACAGAAAACAAGGAGAGTCGGAATTTATATCAGGCCAACACGACTTTCATTGTGAAAATTCACCTGTCACTCCCATCAATATTACCTGTTGAAGGCTACTTGTAGTCAATGAAAGCTGTATAAAACAACTAGTCCATATCAAAATACAATTTAAAAATACTTCCTGGATGATCTAGTTTAAAGCCAAGCATGAACTGTCTGCAATTACACAATACCATATTTATCTGACAAAGGTCAAAATTATTCACAGCCCTGAGTCTCAAACAGGAACCTCAGCCAGCCAACTGGGCTCTAGTCTGAATCGATAAACCAGTCGAATTGCAACTTTTAAATATGAATAACAAACCAGTCTAATTTCAAGCTATAATTATGACCAGCTAACCAGTCCAATTTCCAGTTATAATTCTGAATGGATAATGGATCCAACTGCTTACTAATATTATAAATGGCTAAAAAAAAGTCCAGTTACTGACTAGAATTTGGTGTGACTTTCCAATCAAACTGCCCATTAGAATTCTGATCAGCTATCCAGTCCAACTGGTTGTGTGAATTCTGAATAGCCAAGTACCAGTAGTCCAATTGCAAGTTATATATGAATACATATAACTGCCAAAAATAAAAATAAAACCTAATATGAATCACTTCCAAAAACTAGGGATGTTATACAAAATTTGAAACAGAATTTAATATTTCCTTATAGCCATAATCACAAGTTCAGCTGTTCGCTCTTTGGTTTTACATCTATAGTATAGCAAGGTCTTCATAAAATTGCATCTACTAATATCCATAGCCAATTATAAGCTTTCAGAGGTCACTGGTCCAGCAGATATTGGCATTACTATCATGCATCAAATTATTTAATTTTAGAAAGCATTAAAATTTTAGTGAAAATTAGTTTTCTCATTAAATTCACTACAATTACATGCTTCCAAGCATAACATCCCATTTTAATTGTCAGTGTTTGGGAACTGGGAAAAAAGCATACAGATCAAATACATAGTTTTTACTATATAACAAACACTTTTCACATTCAGTCTCAGAGGCTGCGTCATGGGACAAGAGCTAGCTGGTCATCTATGCAGTTTTTTTAAAACGAAATATGCGTGTGTATATGATTTGGATTTTTAACGTAGCCTTAATAATTCCTCAGTCAAATCACTAAAATGTCTGCAGTGTGGCAGATTATATTGATGTCTAGCACTGCTGCATCATGCCGCAGACATGCAGCATCATGTCCCACCCAGTCACATTGTTTTGAAACCAGGTTGACCAGTCCTACCACTAACCTCTAAATGCCGAGATATGAACATCCCTTTTTCAGATGTGTCAATTACCAATGTGATTGGGCAGAAGGTGATTGATCTATACAACATATAGGTGACTGATATTTAACAGCAAATTAGTACATAAAAGGTTTATATCAGGCAATTAAAGCACAGAGTCATGCCCTGAGACCCAAGAAACTGGCAACTCGGTCTGGTTGGAGCAGAATTCAAAGCTACACCCTTCTAGACACGAGTGTCACTAGCTACTGCCGAGTCACTATTGAATGAATTTGTGCAAGAGAAATGATCTAATCTAAACCACGTGAATTGCTGATTCATGCCTGCTGGGTGTTCTGAATGTGACATTCATGACAGCATGCCAAAGTCACAACCAGCAGGTAGAAAATGTACTTTTCTTTGATCTCTTAAAAGCAGAGCCCACATATATTCACAAGCGATAAAAGCTGTGACATTAAAAAAAATCAAGTATTTAGCAATCACCAACTAATTTATCAGTCATCAAATTTTGCCAGAGGCACTAACCCAAAAATTTAAATTACAAAATTACCCAAATGTTTGTTAACTTTGCCCAAAACCATACAAAATGAAACTAAGTGAATTCAAAGCATAAAAGGAATCTATGTTAGGCAAACCTTGCAAGTCATTCCTAACAAGATATGGCCAATAACTCTGGTAGGCAAACCTTGCAAGTCATTCCTAACAAGATATGGCCAATAACTCTGGTAGGCAAACCTTGCAAGTCATTCCTAACAGGATATGGCCAATAACTCTGGTAGGAAAACCTTTCAAGTCATTCCTAACAAGATATGGCAAATAATTCTATGGTAGGCAAACCTTGCAAGTCATTCCTAATAAGATATGGCAAATAACTCTATGGTAGGCAAACCTTGCAAGTCATTCCTAACAAGATAGGACCAATAACTCTCAAGTCAATGAGGCGTCACATAGTAAAAATTTCTACCTGCATACATTCAAAACTCAATGTACCGTACTGAGATATCATAAATCATTATTTTCCATGTTTTTAGCAACAGTACACTGAACATAAAATCTATAGCAAATCATATAACAATGCCTCCTTCATTTCTCAGTTGTAGACTTGATAGACAGTCCAATATCATTATTTTAAAACTTTTTAGCAACAGTACACTGAAAATTAACATAAAATCTACAGCAAAACATATAACAATGCCTCCTTCATTTCTCAGTTGTAGACTTGATAGACAATCCTGAATACCTGACAGCCACAAAGTCTACTGCCATAAAGTTTAGTGCATGTTAGTTTGGTGTCTTACAGCACACCAACACAAGTAGGTTATGAAATATAAATGGGAACAATATGCCATGGACACAGCACAGTGGTCAATCTCAGCTCATTTGAACCCAAATGCTTTTCTACCACACTAATCACTGAGCTATTACAGAGTACTAAATGCTAGGTCAAAAATTATAACAAATATTTATCAAGCTTTGAATTGGACTCTACTCAAATTTGTCACCTTGTGAAGTCTAGCACCCTGGGCCAATATAAAGATTCACAATGCTGAACATGGCACAAATCAAATGGAATCCATCATAACTAGATCGACTGCATACTGGTTCAAAACTGTTACCAATGCGGCATCAACAGAGCAAAAACAAGGACATTCCCAGGTGCTGATGTTAGGATTGATCATGACTTCCAAGTGAGGCTGAAGAAAATCAACAAGCCAAAGAATATCAGACTCAAATTCAACTTGAACAACTGAAAGACCCTAATACCTGCAAGTCATTGCAAGCCACAATTGGTGGAATATTTGCTCCACTCCTTGTGACGGATGTGATGATAGACACTTTTAACACAGTCATGAGAGCAGCAGCCAAGGATATAATTGATCTGCAGCACCCAAAGAAAAAAAACATGGGTTACAGAAGAGATTCTTAAGTTGTGTGATGCTCAAATAGACCTCAAAGATACCAGACACATAGACCTTCTCACCACAGTCAAAAAGAGAAAGCTGAAATGGTATGGCCATGTCACTAGAACCAACAGTCTATCCACAACAGTCCTGAGTGGCAGAAGAAGTAGACAGAGAAAAAAGTGAATTGACAACATCACAGAATGGATCAGGAAAAGTTCTGCGGCAAAACAGTAATTGGCACATGATCGAGACAAGTGGAGGGAACTGGTCAGATGTTCAGCAGAACAGCGCCTCGACAACCACACTAGGTCAAGAGACACGATGATGATAAAGTCTAGCACCGAGGCATGATGCCACAGACATGTGGCATCATGTCCCACTCAGTCATATTATCCTGCCACTAGGCTGACCAGTCATAACACTAACATCTTCAAGATGAGCGCCTAGTGAGGCAGCTGTAAGTAGCATTTTTGCAATATAAAGTTTTTGATAATCACTAGTGTAACACACTTTCAAGGTTGAAAGCACACTGGTGAAAATTTATATCATTATTAAACAATGACAAAAAGGACTATTATTTCATCACTCAGAAAGATAATTTCTTAAAAATGGGAAATATAATAATAAATGTTGCACACAAATGTGAATTGCATCATCACATTTAACATTGTGGATTACATTTTGAAATTTTTGCTATGATTTTAGTCATTAGATACACATCATTAAAAATCATTACTCTTTCAAAATGTTCCCACTTGGAAACAGTACCAGAGATGTCAACCCTTTTTCATTCCAGGAACCATCTACAACCCTTTGGAGAAAATGAAGCCACCAGTCTCCAATGGAAACAATGAGGAAAACACACAAACACACAATTTAAAGTGTCGTGCACAATTAAACTTTCAATTGTCACTCCAAGTCATATTTGGCATTCTGTCCAATTCTAAACTTTCATCAAATGTCACTTTATGTCATATTTGGCTTTCTGTCTAATTCTAAACTTTCATCAGTTGTCAATCCAAGTCATATTTGTCAATCTGTCTAATTATAAACTTGACACTGACAGCATTATTCATTTCAGTAATCCATGATTTAAATACATTCAGGTCTGAATTCATTGGTTTTGGTTCCACGAACCATTCACATTCAACTGCATTAAAAACTGGCGCATCACTCAAATGTTTTATTTCCAGTGATTTGGACACTTAGAAACCCCACTTTTAGGAAAACCAAGTTATCAATCACATATGATGTAAATTATGTTGATTATTAAAATGGCAATTTAACTGTGACACACTAAAACTAGGAAGAAATCTGAGAAAATATATTTTTTACATGTTCTTTCTGCATAATAAAACATCTCAGTGGGATTAGTGTGCAAAATATTCATAATAATTATGCAATTCGCATAACGGTAAAGCCTTTCTAAAATAGTCATATGTAGTGAGCAAGTTGAAAACCAAGTTTATTCATTACACACTAGTGACAGACCCATTTCAAATAATAAAGAATATAATGTCTTGCTTGTTAACAGTGAATAATCTTACAATAAAGACAGCAAAAGAAATCTTGATACTCTGACCTATTTTCTCGTGGTTGATTCAGGGGCACACAATTGCAGGATTTACGCCAATTTTCCAAATATCAACAAATATTTGAATGTGTGATTATCATGAATCATATCTGCAATTTATTTTCTACATTAAATCTCCCCCAATTTAGAAAATTACCAATTCTTTCAAAATGCAGAAAGGGGGATTTCTACCTAACTTTTCAGTTCTACAATATACCTGGTATGATATGAATAATCTACTCAACAAGAAAACCGACTACAAGCAGCTTTGAGAAATGGAGTTAACCCTATACCTCACAACTGAGGAATGTTCCAACTGTACATGGTACTGTGTGGGCTGTCAATATACATGTGCCCAAGCAAAACAGTTCACAGTGCTACAAAACTGACACCTGCTACCTAAATGACTTCATGCTAATTGGTCTGCCTATAAAATTTATAGCACTTAAATATAACTTTTAACCATTTTACCTTTGTTGTACAGTTCTGATATCAATAAATAGGTTTAAGAGTAAAAAAATTTCAATATAGCTGCTTAATTATTATTAATGTGTATTACTGACTTTGAGGAGTGATTGCAATAACACTGTAGTGGAAGGTGAGGCGGTTCATCACATTGATGGATTGCAAGGCACTGCTAATTAAGATGAAAAAATACAACTTGGAGCACTCTTTGTTCTGTGTTATAGAAGTTAATCCAAGCCATAATGTTATGCTTCATTCCACAAACTTTTCGAGTTCTGGTATTTCAAAATCAATCACTTCTGTTTGGAATTATAGGATTGCGGACTATATGCAAGATTTATTTACTTCCAAAATTTTGGAGTTTAATGTGTAAAACTTCATACCTCCAAAACGTAGGATTTTACTAAATGAATGTGCTCTAATATGCAAGGGCAATTTTCAACTTAAAAATACAAACAGGTTTTCAAAGGAAGAATTGCACTTAGTTTAAATTACAAACAAGGGAGATATATACAAGATTGACCTTTAGCAAGTCAGGAAAATAATGTAATGGTCCGTGTGGTTGGAACAAATTTGTTGCTCCTAATATACCGACGTAACCTCCAAGTTGGTCGGTAGACGGATAATGTCCAATACTGAATCGCAAATCTTCAACTAGCAGTCACTTCTTTAGTGATAATAGCAAATCTTAAGCTAGCAGTCACTTATTTAGTGATAATAGCAAATATTCAGTTAACAGTCGCTTATTTAGTGATAATAAAAAATCTTCAGCTAGCAGTCACTGTTTTTAGTGACAATAGCAAATCTTCAGTTAGCAGTCAGTTTTTAGTGACAATAGCAAATTTTCAGTTAGCAGTCACTTATTTAGTGACAACAGTAAATCTTCAGCTAGCAGTCACATATTTGGTGACAATAGCAAATCTTCAACTAGCAGTCACTTTTCTTTAGTGATAATAACAAATCTTCAACTAGCAGCAGTCACTTATTTTGTGATAATAGTAAATCTTCAGATAGAATTCACTTATTTAGTGACTATGGTGCAGAGTGCTTCAATCCATGTGTCAACGAATCTGTAATCATGGCTCAGTGGTAAACAAGTTTATATCATTTAAAATATGCTGAGCATTTTGGAGTTTTTATTATTATTATTATTATATATATATATATATATATATATATATATATATATATATATATATATATATATATATATATATCTATATATATCTATATATGTATATATATATCTTTGGTGCATTTTTTCTCTTGTTCAAAACAAATTGATAATGTTTCCTGGGGGACCAGCTTTATTTGATTTTGCTGATTGTAGACAACTAAGTCATGTGATCTCGAGATGCTTAAGATGAAGGCTTTTCCTCACATCAAGCCACGAAACATTTTATGTGGTGCATGGAAATATTTTGACCATGCTTTATAAGAAAACTCGGAACAAATGTTGTTAATTGTGTGTGGATTAAATTGGTGACTGACAGTGACAATATCTTAGAATGGGAATACATTACAGTTTGTTCCACACCACATTAAGAATTTTATCCTAACTGTAAATTTTCAGGACTGGATCATTAAAATATAGTGAAATTACCCAAATTTATTTTAAATGCATAGTGTGAAACAAATTAGGTACTTTTTGCTATATTGAGTACCATGGTATTGACGTCTGATGCCATTATGGAAACAGCTGGTGTAAAGGTTTTAAAACATGTTCATTTCATTTTCTGAATATATTTTTTGTGGACACAATATTGTCCACTCTATGCGTGTGATAAACAATGTATTTATCAGATTGGTTGATTAGCATTTGTATTGGTAAAATTTTGTCTAGTACCAACTTTTTGCATCCTTGAAGGTAGTAGAACACCCTTACTGGAAAATGATAGAAGTATGCAAAAGGCACATAGAGGTATGCCAAAGGCCCATAGAGGTATGCCAAAGGCCCATAGAGGTATGCCAACATTCTCTCCACCGTGTATGTTGCCAAAAACTTTTATCTTGCATGTTATTCTCTTCATTGAGTACAAAACAAAAGTGCCCCAAAGAAATATGAATTTGATATATTATCAAAAATCAATGTTGCCTACATCAATTATGAAGACGGCATGGTCATATTTTTATCCTTTCAAAATAAAGTGCTGAATGAAATCCATGGCCACCATTTGGAAAGTGGAGATTCCAACAGTTAACTTTAAATAACAGACTGAATTTCTCTCGAGTAATATCCATGTATTGTGATGTAAAATATCCATGTATTGTGATGTACTGGTCATTTACCTCTGCATTTCCTAATTGAGGATTTTTTTAACCAAAGGTGGGACTACAAAAAGAATGGCTGATTTTTATAGTAGGAATAGAAACGTGACTATGTGGATGGTGCAGATGTCGAAACACACTGGTATGCACATAAAATAGAGGCATCAAAAAGCATTTATATAGTGGTCCCCCTCTTGAATGCCCTGCTGCCCCGCACAGCACCTTTTTTTAAATATTGCCAGAATCACTTAGCACTGAAGAGTTTGTGTTTAAAAATATCCCTCATGGATGGCCACCACTCAAATATGACCAGCAGCAAGCACGTTTGTGCAAAAATATAAAATATTCCTCTCATGTAATTATCAAGATCATAACATTTTCAGCATAGCCTAAATATTGATTTTGTGGATTAACACAGAGAAATTAATCTTCAACAAAACAAGGTGCCAGACAAAGACCCTCAAAAAATCACTGACAATATATGTATCACTTCTGTGATCTATCATAAAGGCATTTCATCCACTCAACAAAAGTTTTGCCTGCATAATTAAATTGCAGAAAGTACTGTAAAACTGGCAACATAGGAATAAATCATTACAAAATTTAAACATGTCATGTGAATAAAAGCTTATTACTTTTGAAGAAAATCAAAGTTATACAACTATGGCATTTCGGTGGTGTGCCAAACAATTATGTTGAAAGGACTTGAATAAACAACATTGTAACATATAAGGACAATATTCAACAGCAGTAGGATAATTGAACAGATGGAAAGAGAATTATATATGTACCAAGATTTAAATACTTTTGCAATGTTCATGACAACAAATAAATGTCAAGAATAAACTATTAATATATGTTTCAGTTGATATTCTTAAGACATGAAGAACCTTGTAAATAATTAATGTCTATTTTAAACAACATTACATATACTTCCCATAATTTGTTTTAGACACCCCCACCCCTAAAAGGCTACCTATCTAAAAAAAGGCCACTTTCCCGGTGTTGAAGGGGTGGGTGTATAAGAGGGAGATCACTGAATGAGGAAAGGTATAATCAAACAACATAATGAAAGATGCATGAAAAGGTTGTCATAGTAACCTTTTTCCTGAAGATGATAGTATTCATCTTGCTTCATTATCATTCTGCATGTACTTAGCAACAAACTGTACTCTGAGCAAGAATTTTTTTTAAAAAATTCAATAAATAAATACACAAAATGTAAAAGTTTCAAATTACAATGAAAAAATGATGCTTGAATTATATTCTAAATAAATTATTTTTCATAAAACTGTTAAATCTGGTTGTTAATAGAGAGACCTATTACATGAATGGGGCAACATTAAGAGTTACATGTACATCCAAGAAGATCTTTGTTTCTCAAATTTATTGTAAGGTATATCTCTTTTCTTAAAACTGGTTCAGTGGTGAGGTGTCCATAGTCCCAACCAAATGAGCTTATTTTGACAGGTGTAACTGATTAACTGTCATTATCAATTTAAAGTGACTAGCCTAGGGGCAAATACTGGAGAAATTGCATTCCAAAATCCGTTGATTTGTTGTATCTTTTGCCTTGATAGTTGACAGGTTGTATCTTTTGCTCTTTTTAATGGAAGGTTTATAGTTTTAAAGATTACTTTGTGGGCCAATAAGTCATGAAAAATGACCACAATCAACAACATGCACATTAGTTCTATTGTGAATGCCATAAAAAAGGGAGGTAGGTAGGAAGGCACATCAGCACAATTCCAGCTATATAATGCCAATCAAGACTTTGGTACTAACAGTAGTCACTATAAGGGTCTGACATTGTACTGGCTAAAAAGAATTTACTGGAATCCAGAATATGTTGGTCCTTTTATTCTTCTTAAGTGTTCAGTATTTAATCCATCACTGAGAGTCTAGAAAAACTCGAAGATGGCAAATCAGATAGTGAAAATATTTTCTTACATTTCTAACTTAACATGTTCAAAAGATTCCTGCAATTCATGGCCATTGATCTTTAACCTGTTCTCAAGGATAGAAACGGGGCCCCGAGTGGCCGAGTGGTCTAAAGCGCTGTCCGTTACGGACCACTGCCATCTCACCTCTGTCTGCGTGGGTTCGAGTCTAAGATTCGGCTAATGTAGTTAAGTGAGAAAGCTTGCCAGTAGCTTCTCGTGGGTCGGTGGTTCTTTCCGGGGTTTTTCCGGTTTCTTCCTCCACCACTAATACTGGCCGCCATGTATAGCCTATATATTGTGCTGAAAAATGGCGTTAAACCATAAAAAACAAAAAACAAAAACAAGGATAGAAAAATGACAACTTGTCAAGATATATCCACATGTCAAGTTAGATTAAATCCATAATTACAAATATAGCTGCTCCGGTGGCCATATGGTTAGAGCATCCACCGCAGAAGCAGGAGGTTGTGTGTTCGATCCCCGGCCGAGTCATACCAGACTTACAAAAATGGTACTAACAACTGCCTCGCTAGGCGGTCAGCATTAAAATGTTAAGTGTTAGAACTGGTCGGCCTGGTGTCAGGATTATGTGACAGGGTGGAACATCATGCTAAATGTCTGCGGCATGATGCCCCAATGCTAGACATCACTATAAACTGCCTCAGTGCAGACATCATAGCGATATGACTGATTTTTAAAAAAAAGCTACGTTAAAATTCCTAATCATCAAAGTCAATAATTTTATATATCTTTTGGAAGACAAGGTAATCATCAGAAATACTGGTTTGATATCCATTCATACTTGTTAGTGTTATCATGATCACAAGCCATTACAGCTACCCCCAACCCGACCAATCAATTTGTCCTTAAAATCAATGTCAATATCCCGATATGTTCATTGAACCAAAAGTTTTAAAAGAAGTCTAGTCGAAGTTCATTTGTGTATGCACAAGCTACTTTATTCATGAACTCAGTCAAGTAAACTAATGCAAGCGATGACAGGCAACAGGTTATCCCATGAGGTAAATGACATACAACATGCTATGAGAAAAGACAAATGACAGACAACAGGATATCACATGAGACTGATGACACAAAACTGATTATCACATTGGATAAATGACAACTAACTGGCTATCACAGAAGACAGTTGACAGACAAAAGACTCATCACATGAGACAGATGACAGACAACAGGCTATCACATAGGATAGAATAAATGACAGGCAACAGGTTATCGCATGAGGTAAATGACAGACAACAGGTTATCACATGATACACGACTGACAAAAGGCTATCCCTTGAGAAAGATGACACACAACAGGTTATCACACTGGATAAATGACATGCAACTGGCTATCCAATGAGACGAATGACAGACAACAGGCTATCACACGAGACAGATGACAGACAACAGGCTATCACATAGGATAAATGACAGGCAACTAGCTATCACATTAGACAGATGACATACAACAGGCTATCACATAGGAAAGGATAAATGACAGACAAAAGGCTATCACATGAGACAGATGAGAGAAAACAGGCTATCACATGAGATAGATGACACACGACCGTTTATCACATTGGATAAATGACAGGCAACTGGCTATCCAATGAGATGAATGACAGACAACAGGCTATCACATGAGACAGATGACAGACAAAAAGGCTATCACATGAGACATATGACATACAACAGGCTATCACATAGGATAGGATAAATGACAGACAAAAGGCTATCACATGAGACAGATGAGCACAATCTTGTCTATTGAGTGTCCAGTACACGTTAGACACAATCTTAGCAATACAGTGTCAAGTACAAGTTAGACACAATCCAGGCTATATAATGTTTAGTACAAGGTAGACACAATCTTGGGTATATAGTGTTTAGTACAAGGTAGACACAATCTTGACTATAGTGTCCAGCACAAGTTAGACTCAATCTTAGCTATACAGTGTCTAGTAGAAGTTAGACACAATCTTGGCTATAGTGTCCAGCACAAGTTAGACTCAATCTTAGCTATAGTGTCCAGTAATTCAAATTGGTCTTTTCTAAATTGGGTCATCTCATCTATATATTGCTTTATGTTACAAGTGTCTTACCATAAGAAAAACAATTAAGTTTCTTTTTTTATCTTGATGCAGTAACTACTTGATGTGATGAGAAATATTACTTGTCAAATAGGAATTTAAAGCACCTAATCAATGAATATTCAAAAGGATGTAGAGTGCTGATAACTATAAAATGTAACCAGTCTGGTGATAAATATAGCTGTCAACAGGGTTACAAGTACTGTTTTTAATTCATGGAATCTACAGAAATTGCTTAACTTGTTGCTGTCACATCTTATTAATTTCTTGCTCCCAGTATGTCAACTTATGCAATGTGATTTATCATAATCATCAGAGACCATCATGCTTCGATTAGTATGCTATGTTACTGTATGCTTCCAACATTGCCACAATTCCCTTGAATGAAACTAATGCCATTTTTGCCTCAGGTTTGTGGCCCTGGAGTGAGTATTATATGTTCAAGTCAGGGCCACTATTTGCATTTGTTTACTTGACTTGTTTTTTGTATTAGAGGGAAACCCAACAGATTTTTGTCACAGTAAAGACAGCACAAAAACTTGGTTTCCATAAATTGCACTTTTTATACAAAGTTAGGAAAAATTAACAAAATGGATAACTATATAGAATGAAATTTTTCACTTAAATATTTAAAAATATGTGACATGTTATAAGCAATGAAAGAAAAAAAATCGCAGAAAAATTGACCATGTGTGTAAATATAGTAATTTTTACAAATTTTACATAGTTCCAAGAAAACACAGGATTCTTGAACATGAAACCACATTCTTGAACATGAAACCACATGTCAATTCTTTAATCTTATTTTGATAAAACATACATAGAGGACCAGACTAAATTGAAAATAAATGGCGCTAGATATCATAAAAACTGGCTTTATTGTTGTGACTGTTGGAAGTTATATGATTGAAAAATGTTAGAGGACTTTGTTAAATTTAAAAACATGACATGTTACAATGGATATCATTAAGAGACAAACTATGGCAGGATGAGGATAACACAACCATCATCATTTGTTAACTTTACTATTTGTAAAAGTTACTGTAGACATGTCAACTAGTTAAAGCGAGTGTGATGCATAAATAATTTATTTCTTGTGTGTCCATAATCGTGTACTAACTACTAATCCACATGGATTTAGGTGATTTGTGACAAACAATTTAACTGCAGAACCAGGTAAAATAAATATGTAATTTTTTTTTTATAGTTTTCTGTAATTATGGCATGTGATAAATTGATTGCTCTTTACATGTTCAGCTTACACTTTTGCCATTTATATTAGTATACATCCCTACATAAGAACTCCGTTATAATGTGAGGTCAGGTGTGGATCCCATTTATTTTTAAATAAAAGAATTGGCCCTATTTATCAAAACTGGTAAACAAAACTTTAGATACATTGCTCATTTTATGGTAAAAAACAGATTAGTATCCAGAAATGTACCAACTTTATGAAATTTCTCTTATAATATGTTTATGTTTTATTAACACTGCTCCAGTGGCCTAAGTGGTTGGAGTGTCTGCTTCTGATACAGGAGGTCACAGGTTTTAACCCCAACAGAGTCGTAACAAAGATGTACAAAAATGTTACTAGCAGCTGCCTCACTTGGCACTCAGCATTAGTAGGCTTCTGCTAGGAGACGCCAGCCTGGTGTCAGGATACCGTGTCTGGATGCGACGTGATACTGCATGTCTGCAGCATGATGCTATAGTGCTAGACATCAATTTAAATTGCAACTCTAGACATTGTAGCAATATGACCGATACATTGTTAAAGCTACATTAAAAATCCAAATCAGACACATTTTGTTAAATTTATCTTTCCAATCAAAATTCTCAATACACTGTAAAACTATGTAAAAAAAAATTTACTAGTAAATTGCCACTAATGCTAAATAAATGGCACCATTATAATAAATACCAAATTAAAGTGAAATTTATAATTTATCATAAATGCAATATGCCTTCTTCTATGTAGATATGGTGAAGGATGTCACTCTTGTATCATAGTATGTCCGTGAGCATTTCCATGAGAATAAAAAACTCAAGTGCTGACCATGTTTTGATCTATAGCTAAACTCTATTAAAAGCAGACTTTTTCTGTATAATCAGGTTTATTAAATTTTGAATCAAATCTAATAAATGGGATAAAAGAAAAGTCTGAAGGCGTGCAAATCTTAACAGCTAACGGTCATGTGTAATTTCAACTCACTGTTGTGTTTATGGTGAATATTTAGCTTTGTTTCACCAATGCATATATACTGCTCCGGTGGCCTAGTGGTTAAAACACATGCCGTGAAAGCGGAAGGTCATGGGTTTGATCCCTCATACCAAAGACTTACAAAACTAACAGCTGCTACGCTTGGCGCTCAGCATTAAGAGGTTACTGTTAGGACTGGTCGGCATGGTGTCGGGATAATGTCACCGGGTGGGACATCATGCTACATGTTCTTTGGCATGATGCCACAGTTCTAGACATCACTATAGACTGTAAACTGCCACGCTGCAGACATCATAGCGATATGACTGAAAAAATTGTTAAAGCTACGTAAATAATCCTTATCACGCTGATGCATAACATAATGGAGATGAGACTTCAAGAGTCTGTAGTCAACTCAGAACTCCAGAATTGCAACTCTGAGATTTCCTCGAGGATGAGAAGTTTTACCATTACTTGCAATGAAAGCACATTATCAACATTTTATTACCAGTAATTTTAAAATAGACACGAACCCACGCAGACAGAGGTGAGATGGCAATGATCCGTAACGGAGTGCACTTTAGACCAACTGAAGCCCTACCAAAGTTCTTGAAAATACAGCTCATTTGCTTGAATTGTTAATACTGTGCTACTCCACAGAAAAGAAATGAAAGCAGGCAAAAAAAAACAGTATGTGTGGACCTCCAGTAAGGGGCTTTTGATTCCATTGCATGCAGTAAGCTCTGATTTGAATATGGAGAGACACAAAAGGTTCATGCTGTAAACTAAAACCAAGGTTAACTGGAAACAAATGTTTAACTAGATATGGCAATGTATATAGTTGCAACAAGTTTTAAAACAGTTAATAGATCCAATTAATTTCTGAAAGATACTTATGGTTCCAGTTCCTGAAATTCTGAACTGAAATTAAGCCCCATCAAAAACAAGGAAATTAACTTGATATAGAGAAGGTTATGTTAAATTAGTTGTTTTAGTGGCTACTTTTTAAAAAGGATTTAAAATGTAAAAATGCCGAATTACTTTAGTCGAATTATTAATTTGTTATTTTTAATTAGTTAATAACTAATAGGTCTAAAATTTATCTAGAACACCATTTTAGGATCCCACTGTGACTAGGTCATAGAGTGGGAAACCCCACTGTGACTGAGTCATCGAGGGGGAGACCCCATTGAGACTATTTCTGGACCGGGTGTGGGTCCCAATGTGACTGGGTTATCGTTTGTTTGTTTCATTAGGATTTTTAACGTAGCTTTAACAATTTTTCAGTCATATCTAGTGTTGTTCCGATTATCGATTATAATCGATCATCAGTTGGTTGGGCATATAATCGATTGTGAACTCCATAATCGATTGTGTGTGAAGGGAGACTACTTTTTAGGTGTATGCAAAGCACAAAGGTTAGTAAAACTCCCAGCCACTAAAGTTGACCTGAAATTTATTAATTTCCTTTACAAATATGAAACCATATGATTCATAATTAGGAACATAGTCATTATTATATAGTCAAGTTGTTAAATTGTTGACAATACATTTAATCACATTATGTTGATTTGTTTCAGTCAAATTGCAACAACTTTTGTAGTATTTATAAATAATGGCCAACAAGAAAAACATGTCCTTCTATACTTTAAATTATAGACACATCACATGTGAATAAAAGAATTTCGGGGGATTGTAGCAGTATTTCAGTTACATATGACTGATCAGCCATAAATGATAAAAAGTTGCGTTCATTTAACAAAGGGTAGTCCTGAGATGAAAGTCAGGTATATTTGGCAGAACCAATCAGTGCCAAAATTATGTGTACTTCAGGCAATAAAAACAAGTCTTTCAAAACATGCTTTTAAAATCTGTAAATAAGGTATATGTAAGAACTAAAATCTGCTAATTGCACTTAATTAGGATCTTATCGGTTGACAGATTATGTCACCAAGGGAATATAAACCTCAGTTAACCGCTAACTCAATAGACATGCCAATTTCAACATTTACAAACATTACAAACATGATGACCATCTCTAAAAAACTTTGGATATTATTTCAGTGGAATAATGTACAGCAAACAATCAATATTCAAATACATCTGAAGAAAAGATTTTTAAAACCAGTTGGACAGGATTAAAACTTTTTGTCTCGAAACCAATTAACAAATGCAGGAATTTCCATCTGACCCAAGAAATGATCTCTAGATTCATTCAAGGGTATGTTTCCAGCTGTCAGAATGTTTGCAAGTGTCTATTATTGGCAGCAACAACACAAAAAAACCATGTCAAATTATGGCATGACCCTCTGTCATACCTTTGAAAGCAATATTGCAAATTTAAGCCAAAGAAATATAATCTATTCTCACACATATGATTAGGATCAGCAAAAGTGTTATCTTTCTTTTTTTTTGTTTTGCTTTAATGGACCACAAATCAATCAAACTATCTCAATAAAGTGAGACTACACATGTTCCAACATCTATATGTGTGGATAAACAAAACGGGCCAACTTGAAATGTGTCCATTTTACAAAGTTGCCATGCCAATATGAAACAACCAAAAGAAACGCGATTCAACAAGCATGTGCAAAATTTCAAAACAAGTACCCTAAGTCTGCCAATTTTATGAGAAATGGTTGATACTGCAAGTTGACCTTGGAATTCTTAACAAATCCAATTCCAATTCATGAAGTCCTTTACAAGTTACTGAGCAGGAACTGAGTTTGTGATGGATGGGACAAATGACATGACATAATTTGAAGAATATGATACTTTATTAATGTTTAGCCATCATCACTAGCCATGGATGACAATACAACATGCCACTTTCTAACCTGTCACTACAAGTGCCAAGATTTCCTCATTCTTCTGAAGTACATGTATGTATACAGTTTCTAAAAAATTACATCACTAAAAATGTAACTTGTCCTCATAGTCATTCCTTAAGCAGGATTATGTCCATACATGGGAAATGAAATTTCAGCACAGGCCTCCATGGGTGATAAAGGTGCATGAAGAGTGTTGTCCATGGTGTGCCATGATTCTAAAGACACACATTATGATCAAGAGAGGAAGCTGAGAAATAAAACGAGTAAAAAATCTAATCTAAGCCTGATGAGAAAAAAGGTAAATTATGGGTAAATCAAAAGACTGTATTGATGCTAGTACTACCATATACATCCAAATTTAAAAATCCACATGACAGAAATAAATGTGATACTACAATGAGATACCATACACGAGGCTGCCAAAGGTTGCTATTGGAACTGAACAGATCGAGAAAAGCCAACAAAACTATAATCAGCTCAATATTTCTTTATTTACAGTAAATCTTAATGCAACTCAAATTATGCCAACAAAGAAATTCTCAGCCTGCGAAATAAAAGGACAATAAAGGCATTAAAACCCGATTCAAGAAACACAAAACAAAAACAGAAACACTAGAGACATCTACTATGCAGTGTTCATATCCAAAATAAAACTAACATTTCTGTGACGACTATATCTACACCTCATGATCACCATGTTAAAATTCTGACCATGCATAACACGAGAACTCTATTTCTCCCCATTACAAGTCCATACATGATGATAAAATGCAACTGCCATCTTTAATAAAATCTAAAATATTTTATACACTTTCAACAATTACATGTATAATGCTATGCCCATCTTGTGTATAAATTGGTAAACACCACCTAAAACTTATGAAAAGTGAAAGACAGTACGACTACCGGTATATGCAAACAAGAAAGCTGCTACACAAGACCAGCACATCGTTGTAGAGAAATTTCCCCGCACCACTGTCGCTAAAATACCTTTTCTCCTATTCTGTGAAAGTTTTCCATACTCAAACAAATACTACAATTTGATGTACCGCATACACTCAATTAAAAGTCATGTCCAATCACCAACTGTAAAGAGCCAGATCTGGCGCTATGCTGTTTGGAGTCGGCAGCAACACAAACAACACCCTGATTAACATGTGCATGATGCGATGGCTGATCAGCTGTTTAATGTTGGTCTTGAATTATGAATATATATGGTTTGTGATGTGAATAATTTTGTATTTCAATCCATATCTCTTTCATTCTGTCAGTTTTATAGTCGTAATTCGCATATTGGCTTTTTTCTGATTTATTTAGTTTGCATCAAATATTCTTAATCAGAAGAACTAGATTATGCAAGACCTATATCCATGACAAAGATTTTCAAGGATAAGAATATACCAGATTGCAAAATCTTGAACTTTTCTCAGATATTTAACACAAGATCAACAGTCTTAAATTTTAAATAAACTACATTGAATTTTAAATTTTAAATACTGCAATTCAAGTACTTGTCAATATTTATTACCTTGAAATATTAAGCAAAGGTTTTGCCAAAGGTAAACTATAAAGTAATAATAAACAAGAAATCGTTGATGACATACAAAAAAATCTGAGAAAACTAGGGTAATTGTTACTAAAGACACTACATAAAAATGCTGTAGAGACAAAATATTTTTTCATTTTTCAAGCAACAATTCCATTCACAAATACATATATGGCATGCACTGTGTTTATCCAATTCATTACACATTACTTGTATTTAGTTATTTGGGATGTTAATAATTTAAAACTATTATATGTATATTAAATAATATCTCTGTAATGTAATGTGAGCTGTCAGTAAATGTCATTTACTGTGGGTTTTTAGTATCAAGTATAATGCTTCCATTTTTGTTCATGTCCTAACAACCACAAATTGGATCAATATTGCTACAAACTATTGCTATCATTAAGATATATTTTATTTCCACAAGTTATTATTTCCACAAGTTACATATTAAATCCCAAGTGATATAAACTATTGGATGCAATACATCATTAAGATATATTTTATTTCCAAAAGTTATTATTTCCACAAGTTACATATTAAATCCCAAGTGATATTTCCAGTTTTCTACCAGTTGGCAAAGGCAGCACTCACTTTGTTTTGAAGTTGACAATCCATTTGATCAAAATGTGAATTTAATACATATACTTTTTCAGTGCCAAGTCAAGTTTTGTTAATGTTTGACTTTAACCCCTTAGCTTATAAATGCTCTTTTTTTCCCCATGTGACACCCTTTTGATTAAGCCACAAGTCTGATACTTGCTCAGTACCAAGAAATTGAGGGTGGGTATTTAATGATCTTGTTAAACAATTGACACATGTTCCGTTGCAGCTTTTAATATATTTTACAGATTTAATATATTTTACAGATTTAATATATTTTACAGATTTAATATATTTTACAGATTTTGATCAGTTACTTTTTCAGCCTCTACATAAGCAACCACACAAGACAGTGAAGTCCTGGAAATAGAATCGGTCAATATTTTCTGTGACGTGAATAATGGAAGTTTCCAACTTTGTCAGACAATGAGGATGAATTCTTGGACTTTGAATCTGATGATGAGTAAAATTTATAAAATACTGTAATTCACGTGAATATGGACTTAACTTATTATTTATTTGCAATATTTCTGGAATTAACATATTGCAGGATGTTATGAATTGTATCATTGTGAACTATTTAAACTTATAATTGAATTAAGGGATTTATCATATAAATGGGTTTGAAATTTCAAGCAGTATTAATAATGTAATTTGATTTAATTAGAACAAACTGAATATTTTAAATTTATTTTTGACATATTTCCACTCAATAATAAAACTGTATTTAACAATGACGTTATCTTTATTGTTACAATCTATCTGATAAATCATCAAGTTTATTTCACCAAAGTTTAACTCTAACTCACTGAGAAGAGTCATCCCTTTAATCGATCTAACTTTCATAATAGATTCCAGCTTGAAGGAATGTAAATAAGAAATGGTTATCATTATTATTTAGGAGAAAGACTTCAAACTAGAAAGCTTTTGGTCAAATTTTACTGATCAGACTTGTTGTAGATATTACAATTTTGTTCTGTTTTTAGAAGTGGCAGCCATACTTGATTGCTGACTGTTATCATTTGTAACTACCGGTATGTCAATTTTTAAAAAAGTCTGTTAAGCAGTTTTTGTAATTCAACTTAGTGGTTTCTATTTTTGTTTGTTAACAGTGGCCATCTTTGAAGTCGATAAGCATCATCTGAACAAAAAAAAAGTCTTTAAACCAGGATGCTTTTCTTCTTCAAATGTGGTCAAATTCTGTGGGCAGTTTAAGAAGTCACTTAAAGTCTTCTTTAATTTGTTTAGTAACTGTACATACACATGGTAGTGGATAGTCATTACTAGGACAGGATATGAAAGTTTTAAGCTAGGATGGTGTCAAATTAGGCTAAACTTAGTTGGTTTTTTAAAAGTTGTAAAAAAAAAAATAACTGTAAGTGGACACTATATTAAGTATTACTCCATAAGCTCACCTGACCAGGTGGGCTAAAAACCAAATGGTCACTTTTAATAATATACCCAGATCTTCCTGACAGAACAAGTATTTATCCAAAATCAGGCCTACCAATAAAATTCACTATCTGGTGTTCTATAAACCATCTCTCCAGACATTACACTCGATTTCTTCTGATGATAATTTTTATTAAAAAGCCTTGGCTATATCTGTATTAAAGAGGTCTCACTTACAGTAATTCATATTAATAAAGCTCTGACAATATCTTTACTAATGACAGTAATTTATCCTAATGAAGCCTTGGCCATATCAGCAGTAAAGATGGTGTGACTGACATTAATTTATATTAATGAGCCTTGGCCATATCTGTAGTAAAGATGGTGTGACTGACAGTAATTTATCCTAATAAAGCCTTGGCCATATCTGTAGTAAAGATGATGTGACTGACAGTAATTTATCCTAATAAAGCCTTGGCCATATCCGTAGTAAAGACGGTGTGACTGACAGTAATTTATCTTAATAAAATCTTGGCCATATCTGTACTAAAGATGGTGTGACTGAGTAATTTATCTTAATAAGCCTTGGTTATATCGATTTTAAAGATGGTGTGACTGAAAGTAATTTATATTAATAAGTCTCAGCTATCTCTTTATTAAAGATGGCTTGATTGACGGTAACTTTCATTAATAAATAAGTCGTGGCTGATGGTAATTTTATTTTCTGCTGAATTTGCCATATCTGCCTCAAGGTGTTTATTCTTCCTTATCCACACTATCTGCTGTGGTTGATGACAGGTCATGCATTTGAGTGGTCATTTAAAGCCTTATCATATAGAAAGATGGAAATTTAATGCACGATCAATCCCACAGTATTAAATATTGAAAATTAAAATGTACGAGTTGTTTTCATCATAAAATTTGGTACATACTTCTAATTATATACCGTATTTTCGCACATACAACACGAGTGTTATACGCATTTTAACAATCAGCGCAACCCACCACCCCCGGCACGGTATATGCATAAGCACATTATCCCACCTGTTTTAAACAGCCAAAAGCGATTTGATAAATTTCAAGCAACCACCCTAATAAACCAGTGACAATTAATAAAAGATTTCTTTCATACACAAACAGTATAAATTAAAGCTGTACCAATTAATCGTCTATACTCATAATTGGGCCGATTATTAGAACAATCGGTATAATCGGTATCGGCAGATATAATCGGTGCCGATGTAAACAAATTTCCAAAATATAAATTCAATCACAACATTCATCTTGACAAGGCTTGAATTTTAAATCAGAATTAAATACAGTCCTACCCGTTTATATCGACATCACTTATATCGTTAAGCCGCCTATGTAGACAAGACAAAAAAAACAACAAAAGTCCCAGTCCCTTGGTCTACTTGCTACCAAATCATGCTTATGTTGACGTCTAGATAAAAGATAAACGTACATGTCGACAGAAGCCCTTGGTCCTAGCCTGAACAAATCCTTTGTTTTCTAATCATTTATGTTCCAACTGATACTATGTTCAACAATTAGTGGATCTTGCCACCAGGCTTTAATGTCGTGGTTGGATATAAAAAATCAACCACTCTAGTCTTTTGTTTGGGACTATAAAGCTGGCCTATCGTGCAACTTAAAAAAATTGACATCTGATCAATTCTAGCATTTTCCAAAGAATGCACAGGTATAGCTAGGATTTAAAACTAGGAGTTCAAGCGTACCAAACAATAATGAAGGCGAAAGTTATTCATTTGATGTACTCTTCTTATACACAAGTACATCAATGGGTCATTCTACCTCTGAAATCAGTCACTGTAAACATCATCACATTTTCTCACCAGTCTGCAGCTAGTCAAGTCTTTGATTTGCCGCCTATCTTGTGGGTCATGTTCTTCAGATGTACTCTTATAATGACAACATGTACATCTGCGGGTCTTTCAGCCAATGAATTTTCTGATGAATTGATCAACACATTTTCCCACTCAACAGGTGGTCGAAGCAGGACTAGCAAGCTCTTAAATTTGCCGTCCAGCAAATTGATGCGTACCGAGTACTCCTGTATATGTTATTGTCTGAATGTCAGATATAAAAAATGCATCCAAATACGTGTGATTATGGTTTTCCGAGACCTTTGAAAGTGAACGGTGATTAAAACAAGTTTATTTTGCTGTGAAAGTTTTATTTTTAACTTCATTTACTTTTACGATGATTACCAACAGCAGTGGGGCTCCGAGTGGCCGAGTGGTCTAAAGCGCTGTCCGTTACGGACCACTGCCATCTCACTTCTGTCTGCGTGTGTTCGAGTCTAAGATTCAGCAAATGTAGTTATGTGAGAAAGCTTGCCAGTAGCTTCTCGCGAGTCGGTGGTTCTTTCCAGGGGTTGTATGGGTTCTTCCTCCACCATTAATACTGGCCGCCATGTATAGCCTATATTGTGCTGAAAAAATGGCGTTAAACCATAAAAACAAAACGAACAGCAGTGTAAAACGCAAATTAAATTTACAGTCTCTGGAAACTAAATATCAGGCTGTTAAGGAAGTTGAGGACTGAACATCTCGTAATGAGGTCTGTGGAACTTTTTGCTTAAAAAATAACACCTGTTCCGGAAGGATGAAAGCTGCTGAGTCTATAAAGAAAGACTACGTTGAAGGTAACTGCTCCCCAATGAAAAAAGCAAAAGACTGCTACATCTGAAGACGTAGAGGAAGCCACAAAGTGGTTCAATGAAGCATATGCGAAAAAAACTTAAGTGTAGAGAACTTCACTGCAACAAGTGGTCGGTTCAGTCGCTTTAATGTTTGTCATAGCATCCAATACAAAAGTATTTCTGGAGAATACATGTACTGTTGACAGCTTTTCATTTCCCTGTGAATAGCACAGTCTTCTTGGTAGCCTCAATAAGATGGGAAGAGACTGACCAAAATCAAGGCCAATTTAAGTACATGTACTAGATGGATGTAACTAACAACTATCCAACCATGTGCTAATGACGACATTGAATATCGTACTGTTTTTCATATCCGGATGTGATCGCTGCAATATTTTAACTTGGATTTTACTACACAAAGGTAACCAAAATGTAATTTGTCAATATACAAGTGTATTACACACTGATTCTGTCTTCATGTACTCAAAATTTCCATTTTTTTCTCAACGTGCAAATGCTACTCACTGATGATGGGTCACCCTTTGCAGACGAATATTAACTTTTGTCTTTTAAATCAATGATAGTACTTTATAATAATTGTTGGGTCACAGAAAATTACTTTTTCTTAACATGCTTATGTCCTAGGACAACGAAAAAATTGTTTCATGTAAAAAATATACATCCGTTACAGTAGCCAACAAAAAGACCTAAAAACGGTAAAGTTTAGACATTGGTTCACGGATAAGCAGACACCCCCCCCCCCCCCTTTACTACAGGCCTTTATTTTTTCCAAAATTATTCAGCTTGTATGCGAGTATATACTGTGAAAATGAAATAATTGGTCTCATAATCAATATCGGCAATTTTAATAATCGGCTATACGCGGCATCAGAATAATCGGCAAAAAGTGACATCTGTATAGCTTTAGTATAAATGAGGTTTATTCAAATCTTTAAGTATAAAATAAACAATTTGAAGTTGACAATGTGTTGAGCCGCTTGCGCGTCTGTACGTTATGGTATGTAATGAATATATTTTATTTGCACGAGGCATACACTAACTTGCATTAAAAGAATATATTTCTTGTAATTTCTATGTAGGACAAAAACTGATAATCAGTTTAAAATCAAATTTCTACAAACGATAATCGGTTTTGAAAAAAAAAATGATATTAACATTTCTATACTGGCCTGCATGCATTCCAGCCAGAAATTAGCAGAAACCAGTAAATACAGTTTTATAGCAGTTGCTATTTTGCCTCTGTTTATGTGAAAAATATTATGACGTGGCATTTACAACTGTACCGGCAATACAGGTATTTATTACGAGCAGAAAGGGATAAAGGCGCCAACATTAAATCGCTGGATGGTGAGGGAGAGACGATAAACAGCCTCGTAACGCGTATCAGATGAGGCACCTCTGGCAGTCCTGTGTTCCGCCAGGCCGGTGTTGGCTACCACGCGGTATATGCATGGGCGCGCAATCCATGACATTTTCTTTTATACACAAAGGCGGAATTTCCACACGTTATCTGCCTGTGCACATTATACATATAGGCACGTTTTTTTTCTTCCCGAAAATATGGTAATGCTGATGCTACTTTCAAGTTGCCAGTTTAGGACTTTGAATGCTGCCAAAAGGTGATGAAATCAAAATTTACACTCATAAATATTCAGCTAAAAATGCAACCACTTTGGTCCTAATTTTGAGTGCTGGGTAACACATCATAAATGGAATCAGGACAAAAGTCCTTCACATTTCATTCCTATTGTGCAATAACAGATTTAGGTGGTATTCAAGCTAAATTAGCAGACAAAATTCACTGACCCCATACTAGTAAAATCAATCTCTCCCAAATGGTTAGCAATTCATAAAACATCATTTGCATTCCTCTGAACTGCCAGGATTGGTAGGCAGTTCCGTATCTGAATGGTGCATGATGGGTACAATTTATTAAATTTTGTACTTTCTTCAAAGATGGTAGCTAATAGTCATCTGTGGTCTCATGACTGCACAAATGATGCAAAATCAGGAAATAACCAAATCTGCAACCAGTGTATCCCCATAGAAGTCCAAGACTGAGAGTCAAAAGTCTCCTTGGTTTCTAAACTGGGGGTCAGACTGTGAAAAAACAAACGTAATGAAAACTGGGGTTCAAATTAAAAAGGGAAACAACGTAGACTGTAACCCATGAACCCATCCTGTCAAAGTTTGCAATTGTAGCTACACTCTCAGAAGCCCTAAACAGAAGCCATTTTAGGTACTAATGTCGATAGATTGGTGAATCAACATTGTGACTGGTGTCTTTCATTTGCTGGCATTTGTCACAAGCTAGTCAAAACATACCTATAACATAAATCAGCTGGAAGCATAGAACAGACTTACATACAGTAACACTGTGCAATCATTTCCAGTACATGCAGCAAGCTTACAGGCCAACTCCAGGACAAGCAAGATTGTTCAATTACCTGCGACACCGTAATGCCACACTTTCGGGCCAGTTCTTCTTTTGCTTCTTCACTAGGGTATGGATTGCTCAGATGGGAATAGAAATACTCATTCAAAATCTCTGTAGCCTGTTTACTGAAATTCCGTCTCTTCCTCCTAAAATTGAATATGAACTGAGGTTTAACGAGACTGCTGATTCAATTTTCTAAGGAAGAAAGAAATTCAGTCTACAGGTGACAGCTTGAAAAAGTAAAGCCTTCCCACGTGAGGGGACCACCCAGTTGTGGCAAGCTCGACCGTCTGCACCATCTCAAGATTTCAAGCTCATTTAATCCATTTCCAGTTGGACAAGAAATTATTAATTTTTCAAGAAGAGGTAACAAGATACTTCCCAATAACTCATTTTTCTCCCTTGGCATCCACTGTCCATCATCCTGTAGGTCAACACTTCTATTTTGTAATAAAGGAAATTCAAAATTATTTTCCAATTAAAGGTACAAGAAATGAATGGTTTAAAATCTGTGTACATCTAGAATAGTAGATTGAACCTTTTCTCTCAATTGAAAATAAAAATTAAAATACCCCCTTTTTCCCTATATAATAATAATCTCAGTTGACCTAAGCAATGGTGGACAGTCTAAAGGGGGAAAACATCATAAAGATGCTTACTGGGAATTATCTGTTCTGATCCTTTTCAAAAATGTGCCCATCTCAACAATTTGAGGTAAAAAAAATATTCTGCTGCAAGAGTCCATCTCTCAAAAACCTGTGAATTTATAACATTAGAAAATGGTACAGAATTCCAGCTTGCCACAAAACATACTCTTCCTGTTCCACATTGCAAATGGAAGTGGGAAATAGATTAAACTCTGTACTGCAATTACCACTTTTCATTTTATTTTCATGCGATGAAATGTGAATCATATTATGATCATTTCAGTTTTAATGGTCTTCCAATGGTGAGACAAGGATCTTTGCCTAAACAACATTGTAAGTGTCCCTCAACATTTGCCAGAAACCAATTCTTATTTCATTACAGTAAAACCAGTCTTGAATAACCACTGCTATGAGGGACCACCTGTTATGAGAGACCATGCATTTCAAAGCAGACTGAATGATTATATTGTATTGATCTGCAATAAGAAACCACCGGTCTTAAAGAGGACAAAATTCTTGACAGGAGTGGTCTTTCTAGACAGGTTCTACTGTATAAGGGAATAGATGTACTAAACAACAAAACAGGAAAATAAGAAATCTAGCATCTGTTTTCCCAAAATTGATAACAAGTTACTCATTGCAATGTAAATTTCAGTGATAATGGCAGTATGAAGTTGGCATTCCATTTGAAATGCGTGACAATAAAAGCACGGGTGTTATTATGTTTAACATACAATTCATGAGATAAAACAGATAATCAATACATTAAACTTGATACAAGAACATTTTACATGGACTGAACTATAGCCAAGCTACTTTACTCTTCTGAATTTTATTTCAATTATTTGATGTCTTTCTTCAAACATGCAATGACTGCTGTCAAGTGACTTTATTCTTTATAGCTGCTTAACTTTAATTATTCAAAGTACTATATGTTATACCAAATGCCCCATGATGAAAAGCACAACCAAGATCTGCCACTACAGAAAGGTCAGACAGGTCAGGATCAACTTTCTTTTCCTAAACAGGATTTTAGGTACACAGCATAGACAATATTCTGTTGGCTTACGCTATAACATGGCATATCTCAGTGTATGCTGTTTGTAACTACACCATTTCAGTGTTTTCTCCAGCCTTCCCAGAGTATGCAAACATGGGGATATAGAAAGATTTGATGCACCCTCCTGCATGTTACTTGAGGGGCCTAACAAATGGAACTGTTTTGACATGACGTGCATCCAGCAATAATGTCCATGCTGTCAAGGACCTGGATAAAGCAATAATGTCTATGTTGTCAAGGTCTTCAAAATAAGCAATAATGCCCAGGTTGTCAAGGTCATGGATGCATCAATAATGCCCAGGTTGTCAAGGTCATGGATGCATCAATTATGTCCATGTTGTCAAGGTCATGGATGCAGCAATCATGCCCAGGTTGTCAAGGTCAATGGATGCAGCAATTATGCCCAGGTTGTCAAGGTCATGGATGCATCAATAATGCCCAGGTTGTCAAGGTCATGGATGCATCAATTATGTCCATGTTGTCGAGGTCATGGATGCAGCAATACTGTCCATGTTAACAGAGTTTCCAAATCTGATTTAGTATTTTATAGTTTTCACTCTTTATCTTTGTTTTCTATGCCAGCAGAGGTGGTGGTAGTTGTGGTGATGTCAAAACTTACTTGGCACCATATAGCCAGGATCGTGTTGATGTGTGGTTCAATCATATACATGCATATATAAATTCTATAGCTTTCCAAATAAAGGGCCCCTTTGGGTCCCTTTCTATTATAACATTATTTACTATGAACTTGATGCTTAATTGTAAATGATCACAATTGTGAACATTTGCTTTCCATTCCCTATGAATGTTTTCTTGTCAGAATTTCTCACAAATAAAAAAATTATTTGTCAATTATTTACAACAGTTCTTATTAAATGTAAGAATTTCTACAAATAAGAATTTAAATTACAATGCCTACACAACTCCATCATGAGCATTTTCTTTTAAAATCATGCATAGATGTCAAATAAAGAAAATTTCATTTGGATGATTTTATGCTTTCTTATTAGAGGTGATTATTCCATTTTCCTGCATCTTCTTTACATCCCACCAGCTCAACTATCATTGCCAATACTAGAGTCAGATGTGGAGCCAATATTCCCTTGTCACTGTCATTAAAGTTGAATAGCTTCCCACTGTCTCTTAACATTCAGAACTTATATCTGTACAATAAATACCAGCAGCCGTCAGCACCATCAGTGTCACAAGCATTTAGTGAAAAATCTGATTTCTTAACTTGCCTGGTTTACTAGCTTAAAACTCTAGCTCAAGGTAATCTTCATTAGGATGCTTGCCACATGTAAAAAGAAACTGGATATTTTATAGTTCTAAACAGATGAGATGGGATAGCAAATATATATTTTATCTCACTTGGCTCACTAGCCAAATGCATGAGCAATTTACCAGAAAATCTGGATCAGTTAGTTGCTTTCAGCTATTTTCTGATTATTGTTGATGTGTCAAATTATCAGAACACAGCACCAATCTGATTAAAATAAAAAAGTCATGTTTTAAGTATCAAGTATTATCAAGTAAATAGTCCTCACTAGTAATGATGTGTTCCAAATGGCATAAGCATCTTTTAAACTTTTTAAGTTGTAATTTGATTAGTGAACCACAAGGTCCCTGGAACATGACATCTTATTGATGTTAATCAGATCTCTGCATAGAACTATGGATATCTGACTAATCTGGTAGACAGATCACAAGCTGGCAAATGATAAGATGGCTTTTCTTTTTTGCCAATACTTACAGGTGCCATTTTTTAATTTAACGTCAAAAGGTACAGCCTGGAGAAAACACTTCCATGATAGGATGAATAGGAACAATAAAATTCTGGAATGGGCTTATTACCAGATGGAAAAAATTAATTACGGAATTTTTATGTTTTAAAATGGTGATGGGCATGTGATCATGAACTGGCTTGTCGTGTAGGAAATTATGGTACATATCGTGTCTGATCAAAGCAAAATTCATATTTAACTTTGGATTCCTTTCCTTATAAATAATGCATTTAATTCTCATTCTGACAGAAATATGAGAAAAAGCAGTTGAAGTTGGGAACAAAGCAATCCTAGTATTTACGCTATTGGAGTCTAGTTCCAGGGATAAAGATCTTTGTTGGCAGATCAAAATAAAAATGTACATATCAGGTTTTTAAATAAATAGCTTTAGGAGATATTTCATGTTCATGATCTAATATCAATTTTGCTGGGACATGAATGTTGTACCTTTTGCATAATAAACTGTGAACTGATCGTTACATGTGAGATACCTGTAACTGTAGATTTCATGGTCTGATGCTCATGTATATTAATATTAATCTACATGCCAATCTATACAGTAATACTCATGGTCAAGATTTATGTAAATTTAAAAAGCAACATAATAAAATTTGAACCAAGGAATATGTGGAATAAAATAACTATCAATGATATACTAATTTTGAATTAATGTCTGTATATTTATTTGTCATATACATGATTCATTGTGTTTGTGTCTACTATTGCAGAAAACATTCAAATATTATTTTTAAAGTATATTTCTGTACCAAAACAAAATGGTTTAACTAACAAATAACTGCATATTAACTGACAGCTAATGATTTCTAATTTTATGAAAATAATTAAAAACAATGACTTAATAATTATCAAAGATTAACATAGCTTGGCTGTGCAACAAAACAAAACACAATGAAAATGAAAATCTGACCTGGCATCCAGAAATCGAGACCTCAAGATCATCACTGCTTCACATGTGCTCTGTTTGAGCTGCATCTCAATGGCAGCAAATTTCTTACGAATAATACCGACCATTCGCTCTATTTCCTTTGGTGCAATAGGACGGGTGCGACTTTGTTCTCTTAGTAAGTTAACAACATGAGTCGTAAATTCATTGCAAGCCTGAAATCAGCAAAGTTTTCTCCTTAAGAAGTATACTGAAATACAATCTATTTTAGAAATGAAAATTCTGCAACTTCAATTTTTAAAAAGAGAGATGGATGGATGGATGGAGAATTTTATTAACCTAGAATGGGTGGGTGGCTTGTATTTAACAAAGCAAAAGTAGGGTCTGCAAATAGTAAGTAATATAATTTTTAGCAATTAGAAGAAAGTCTATTATTATGATACCAAATTATCCATCCTAGAATAAGACTGCAAAATTATTCCTGATCAGATCTACAATCTGCTAAGTCTCAACATTGCTCACCATAACCCCCAATGGCTCCTGGTACAGTATTGTACATTTGTAACATGCATACCAATGTTAACCACAAATTGTTTGCATTGACAGCAAAATATATATATTATGCCATTTTGGTCACAAAACAATGTCCTTTCAGGTTACTTAAAACAGTAAAAAAAAAAAGAGAAGCCACTAGGGTAAAAAATCCATTCATCCATCCAATCCAGACTTCTGGAAAATAATTTAAACAAAGAAATGCCAAGGTGGGGCAATGAAGGAAAGCTTGGAAGCTGTCTAGAAAGAACATCATGGGACCACAAATATAATATCTGATATAATACCCAAACATACCTTAAAATGCGCACACTCATCTCTAGTGCACAAAAATATGTATCAACTGTACGTCTCACCTCCAACATGTCTCACAGAAAGCGAAGTGGTTGCAGAAATCCATCTTTTCCTTGAAATTACCGCCATGTATACCTGATGTTTTGTTACCACTTCGTAGCCATGGTGACTCAGTGGTTAAGGCTGGAAAGTACCGTCATGCAATCTAACAAATTCTTACTAGTTAAAAGCCAGGATGACTCAATGGTTAAGAAATTAGATTCATAACGAGAAGGATGTATGCAGTCCATTTGATCAGCCCTGATTAGTTACAACAGTGCCTTCTTGGGCAAGATACATTACCTGACTCAGCACAAATGTAACCTTGAAAGTGTTGCTGTGCCATAAAATGCCAACAAAAGGCCAGTAACACTTGACCATTTTACTCTGCAGATTTATGTAGTAGTGCAAGAAAACAGTATATGTAAACTATTTCCAAAACACCATAAAATGTCACTCTGCTATTTTTACTCCAGGTTGCATCCTTCTGAACAATAAAGGCATTATAAAAATATATAATCGCTTGCACATAATCAAAGCAAACAAAGATCATGATGAAATAAAATTAAAAAAAAAAAAAAAAACCAATAACAATTTCTAATAAAACTCCATCAGAAGCAAAGTCTATATCTAAATGGATTCAAAAAGTTAAAGATCATCTCATTATTATGTTGATGTTATTTATTAAAAATTCAAGTATGCTAAAATCCAATTTACCAAGTTTGAGTAATATTCAGATATATAGTTGACAGTGTTGACAAGTACTGCCAATAAGATAAAAAATCAGATATGTTGACAATGCCAACAAGATACAAAATCAGATATGTTGACAGTGTTGACAAGTAATGCCAACAAGATACAAAATCATATATGTTGACAGTGTTGACAAGTAATGCCAACAAGATACAAAATCAGATATGTTGACAGTGTTGACAAGTACTGCCAACAAGATACAATATAGTACATTTATAATAAAGTGAACTCTGCTTTAATGGACAAACTACCTGAAAAGGACAACATTTATAATAAAGTGAACTCTGCATTAATGGACAATCTACCTGAAAAGGACAACATTTATAATAAAGTGAACTCTGCATTAATTGATAACTACTTGAAAAGGACAACATTTATAATAAAGTGAACTCTGCTTTAATTGACAACTATTTGAAAAGGACAACATTTATAATAAAGTGAACTCTGCATTAATTGATAACTACTTGAAAAGGACAACATTTATAATAAAGTGAACTCTGCTTTAATGGACAAAACTACTTGAAAAGGACAACATTTATAATAAAGTGAACTCTGCTGTAATGGACAACTACTTGAAAAGGACAACATTTATAAACCTCTTGCAGATTTACCACTACCCAAAGATCTTTAAGAAAGATTTTAAGCAATAATGTATTTTCCCCCATGGTTTGGAACAAATGTGTTTTTTTTAAAACTTTCAATAAATTTTCTGTAAATACTGCAAATGAAACCCACAATTACAAGTCTTCATTATGAAAAAGTCTATCATACCAAATAGTGTGTGTCAACATGGAACAGGACTAATGCTTGATTATCTGGTTCTGTTGGACAACAGATCTTACCGAGTCCTATTATTTCAAACTTTCGTGGAATATCCAGGAATTCTCTTTCTTATATTACGTTCACTTAACATGCCATACAAATATTTACTGTGCTTATGGAAGGAGAAATATACTCATGCTTGGACTAATTATTTTAAATTAAACTTTTGCAAAAAGCATAGAAAATATTTATACATTTCCAGTTAATTTCCTTGTGTTGAGTATACTGCATTTCTTGAGTTCTTTATTCTATGGAAACACCACTCCCTTGATAACTCACGAACCCGCTCAAAACGCGAGGTCAGACGTGGATCCAATTCTCAACACCAGAAAATACTCCAAAAAATTGATCCCTATTTGTTGAACTTAAAGAAAATCGGTATCAAAATTGGTAACAGAAACTTAGATATATAGCTCGTTTTATCGTCAAAAATGGTAGATAGGCCCTGGAAATTTTAATCAACATTATGAAACATCAAATTAAAAAATAGGGCATACAATTGCTTTACCTTTTATTTCCAAATGACATTCTTAATACACCCCAATTAATAATATGTAAGGAAATTTTGATAAAATGTCACGCTGAGTGGAAGCATTATTTTAATAAATAAAGTTAAATAATTTTTGTATGAAATGAAATTTGTGTTCTATCTTTTAATTCTTTTTAAGTGTAATCATCATAAATGCAATGAGTCCTCTTGTAACTAAATGCAAAAAGCATCAATCTATTGTAACAGCAATGTCCATGAGCATTTCTCTGATAACCTAATTAAGTGCTGACTGTGTTTTGATAACTGACTCATGGAAATATATGTTGTATTGATGCACTGAATTAAAAGATGGTCTCCTTTGTATCATCACATTAATCATGTATTTTAAATCAAGTAAAGGAGGTGGTATAAAAGAAAAGTCAAAAGGCGTGAAAATCCTACAAACTTTAATTATATCGGTCTGGTCATATGTCAGGTGAACTCAATTTGCTCAATCAAACACCGTTATAAATGCTATTGTGTATATAACATAAACTACCCGACACTTTCATAATTGATCAAAGATAGCAAGGCTGCCAAGTGAAACTAATACTTTGTAAAACAAACAGCTTGATTTTACAGATATGGACTATTGAGGGCAAGTGAGTTACAGAGAATTACTGAACTGGCACTTAGAAGCATCCTCAAGGATGATAAGAAATTTCATTGTTACTTCTAATGAAAGTACAACATCAATATGGTACAAACTAAACAATACAAAAATTGAGCTTCGACATCCAGTTTGAACTTTATTTCACATATTGGACACTTTGAAAATAAATGTCATTTAAACCGAATAGCGAACAACTTCAATAGAAAAAGCGCTTTATAAAAAATTATTATCGATGTGACTGTAAAATGAGGATTCAGTCAATAAACAGCCCAGCTCCCCAACACCAACACCCCTCCCCATTTTTTTGAGGTCCCTCTGTAATTCTCTCCTCACGTTGAGTGTGGTCTGTGTTTGTGGACCCCGTTGTGCAAAAGTTATCGAGGGAGAGGTGTAGATTGGTTTCACAACTTTTATCTTTTGTCAAAAGTATATGATTAATGCGAATAGCTGTATTCCATCTAACCACATTGACTTATCCACACTTTCTTATATATGTCTTTCTCACTCTGTGTAACATTCTTGCTATCCGTGTTCAATTATATCAAAGCAAATTTAATATAAAAAAAGGTTGTGCAATTCAGTTCATCCATCACAAAGAATGATCCAGATATTCCCAGCACCAAATACACAGTACAGTAAAATGTCAATTATTCAGGAATGTTTGTCTCTATTTATCTTAAGGATTTTCTTTTACAACTTCACTTCCAAGAACTAGAAAACTGAACCTCATATTAAATGAATAAAATTGTCAAGTAAAATTTTATTAAACTATTAAAGTTTAGTCTCATACAATTAAATGTATTCCACATAAGCTTGAATATAGTAACAAGATTTCAAACAATTATTTAAAATTCATTCTAAGTCAACAAATATTGAGCTTACAAAATTGGTAATGATTACCAACATTACTCTCAAAAAATCAAACACCTGAATTGCTCTTTGAAATGTACGAAAATACATGTTAAAAGAAAAACATTAAGCAAAGTATTTTTACCTTTTTAGAACATTTGACAAAATTAAAAGCACAAATGATATAAAGAAAATATATTTACTTGTCGTAAACTAAATGATTATTTTTGTTTTTTGTTTGTTTCTCACCCACATACTTAACAAACACACTTACACTGATTCATCAAACTTTAATTACTTTTGCTATTCTGCAGTTTGGTACATAACTATGCTATGAAGTTATGGACCCAAACTACTGTCGGTACAACTACTGCTGGTAGAGCTGTACTGCTCCTCTCCCAAGACAATGTCATTAGATCCAGGGCAACACAGTTTTAATGCAATAGAAATCTACTGATGACTGCCCTGCTCATTTTTCATAATCTCTCTTCCTCTTATGGCACTGTCCAAAATTCTAAATTGTTCCAACAAAAACCTACAGCTTTCTCAATAATTAACATTTTACCGTACATTGAATATAGATGGGTAATGTGTGCTACCTGGTCATATTTGCTCATTTCCGTTTGGTAGATGTGGCGAATCCGTGCAAGCTTTGCTTGATAGTCATTGTTTTGTAGATCAGTGGCATCCGAATCAGGCTATGGTAGATAGATAGATACAGATAGGCATACAGTTCATAACAATACAAACAGGCTGGCAAACAATATGTACATGTATACAGCAGGGTGTCAATGGGAAATACATAGCAAACTGGTCTTCTTGCTTAGGAGTACATTTCATATATTTAACCATTTTACTAATTTAATCAGGAAATATAACTGATTACTATTATAAGTATATGACATAATTGACAAAAATCTCTATTAAAAAATAAACAGACTGCATTAGATATGCAAAATTATATGGCTAAAATATTATAATATGATGTTGTTTCGTACAAAATTGATAAAAATTTTAAAAGATAAATCAATGAAAATTGTACTGTCATCTTTTATAAAAAGTGAAGTGATAGTTAACTTTACAGAACAATATTTATTTCGTCAACTTTTATAAAACAATATTTTCTTTTTAAAATAGAGGAAAAAAGTAGAGAAATTAAGCACCACAAGAACACACCTAAATTTGATGCTTAAACTGATTTCTTTTTCAGGTTTTTGCAATTTATCCCTAGGTGTAGTTTTTCTGTTGAAGATTACAAAGTGTCTTACAGAGGTTGCATATGCAGCAGAAATGTCTACTCATAAAAAACATTTTAATATGGGACTTGCACTAAATTTTTATTGCATCCTCAAGCAAGATGAAAAGTTTGCTCCAGCATGTATCGGGTGCAGCAATACTATCAAACTAATGTCTACAGTTGGAAATAAAATCGAACAAAATTAGATGAGACTGATTAACCAGCTGAGTGTCTGAAAAAATATCTGACAGCAAAACATAAACAAGAGTCCCTTACTGGGATTGAGGCTCGCTCTACTGACCCCAAAGAATTTCCAATTTATAATTGTTGGATAAATTTGAGCAAAAAATGAAATTTTCAAGATAGCCATTGCTACTGGATGCAAGACTGGTACCATATTCATTTTGGACCAACTAGACATCACAGGCAATCTTTGGGTGAAAACCCCAAAACAATATCACCATACATCCAAAAGGAGCAGCAAAAACATGATTTCCAAGATGGCTGTAATGATGGCTTTGCTGGCTTTAAGATCAGCATCTATTGTTTTTACAGAACCAACTACACCATAAGTTTTTTCTTCCAACTGACAAGTCCATGTTGACATGACCATCAATTCAGGAAGACTAGGGGCCATGGGTGAATAAAGGGGCTTGCCTTTACAGATAACTGACATCTCACCTCTGTCCATGTGGGGGTCATGTTTCAGTTAAGCCAATGTAAGTATATGAAAGAGCTGGCCATCAGTATCCGTAGGTTCCTCCACTACTTATATATCCAGTTATGTGCAAAAAATTGGTATTAAACTTAAAAATAAGCAGTAATAAAATTTTTTAAAAATGGCCACCATACAACGCTAACATTTTCATTTAGGACTAAATATAATTTGAAGCAACTGTACCTGCATTCCACCAACTTGTTAAGGAGAAGCAGTAGCAATAAATTTCTGCTCAATAACAGATTGAAAATAGACTACAGTTTTATGACCACAAGAGCTAAAAATCAAGTGCAACAAAGCATTTTGGGGCCCCGAGTGGCTGAGTGGTCTAAAGCACTCTCCGTTATGGATCACTGCCATCTCACCTCTGTCTGTGTGGGTTCAAGTCTCAGATTCAGCCAATGTAGGTATGTGAGAAAGCTTGCCAGTAGTTTCTTGTGGGTCAGTGGTCCTTTCCATGGGTATTCCCAGGTTCTTCCTCCACTATTAATACTGGCCGCCATGTATAGCCTGTTGTGTGCTGAAATATGGTGTTAAACCCTACAACAAAACATTCCCAAAATTTGACCATCCTCATATTTATTTTTCAAGAAAGTTAAAATTGCTACCTTTTTCCTTAAGTTTGTTAGACTACATGTTAACATTATTTAAAAAGAAGTATTTTTTTCAAGATTATGGGGGCAATTTATGCTAACCAATTGTTTTCAATCCAACATAACCAGGATTGTGCTGAGGTCTTATTAGTCCATACACAAATGTGTACATACCTAAAATATACAAGCTTTTGTAACATGCTCCCTATATGCCCCATTTTCAACTTTTCATGTACAGATTTATTTAAACCCTCAAATTTGCCAGGTAAATTGATCTAATCTGTTGAAATCCTAATGCAGGTAACAGATTTTCCAAGAGATAAAAGTTCTGCTTACAAATAACTTACAATGCACTCCTGGTGTAACTACAATTTTCATGCTCTGAAACCTGTATTTTGCTCACAACATATAATACACCAGAATTTAAAAAGGCATCAGACACTCAACTGGTTAAAATAAATTCAACAGTGAAAAGAATAATGAACTGAATTCCAACATAAAATAAATTGAACTTCAATATAATTTTCTTCATTACTGTTTCATATTTCAATCAGTTACTTTTTGTACAATCTTTATCTCTATAAATGATATCTGTAAAACAAAGAACTGAACTTGCAATCTTAATTCCCATGATAAGCCCATACTTAATTCCACATCCCATTTACAAAAGATTGGATTGGCTGATATTATGCCGACAATGTTCCCTAATTTTGAAAACAAAAATGTATATAGTTGGTTTCTTTGGCCCATCATGGGAAAAATAACACAACCTTCACCTAGCCAATTAGCTTAAATCTTACCGACAATCAAGGTCTATTCTAGTATGAGTACGATATTAAATCAGTGATTCATGTTAATTTTTAACAAAACTGTACCCTTAAATCAGCCAAAGAATAAATATCACTTTTTACCCTATAACTGCATCTTCACTAAATCCCTTCAACTTTTAGAAAATCTCCTCTTTTCTTGAATAGACGTGTAATTTCCCCATGAATTTTCATTTCTAGAACAGACCCTTTGACAAAAGAGATGTCAGTTTTTACTGATACTTTAGATACAAATATATATATAGAAACAATCCTTGTGACTAACCTTCATAATGTAAATCAATGTAAAGTGAACACATTGGAACATTATGCTAACCTATGTAAGATCACCAGTGATAAATACTAATTAACAGGTGCTTTAATGCAAATAATGGTAATCATGTTTGCTCTAAACATAAATCCCCTCACCAACAGAAGCACATTTGGAGTAACTGACTATATACATAAAAGAAAAACACCAATATACTAGAGTTTGAAATTAGGTCACAATGACCTGCTTTTGCATGCATTTTACCACTTTCAATCAATGTGCGACAGGGTTGAAGGTACAGTGAGTTTAAAGAACAAGTATTTGACATGCATACATCATTCAAGCATGACAATTAGGTCATTGCAGCCTTGTTTTCAAATAATGAATTAATCATCTTAATATGCCTCCACATGACACATCAGTGATAAGGAGAAAATGTGGAAATGGAAATGATAAAACACATATTTGTTTCTACCAATTTAAATAAAAATTGACTCAGCCATTCTGAAGAAACTGAAAAAAGGTTTTGGCTAAGTTGCTATAGAAGCGACATCACTTGCTAAGGAGCCACCCTGTGCAGGTATCTGATAGAGCATGACCTGAGAAGCATTTCTTTTACGATTGGTCAAACTTGTCTCAGCCATTATGTAGAATTTCAAAACCGGTTTTTAACATGGTTGCTATGGAAGACACACCATTACTAGGGCAGACACCCAGACAAAATGTGAATCAAGCATGTCCTACGAAATATACCAATGAAGTTTGACCAAAATTGGCTAAACTGTTCCAGAGAAGAACTTGATAAAAGTTTTTTCTCACCTGGTTACTAAGGAAACATCACACCAACCTACCAATACATTTTATAGTGCATGACCCAATACACATTTGCAAGTTTAAGCAACATTAGCTCAGTGCTTTTTGAGATGCTGAAATAGCAAATGTCGTTGAATGACTGATGCACGATACAATGCATTCAGTACTATGCCATATGCCCACATCACCTATGACCAGGTAAGCTAAAAAGTCACTGAAGCATAAATATATGGTCACAATGACCAAATGTTGGTATGATTTATTTACTCTGATCAAGGTCATCCACACAGCAATTTTCAAAAGTGTAGGGAAAAATAAGACCAAGGATATCAGCAGTGTTACAAACAGATTACTGAAAATTCTAAGAATCCACAAGCATGAAAATTGGGTACACTGATGACATTTTGGTATGGTTCTGTGACTTTCTTTGAAATGCATTCATATACCAATATTCATGGATATATCAAAATAGAAAGTTGAGAATACCAGTCAATCAAGCAAGAGAAATGTTGAACGGACAGTTTTTGTATGGTAGAGTTACTTTTATCGAAAAGTATACACATACAAATTGTACAGGTATACGTTAAAGAAGGTGCAAAATATTTAGGGTGTAATGGGAAAAAACCTTAAACCACTAAACAAGCATGCAAATTGGGTCACAGTGACCAAGTTTTGATAAGGCTGTGGTACTCTGAATGAGATGCATACACACACTAGTTTTTTAAAGTGAAGAATAAACTAGGTTCACAATAATGAAGCCATAACAATTGAAGTATGGTGAAATTGTAACCCTCCAAACTTTGTTGGCAAGGGGATAAAATGAAATTTATAAAATATTAAATAAAACAGGATTTACTACAATGCAAATTTGTAGTCATTACAACTGAAAATCTTGAAATCAGAAACTTGTATCATAACAGCTCCATGAACATGGCTTTTAGATTTTTATCTTAGTTTAACCAGGAACATTTTTCATGACAGCTGGAAGAACATGGCTTTTGAAAGTTTGCATTGATTAACTCTGAACTTTTTCCACAAGAATTGCAAGAACATGGCTTTTGGATTTTTCCCCTTGGTGTAGCCAGTAAATTGTTTCATGACAGCTGCAAGAACAGGGCTTTACATTTTTTTAAAAACAAACATAAGCATCTCATGAATGCATCTATCAAAATAATCTATAAAGTCTGTTTTCTGTTTTGCTACTCTATAATAAACAGGGAGAGATGATCAAATTCCATACTCTGACATTGTCAACTAGTCATTATAAAATTTTACAAGACACTAGTATTAGACATGTACTAATGTACTATTTTAAAATAAGTTGGACAAGCACCAAGTATCATGTTACAACTTTATCATGAATACTACTTTATGTCTGGAGTCTGCGAAAATTCATAAAATACAAATTATCAACCAATCAAAACACTTCAAAGAACACATTCAGACACTGTGTTCGCTAAAATCCACTGCTATTGAGTGAATCACCCTATGATTGCAATCAATTTATGTGTCAGTTTCCATTTTTAATTTATTAAAAGAGTCATGATTCTTGAATTGATTATACAAAGAAACAGCTTTCACAAGTGATATTCTGCTTTAAGTGAAGCAAGTACACCAATTAAGAAGCTGTCTGTGTTTAACTGTTACAACAAATTTGAAAGTAGTTGGCAAAGTTATCTTTATTATATGGATAAAATGAGTTTCCTTAATTACTTTCACAAGGAAGCTTATAGGAAAAATTAAAAGAAAGTGGAAGGATAACCCATAAGCTGCTACGCAGTTGAAGGTGACTTTTATCCAAAGAGAATTAAGCTAAATTCTGCGGTGCAAATCTGGTCAAAATTCAGTATCACAAAGACAAAGTTTTTCAGTCACATTGGATTATCCAAGAGATTTGAATCATTAAGGAAAGATATTTTGCACTTATCACAAACAATATCTCAAACTGACAAGTAGAGCATTTGTCAACAGAATTAAGAACTAAACCAATCAAGTTTAATTACAACTCTGGACCTCAATGCAGCACAGTATATGCACGACAGCATGTTAAGAAAATCCCAAAGTTATAGCTGCCGACACTCCACTTGAAAAGGACATTGAAAAAAAATAATTGAAAGCTCTATTGATCAGACCTAATCCTATCCCATTAAGGAAAACCACTGATATCAAAATGCTGTGTGCACTCTAGAAAAACGGTACTGAACTAGGTGTTAATTACAAGAACCAACTTGCTCTGTCATTTTAATCATGTCTCGAAAGCAGAAATTGAGAAAGGTCTAAATTCCAGTCCATTCTTGCTGATGGAAGTACCAATTATAGTGTATCAGAGGCAGAATACATTATTGTTGTAAAAAATAAAAAGACAATCAAAACCTAAACAATTAAGCCTTTGAGGAAACAAATATATTTTTCAATTTCTTTTGTTATTGCTATTTTTACGGTCCGTATGACTCACTGAATCACAGGCAAGTTATTGAAATGTTTGGGACAAGGTACAAATGAATTTCATGTAGCAATTAGTGATAAACAAGTGGGTGAGAAAAAAAAAAGATTTGATCAGCCCTGAGTTCAAATAAAATAACTTGCTTCCTGCATGAAATGAAGCACCACTTTCATGTACCCACAAAAACTAAAAGAATTTGAATATTTAATGATTAAAAAAAAGAACTTGATTAGGCCACAGTATTTGATTATACTGTGAATACAAGGACAGATTTATTTTATCAATTTATTTGTAGAATATATTTGTAATATTTAAATTAATTAAACAGCATGATTAAGACAATCACTACAGCATTTCTGAATTCACTGTATCCAATTATCAAATGGGTGCTTTGCATTTAACAGTCTGTAAACAAATCCAACTTTCTCAGTGCCATGCTTGTTCCTACCTAAGAAGGAAAAAATCCAAATGCAGAAGCTATGCATTTAACGCACTAGTGGCAACTGCTCACAACAACTGATTGGTCATTTCCAATCATTTCCAAACATGGCTGTTTTGTCAACTTAATCTTCAAATACACAATTGAACAATGTGCATTTCCTTTTCCACTGGTTTTCAAATTAGGGTAGAGAGGAAAGCTTTTTTTCTCTTCTATATATATATATATATATATATATATATATATATATATATATACACACACACACACACACCGTATTTTCGCGTATACAAGAAGCATCTTATACAAAGTTTTATGTACCCCGCACCCAGGGCGCGTCTTATATTAATGGGCGTCTTATCTAAGTATTTTTTTAACATGAACATCCGGTACAGTGTGATACTGAAGGACGATTATTGTGGTAAATATTCACGTTTCAAGATTTTCATTCCTAGTTGTAAAAACAATTGGTTAAGTGTTCACAATATAATAAACTGTTACTAAATAGTGTTTGACTTGATCAAAAATCAATGTACTGTATTGTTCTATTCATCTTCATTTTCATCGTTATCAGTTTCGGCTTGAAATCCATCGAAACTTGAATCAAATTCACTGTCGTCGTGGAATAACTACATAACTGATGCTAACTGATCCTCATTAGCGTCAGTGGTATCGGATGCAGCTGAGTCGTCGTCTGAAGAACTGATATTGCTAGCCGGTTCGGGAATTATCCCACACCTTCTGAAGCCATTGATGATTGTCATAATTTTCACTTTCTCCCATGCCGTATATGATTTTCGCTTCGGCATCGTGACAATTTTATAAATTTTAAAAATGCTAAGCAAACTGATCACTCATTTATATATAACAAGAGACTGTTCCCACATTTATATATGCTAACCATATACATCGGGCATTTATTGGTCTATGTATTAATCACACCCGCTGAAGACTTGGCCTAACGGATCAATGAAGCTGCCTTTACATCCGGCGTTTATTGTTCTAGAATCTAGATACCAGGTACTAAACCCATCCGCTATTGGCCTTTGATCTCAACTAAAAATGGTAATGAAGCCTTGTTTACATCCGACGGGTGATGGAACATTGGACAAATTTTCATTCATGATAAAGGAAAGGTAACCACTGGAGATAAATTGCTCAGTTCAACGAAAGGCTAGGCCGCGTGCGTCTTATATTTGTGGGTGTCTTATTTAAAATATTTTTTTTTATACACAAATCGTCAAAACCCACATCTTATATAAGGGTGCGTCTTATAATTAGGTGCGTCTTAAATGCACGAAAATACGGTATGTATAGTGTACTAGGCTAAACCAGCTCAAATAAATGTTGGGATTTTTTTTTTAACCCCTTGAAAAAGTGCTATGGTCAGCAATGAAAAGCCAGGACAGTCAGACAACCAGAAACAAAATTGGGGGAGGGGGCATTACAAGCTATTTCACAAAATCAGTAAAGTTTACCGCATGTAAAAAATAGACAAAATTCATTTGGATAAATTTTTGGGGGTTATTTAAATCAATATAATCAAACAACCATGCCATACATTAGGTTAAAGGAACCTACTTTTATTAGTTCTGGATTAATAATTAAGAGTAGGTGAAATGGGGCCTAACAGATAATTGACAATACAATAGGGCTGTCACATTATAATTTTCAAAAGAGTAGGTGAAATGGGGCCTAACAGATAACTGACAATACAATAGGGCTGTCACATTATAATTTTCAAAAGAGTAGGTGAAATGGGGCCTAACAGATAACTGACAATACAATAGGGCTGTCACATTATAATTTTCATAAGAATAGGTGGAATGGGGCCTTACAGATAATTGACAATACAATAGGGCTGTCACATTATAATTTTCATAAGAATAGGTGGAATGGGGCCTAACAGATAACTGACAATACAATAGGGCTGTCACATTATAATTTTCATAAGAATAGGTGAAATGGGGCCTAACAGATAACTGACAATACAATAGGGCTGTCACATTATAATTTTCATAAGAATAGGTGAAATGGGGCCTTACAGATAACTGACAATACAATAGGGCTGTCACATTATAATTTTCATAAGAATAGGTGAAATGGAGCCTAACAGATAACTGACAATACAATAGGGCTGTCACATTATAATTTTCATAAGAATAGGTGGAATGGGGCCTAACAGATAACTGACAATACAATAGGGCTGTCACATTATAATTTTCAAAAGAGTAGGTGAAATGGAGCCTAACAGATAACTGACAATACATTAGGGCTGTCAAATTTACAAACAAATTTAAATAAACTACCTTAAACTTATGCAGACCATAATGAAAGTGATCATCAGTCTCTTATAACTGAAGATGAAAACTAATTTACACCAGTTGCTACAGTTTACAAGTATCTTGTATAGAATGTTACAAGTTTGTTACATTAAACATCAAATTATTGTGACACGTGTCGTTATCATACAAATTCATCTCAATCGGTTCAGCTGAATTTAAATTCCTGCACTAGTTTATACTACGTACATAGGTCAGCTCTCAATTAAGCCATTATTAATGCAAATAATTCAGTATCTAGATTACGTGTCTATTTAATCCATAACTACTTGCAATTCTTGAGTCAAAATTTACTTATTAGATTTGTCTGCTGACAAGAATATAAACACAAAATAGCAAAAGTAAACTAGATGTATTGGTTAATTAGGGACAAGCAACAACAGTGTTACAGCAGGCGGTCACTCTGTACCAGCAGGCGGTCATCTCAAAACAGTTAGTAGAATTGACCCACAAAGCTTAGACAATGTAGCAATGCTTGTAGTTAGGACTGCCAAAGCTAACATTCACTACACAATGCTTATCATGACAGACCGACCACAAACTGAAATATCTGACTGGAATGAAACATTGCACAAAGGATTTAGGTCCGTGCTGAAACTTTACCTCCAATATGCTGAGAAATGTTAGGGTATACACACAAATCATTGTTATTTTTTCAGTAAACTTTTTCCATTTTATTTCGCACTCTGAAGAAATGTAAAATGTTTTGAAATGTGCAATTGGATGTGCTATTTACTCTATGCAAAGAGATTTGTGTGTGCTTTGGATGTGCCAGAACTAAGTAAGCTAATTCTACTGAATTTATCCACTAGTGTCTACCTCTGAGAAATACTTCCAAACTTAAAAACTGCTTATTGTTAGAGGTTTGGAATTAACCTGGTTTCAAATCACGTCATTTGTTTAAATGGATTTTTTTTTTAAAGTATCAATTTTAATCACATTTACATGCTAAACTCTAAACAATATTGTATACATGCGTAAATGTAACAGCCCTATAAAAGTCACTGCTGCATGACAACTGGGTCACAATGACCTGATTTTAATGTGGTTAAGTTATTCTCCACAACAGTTACCCACACACCTAATTTCGTAAGCGCCATAAATTTACTACCAAGAGATTCAGCGTGATCTGATAGCTGTCAATACTAAAGTCACTCAGAAGTAAAACTGGGCCTTAATTACCTAGTGATGGTATGGTTGAGTTACTATTGCTGAGATGCATACAGATGAATTTACATGTGTAGATGAAATAAGGTCACAGTTAAAATAAATCGTTGTGTCACTCAAACTTGACAATTATATCACATTAGTCCATTTCTGGTATCATGCATTACATTCCTTCAAATGTAATCACATTTTCATGAGTGTAGTGAAATAAAGTTACAAATAATCATGGAACAAAGAATGTCAAAAGTACAAGTCACTCAACTGTGAAACGTTTGTCATATTCACATAGTGTTTGATTGGTTGAGCTGCTTTGTTAAAATAAATCCACATACCAATTTTCATCAGTGAAATAGCATACTGAATAAACAGGTGAAAATCAAAAAGTCACTAAAACATGAAGATTGGGTAAAATCAACATTGGTTTCATTGGCTTGAGTCACTTTCATTCAGACATATCCAAATAAACAATTTTCATGAGTGTGGGTAAAATAAAGTTCAACATTCTGCCAAAAAAACTGAAGTCTCCAATACATGAACATGGGTCACATTGATCCGGTGTTGGCATGTTTATAAAGTAGTCGTCACAATGTAAATTAAATTGTCATGGGTCCAAGATAATGAGGACATGACAAACCACAGAAACTATATACATCACATGTGAATTTGTTAAGTTACTTAGTTTTCTAGCCAAGCTATTCTTTCTAAGATGCATCCAAAAATTATATAGACTTAAAATCTGGAAATAGTCTTAAATCTTTGAGGACTTAACAAAAGGATTATAAAAACAAACAAAACAGGTAAAATGCTAGATTCCCTATAAACTGCACTTGTGAAGTCTGTGTAAAATGCTAGATTCCCTATAAACTGCACTGGTGAAGTCTGTGTAAAATGCTAGATTCCCTATAAACTGCACTTGTGAAGTCTGTGTAAAATGATAGATTCCCTATAAACTGAACCGGTGAAGTCTGTGTAAAATGCTAGATTCCCTACAAACTGCACTGGTGAAGTCTGTGTAAAATGCTAGATTAAGGCATGGTTATGCCTGTTTAGCTGTCACGGATTTACACCCGAAAACACTGTACAACATCTACAGTTAAGACCATGCTAAAATGTGATGTAGGATGTTACCTGTCAGAGACAACAGTTATTAAGAACCATAGTTAAATATCCATCAACCTCTTAGGTAAAACTAAACACATGACAAGGATGCTATTTATAAATTTTCTACAAGCCCTAACTTGGTGAATCTAGTAAAAAAAATTACAAATAAAACACTCACCTTTTACCAACAATCATGTAACATAGTGAAGAAATTCTGTGGATGAAACTGAGCGAGTTTATATTTTTGGTCTTGGAGCTGTTATGAAAGTAAGTTGCAATTGATTTCCTTCACCACATGCAGGGAAAAAAAGGTAAATTTCTATGGAACTCTTCCCATTACACCCAAGTTGTATGTGTGTACTTGCCTTGTTGGTGCACAGCCTGCTTATATGTGATGTGAGTTATCTCCCTTAACAAAATGCAGTCATCGCCATATCCGCCATTAAAAAACAAGCCATCACCAGTGGTAGCAAAAGAGGCAGTCCATAATTTCAGTTGAATTTACAAGCTAAAGTATTTATCCATGCATAAAGTACAACCAAATGGAAAATAGCACAGACCCAGATCTGCCATAGCACAATGTGCCAACAGATCAGGGTCACACCATTTACTTGAAATAGTAAGCAAAAACGAACCGCACAGACCCTTATTTGCTAAGCATTATGCTATGACAGATGTGGGTTAAAGCTCTGTGCAACTGGACTGAGCAAATATGGAATGGGACTATTTCTTTTCCAAATGGATGCACTACCTGTATATTTTATGAAAAAATTGATTAAACAGGAAAACATTACGTATGTTTCTATTTAAAAAAATGAATTTAAATTTAGAGACAATTCTCTTATTTATGAATGTCCAGATGGTGCCCCCCCCCCCACCACATTTTAATTTATATATCTAAAGACAGATTGCCTATGGTCTTTCTTTTAATTTACATACCAATGCTAATTAACAATTTATAAGTAGCAATATTATCGATACAACAAAATACACCACTGTTGTTGTTATTATAAAATTTTTTAGCTTGCAACAAATAAATAATTATGGATTGGTTCATATATATTGATCAATTGAGAATTTTGGACTGTTTCTTGCTCACTTCATGTCAATCATGCAAAAAACCTCACTGATTTAAAACACTCCTATGCCAACTTTACTCTACCTGCTCATATTTCTCAAGCTCTGTATGATAAATCTGCCGAATCTGTGTCAGTTTTGCACGATAATCTGAGTGTTCTATGGCACTGTCAGGCTGCCCACCTGATGCGGCAGCTGTGGCATTTGCAGCGGCAGATGATCCGCCTCCTTTTTCAGGTCCTGCAACCCCCTCTGCTATAAGCATGTTGTCAAGCCGCATCAGTTGTGGGTCAGGGGGCTCTTCTTCTTGTGTGTTTCTTATACTTAATACTGAAAAGAAAACAACAAATTAAAAACCAACCCTTTAAATGATCTCAAAATACAGGATTAAAACAGACGTATATTTCCAATCCCAGCAAAATGTGTGCTATTGACAAAAGAGTATATATAAAATTTTCTACCATATATGGGAAGTTCATATTTACAAAATATGTGATAGGCGACACAAGTTTTGCCAAATAAACAAAAAGGATAATAATGAATGGAATGACAAAAAAATGAATACAATCACAGAACTGAATAACTGTGAACAGGAAATGGCACAACTATACTGGAGTCTTAGGTGCATACCAAATTTCAAAGTGTGGTTTTGAAGTTCTGCTCAAAGAAATGAAAGTATAGAAAATGATGATCAACAGACACAAAAACAAAAAAAAAAATGCAGAAAATGAAAGACTGAACAGAAAAGGTATATTTGGAAAACAAATCTGTGCACAAAGTTGAATACTTTGAATGGCTTATAACTTTGAAGTGATATTTAATGTTACACCCATGATGTAAGATAATAAATAAAAGCAGGTCACGACCTGGAACATGGGCCATAATTTGCCTTTTCTGTCAGTTTTACAACATCTAGGTTATGAACTGCTAAAATATAAGTAACACAAATGTGACCATGTTGTGATGTCATATTCTTACATGACATATCACATGTGGCCTTGTAAATACTGACCAGTGCCACTTGAAATTGACCAGTGCCAGATTTAAAAAAAAAGGATAAAAAAAATGCACAAAATGTTATTCTTTCTATCTGATTGTCATGAAGGGTGCCTTTAATACTGTCATCTTGTTTGCATCTGAAACCAAATAGGAACAGGTTTTATAAAACAGCTGCCATATTTTCAAAAGTTAATTGTTTTCATACAAAAGGAGTGATTTTGCTCAGCTTGTTAAGTGCCAAATAATTCAGTAAATTTCCAGAACTTTGCATCTATTTGAACTCATAGGACATTGTTTTGAGAAATAGTAAAGCTGGACACTGCAAATATTGATCAATACAGTAATTTCTAACTATCACTAATAATGTTCTTTTCCTCGTTGCTTATCATGAAAACCTTTTTTTAAATACGAACATGACAGTGTTATGGATCACTTGGTCACAATCTAGATAGAAATCATAAATTAACGAATAAAATGACTAAGTTTGTGCAATTTTATTGTTACAGCTTTCCTGCTTTTCATTTTTAAAAAATCTGTTGGAAGGATTTAACTGCCAGAAAAGGGTGGAGGTATAGACTACAGCTGTTAAATATTTTTTAAAGCAATTTTTATGTAGTTTTTTGGGGTAATGCTTATTTATTTCTTGCATGCTAAAGAACAAAGCTGTTCATGTTGCTAAGTACACTAACAGCATCTCAATCCCTTCATGTGCTGTGTTGCAACATAGGTAATTTTTGAGTTACACCCAAAAGTTAAGTCTGAAAATCTTGCATTGTTTGGAAATGACAACTTTGTGGGAACTAATTCTGTCATCATGGGAGGCTTAATTACTATGGGACTGGGGATTACTTCAAAACAATTTTATGGCTCCTAAATCACTTGAAAAAAAATACTAATGCTAGGATGAATTTGCAGAATATTTTATATCCATCACAAATGTTTTTAATAAATTTGTCTTAAGATAAAATTATCTTAGCTGGAAAGAAAATCACTGATCACCTTTCCCTCCCAATTAAACTGTCAGTCCCTAAAAAAAATTACACCCATGCAGAATGTCCAAACACAAAATGGAGGGTGATTGACAATCTCCCTTAGTGTCCCTCCTCCACTTCAGTAATTTGACCCAGACCCTTAGAGCTTGCCATTTAGGCCTGCAGATTCCCTGCTATTATAACAAATGAAGGCTATAATTACACAGCCATTGTAACCCCTTCTTTCACAAAGGTGAAGTATCATTCTTAATGTTTGCTGACCTCTGGTCAGCTATACAAAAAATGTCAGAATACTGGGATAGTCTCAGTACCAATAGCCTCTATTATCCAACAAGTGTACAGAGGTCATGGGTTTCCCTATATAGAAGCTTTGTTAAAAATGAAAAGATAGGAAACTGGTACATTTAAAATTTTCTAACTTTTCAACAGTAGACAAACTATCTGAATATTTGAATTATAACTACATGTAAAATGCACATCAGATAATATAAAATTCCTTCATTTAAACAATTTAGGTTTCATACATGTATCAGCTTCATTAATATTTTGTTTATATTTCAAATGGGGTATGGAGGGAGGAAGAGACAAGGGGTCAAACCAGCTTATGCTCTGAGGGTAATTTGGCATCCAAGCATGAAGATATTAAAGAAACATCACAGACATTGTCAGCTCACAATACAACAACCCTCTTATGGAATCAAACCAAAGAAGGCTGATTAAATGATGTTCACAAAGACTGGTAGCCTTGTACATAAATGGGGAGGGCGACTATAGAAAATGGACCACACTCTCACTGGTCTATTATTAGATTAGAGCGGAGACCTTCTGGAAACGAGACCTAATAAAAAAAGGGTCTTCTTTTTGGAAGAGAAGAAAAGTACTGGTACTATTTGACATGAATATCAGCTAGCAGTTTGTATATTTTAAGAGTGGAGTAAACTTGGGTTCCAATGAACTAAGGGATCCCCCAAAGTAGTCACTAAAGATAGACAGGGCATGAAATAGTGGGCCCACTAGCCTGAGGCCAGCAGATGTCCTAATGGACTTGTGGCTTTCATAATTTCAATAATCCAATAACCAGTAATACTTTCAATAAACCAAAGCCTCCATGCCTAGTAATGCTTTTAATCTTTATCTGATGATATAAGGGAATGAAGATTCTGCTGGTCGAGTAGGTTTCTTAATCTACGAGTCCTTCCAAAGAATGTTGCTTTAAACTTTGGACTGTCCTTTAATACATACAACAGAGCTTCTACCTGAACAGTTGGAATATGATTTTGTGGTCTTATTAAGACAGGCAATCTACTTTATATGGTCTTTTGGGCATATTCTTGGGCAACAAGATTGCAGGATTCAACCAAATTTCTAAAATTACCACACTAAAAATCAACCGAATAACTACAAATCATGCATAATAATAGCTGGTTGTACTATGATTACCTTCATTTAGTATATAATGTGACAGACATCAATCTGTTCATCCCTCTGGCATCAATGAGAATTGAATTTGTAGACCAATTCAAATTTTCTATGTATAAGAAAGTATCACACTAAGTATGCCCTCAAATGATTATGCTGTTTATGCCTGACTATGGAAAATCTGCTTCATTTACTTCCCATGTAACAGAACATAAACCAGTCTCGGCTTAAGTTGCACAAATGTGCAAATCTCCTCAACATGAAGAATAAATTTCTAAAAGCAAAATTCCACATTTTATCAGGCTTTTATCTTCAATGAAAGGGTTATCTGGTGGTGAAAAATGAATGGCGACAAGTGGATACCTGTTTCAAAATGAGCATATCTAACTGAAACACATGCACACCTTACCCCACCCCGACAAAACACAAGAAACATAATTGTTGATAATGACCCCATGAATTCTTATGACGATATAAAAAAAAAGATTTTAAAAAATGAAACTGAAAGGCGTTGACTCCAAAACCCTACATACATGCAAAAATTTCAGTTTTGTAGAAGACCCTGCTGCACTAATTTTCAAAGATGTAGATGCATTGATGCATGACTGCAGCTTTGATTCTGTATCATACATTCACTGAACAGTCAAACAGAAAACAATTTTTCCACTGGATTGGTCTCCATCACCTAAAGCATTATAGTACAATGGTCTACCTGTACAAAATGCCTCTAAGCTAGATTACAGCAATTCTTCTTTTCTCTTTACCTTGTCAAAACAACAATGGTTCATTCATCATAATTACCCTACTTTATCATAGGCTTCTTCTTTGAAATGTGTAATTGTGTTCACTAATAGGCTCTACTTGTATTTAAGGCAAACAAGTGTGTGACTGCCATAAGAAATTAAATCTATTCACACACTGCAATTATCTCTAATATCACTTTTCTTGAGAGAAGTTTCATAGTTCTGGATGACTACCTAATCAGAACTCTTATACTGTCACAGTAAAGTACTATGCTTGTATTGTTTTGGGTTTTTTCCCCACACTTTGAATGGGTTATTTATCCAAGGCAAGGAGTAAAGTGTCTTACCAAAAAGAGACACTATGGAAGCCATCTGGGCTGATCCGATTCAAGGAACTAAAAAGCAGAGTTGAATTGTGCTTGTGTACTGAGCCAACACAGCTGTACACTTTTGTTGTTAACAAGTTTTATTTTATTTTAGCCTCTGTGTTGCACTAATTAATGTTTGAATGCTTCATTTAAACACATGGTTTAAATTTTTTTTAACAGTACATTTATTACTTGTTCATCTACATTACTCAATATAAACAGTAATCTTAAGCTGCCAGGGGTCTTTGAAATTCTCATTTCCCATAACCTTGAAATTCTCATTTCCCATAACCTTGAAATTCTCATTTCCCATAACCTTGAAATTCTCATTTCCCATAACCTTGGGCACAGTAACTTTGTCAAAGGCAAGTAAATATACAGACAACCAACTGAGAAAAGATTAAATCTAATACTGTGCTGACTACACGGAATGCCATGAAGAGCGAATTTTTTCAAAATGGCGAATTCAAAATCTTAAAAATTGCTTTTAAACCCTGGTGAAATCCTTACACAAAAGTTAGCAACCCTAAAGCCAACGAGGAGATACCACTTTTGATTAAATATGTATATCAACAAAACCAACATCATCATTATCAGAAGGAGTGCATAGATCACACCATTGTGTAGTTTCTCTATAATTTTGTCTCCCAAATCCAACTAAGGTCACATACTCAAGATATGACATTTTATTTAGCTCTACTTCCATCCAAATCTGACCAACAGCATGAACTCAAGATGTTACATCTTATTTCTCTATTTTGTCAAGGTAATCAGCATGGTAGTCTTGTGTGTTGTGTGGCCTAGTGGTTAGAGATTCCGCCGTGAAAGTGGGAGGTTGTTGGCTCGATCCCTGGCTGAGTCATACCAGAGAGACTTATAAAAATGGTACTAACAGCTGCCTTGCATGGTGCTCAGCAATAAAAGGTTAGTGTTAGTGATCGGCTTGGTGTCAGGATGTGACTGGGTGGGACATGATGCCCCAGTGCTAGACATCACAATAAACTGCCTCAATGCAGATACTGTAGTGATATGACTGATTTTTTTAAAAATAAAACTACGTTAAAAATCCTAATGACACACACTTGCAACCAGCAACCACAGGAACTCAGCGATTAGAGTGCTGGACATACAACCAAATGTCAATTTAAATCATACCAACATACTCCAAATGACTCATCACTAAGTCCATTAAATACCAACCAAGCCAGAATGGTGTGCATTCCATCCTGCTCAGGTCAGGCCAAGTCTCAGCAAAACCTCCTCTCCACTATGCAGCTTATAATGTGCAAATATGCTATTAATCATCCTGTCAACCAACTTTTTTTGAGTGTTCAAAACATTTCTAACAGATACTTTCAACTCTATAAACTTTTTGTTCAAGCAATGCGCAGAACAAGCATTCCACAATATTCAACGTGTGGTAATTATTTTCATTATATGGCCACCTTTTACTTTCTCTGCTATAATTATTTTCAATGCTACCCCCTCCCCATTTATTTTTGCCCAATTTTAATTCCAGTTCAGACTGGGAACAAACCCAACAGCACACAAAATGGCAAATCTCTAATCAATAACTGTCAGTGAAGACAAAAATCAATTTCTTCTCATTCTGTGCCTCCCTGGTCTTCAGATTATGTGATTGGAAGGATTTCAGATAAATGGAGATGGGAGCCTAAATTTTAATTGCATTGCTTTTTCTTTCCCAACAGATATTCAGACTGAAGCCTACAACCATACTCTGCATGAAGCCATTTTTTATAGCTCCTAAATCAAAACTCTGCAAGAAATGTTCTTCAAAATGTACTCCATGGTTTTATGGCTTTTGCTAGCAGGAATCTGGAAAATGATGGGCTTCCAAGATGGTGAACTTTGCATTTAAAAAGGCAAATCTTCAATTCCAAAGTACAAAGATTACCGAAATTAATAAAAAGACTGATTTAATTTACAGTACAGAATGACAGATGTCAATACCAATAATAATAGAATATGAGAATGTTAAAGTTTGAAATTCATTATTTGGCTTATCTCAGCCTATTTATCCTTGTACAATAGGTTGGTTATGTTTCATTATTACATAAAATTAATTTCTACAAGTTATTTCACATGTACTGAATCCAGACTGAGGTAATGTACAAAACTAAGACTATACAACAGTTTGTTTAACGCTAGCTGCGTTACAGGGGAGATACTGCATTGATGCAAAATGGTAGGCAGTAAAGATGGGGTGGGGTGTGGTGCTTATTTATATATACATACATATTATATCTAAGCATGTTTATCCACTATTTCCATTCAATCACTCCATCACAAGGGGGGATATTTAATGCATGAACAGGTTTGACACAAGCATTTGTTTTTAGTAAAACTTCGATTCTGGTTGCTATTTTATGGCTATGAATTGACATTTATGAGCTATGCTTTCAAAACCACTGATATTAGTGGCTTCTGGAAATTATACTTTTAGCCTACACAAAAATAATTTGAATATGGGTGGGGGTGGGGTGAGGTTTGGGAAGAGTGTCCTTGAAGGCTCTTGAACAAAAGACAAGTTATTTTACATTTATATCTTATCAACAAAAACATATTTTTTTTAAAGTTTTCAAATTGCAAAAAACAGTGTCATTCAATGCACCAAGTCCAATGTTGTCAGCACATTTGCTCCTGCCATGCACATTCAACGTTGTATGATCAATGTAAACTATGTTATTGATTTACGTTTCTTAAGTTCTGTGACATCTATAGTGATAGTTCTTGATGACTATAGGAACACTAACTCAACAGAGCCATGTAATCAAATGCAACATGAACTAGTTTTTGTCACTAAGCCATTCAACACATTCACTAGGGCATGAATAATAACTTGATGGTTAAGACTGAGTCTCATAGCCAATTTTGTGTTTACAAAATACATCATAAAAATGTTCTAAAATGCAGTTAGTTTCAAACCATGGAGTGAAAATACTCAATTATAATTCCACAGCCCCTGTTATGATGGAAAAATGAGAATTGTTGACATCAAATACCTGTCCACGTATCATGAATGTTCATTACTGTCCCATTATTTCAATAAGAAAAACTAATATTAATTAATGGTCTAAATGAAAATCGAGAGACAAATTCCCTCATCTGTCTGAAAATTAAATGGCTGTGCTTAACTTTAAAATTTATTTTGCCAGGTCATGCTTGTTGTTCTACCATTCCATACACTATGGTACCAATATTTCTAGCTTGCAACCATTTCTTCCTTATCTATCATTTCTACTCCATACTGTTTTTTTTCTGCAATTTTAATCTGTAACGACATGAAACTGTATCTCTGTTTATCTACACCTCTATAAATCAGTCATGACCTAAAATGTTAACCACATATTAGTGTGTGCAGAGGAGGGATTCCTATTAAAAGCCTACTTAAAAATCAATACCATATCAAGATACTTGCCAACATCAATTCAAAATTGGGGAGATACATTTGGTGACCCTACTGCACCAACCAATTTGTGGTACAGTAAAGAGAAAAGTTATTAGTTTTCTTGCACTACATTAAATATAAGCTTCTTTCTGAAGATTTACTATTAGTTTACAGATGTATGGGCAATAATAAAATGTTAAATTTCCAACACAAATCTGATAAAATTGTAGATCCTTTAAACAGCCAGAATTCAAAATAAATTTCTCTCCAGCAAATTCTAGCAGACAGAAATATACTAGTCCTGAATTTTCACTAGTCATTAACTTAACACAATGACAGACATACTATTACTTGTCACTGGATTACATAAGTTAATGAAAACTACTAGTGTAGCAGGAAAACAGGCTAGCTGACATCTGTTAATTTGACCACAGCTTTAACATAGACTATAATCTTTGGCAGGAGACATGAACTCAAATTACTATGCATACTACTATATTGTTGTCGGGACCACATCACCTAAACCTTTTCATACAGCAAAAGCAGCTCGTATAAAAGGTAGCCAGTTCAAAATGTTTGAAACCTGAAGTAAACAATGCAATAATCAAGTTTTTTTACATATAAAAATTAATGGCTGTAAACAACAAAATTTCAATTATTAATTTACAATTATAGATGTCCGTTATATGCTACAAGAAATAAGCCCACAGGCCAAATATGAGACCTATTATCTAGGGTGTTGATGGACAGGCATACTGACAATGAGCTAGGGTGAGTATATGAACCTCCTTCAAACATCCATGAAACAGCAGAAAAAATTAGGATCCTTAATATCTGTTTGATTCTGGAATTGTCTTAATTAACTTGCTTCTGATTATGAGTATCTGCAACTAATTCCAAACACATTTAAAACTTTGCCTATGCAAATATAAATGTATGCCAATATATATCCCCACCCCTTGACTCATTTTAATGGAATTAATTTTCCAACTCGTAAACCGCTTTGCTGTTTAAAGAACACTCTAAGCAGCTCTCAAAGTTTGAAGTCTCTTCCTTCACTGCCAGTCAAACAGTATTTGATGAGCTGATTGCATGTCCAAATGTAAAGGTCATTACATTACATTTTTCTTGAAAGATAAAACCCAGGAAGATGGAATCAAAATCTTTCAGTCTTAACGTGCAATTCAATCCAATGCAATGAACAGTGGACAGTCTGCAGTCTTGCCCACTGACAAGACACTCACAACAGATTTTTGACACAGAGTATCTAATTGTGTAAAACCCATCTAGAGTGACCATCCTTTATGCAAATGAAAAATGGTCTATCAAGACAGGTTATCATAAAGCAGTTGATCCATTCAAAATATGGTCATTTATCACAAGTGGTCCTCTGAGATAATAATCTTTTGCAAGATTTTTTAGGATGAAATCACACTGAGATTGAAAATATAAATTATAATGCATGTATTATGCAGTGAATTGCATTGGTTAAAATCAGTCCCCCCTCACTCCACAGTTGGAAGCAACACAACATTCTTGAAAGAAAAAACAAATATAATGATATACAATGCACTAAAAGTGCTACAAACATAAAGCAATCTTATTTCCATCAACAGCTTTGCCACCATAATTTTATGGTCTGCACTGTTCTATCACAATTTCCTTGAACATTTTACATTACTGCAATAAAACTTATCTTGAGCTAAAGTAACTCCCAGCAAAATTGACATGCTTGAATATCTGGTTAACCTGAAATGAGCTTTATAATAAAATTTTCCATTCCAGATCTTGCTTTCATTGAAGTTTTGTGCCTACCAGCATTCTTGAAAATAAATATCTATTTTATACTTTATTAACATCTTAAAAGGGAGTTGCTATACAAATGGTCTACATTGAAAAATGTACTGAATTGATTTTTCAACAAGCATATGTTCCAACAGTGTCTTACAATACAAAAATGTAATATTCAATAATGTTAAAGTGATTTAATGGTTAATCACTTGGCAAGAACGAAAAAAAGGGAAATAAATTATATAGGAATCATTCAAACAAATGTGACTAATTTAATTGGCTCCATTACCACTTTATGAGAGACCTCAGTACATTGAGGGGCTTTATACTGAGGGCCACTCAAAGAATTTGTTCATGGCCGAAACCGCCAGGATTTGTATGGTACAGAAATAAAGGATTTACCTGCCAATCCTTTAAGAGGATACCCTATATTAAAAAAAAAAAAAACAACTTTTAATAGCCTTTGTCAATTTTATAGTTGCCTACAGCTGGGAGCATTCAATGCAGGTAACTCAATCCTCATGCCTTAATTACCTCTAGAAAAATAATAATCTGCCCACAAGACCCACCCATTCTGCCAGTTGACCCTTCCATTATACCTGACAGTGATCTAAGTCTAGCATTTCTCATTTGCACAATATCAGATTTTTTTTTTAGATTTCACTGATAGAAAAATTGGAATAATGCTGACATTTATAGGTCTAAAAGAAATGAAAATAAAACCCTGATGCTGGTTAAGCCGTTACTATACCGATTTTAAAATATTTTTCATGCCAAGAATAACCCACATGGAATGTTATCTTGGCAGAATCTCTAAAAGCATGCAATCTAACTTTATCATTGTATGTGATGGAATCTTGAAGTTATGTGGAAGAAGGAATGATGTCATTATAAAAAACATGTGAAAACATGAACTACATACATGGTTCAGACTCATGGAAACATGAACCACATATATGGCTCAGACTTGTGGAAACATGAACCACATATGTGGCTCAGACTTGTACAATGAGCTGAGTGACACGATAATCAGCCCCACACACACACCTACCTGGATATACAACTTAACTAGACTCCAAACTGACAATCTGCACATTTCATATATGACTTAAGTCGAGTCACAATAAGTATTTGATATATTCAGTCAAGTTTCAAAATATTTATACTGGTTCTTATAATACTTGACATGCAAAGGTGCAGTTTACTACCATCACCACCACATTTCCTACTGCACTGATTTTAAAATTAGGGTAGGCAGGCAGGTTATTTTGCTATTTTAAACATTATATATATTATAAAATGATCAACAATTAGAGGCACAAACAACTTTGAAATTTTTTTTTACCTTGGAGGAAAAGGGGTCTGTCAGACAACTGACACCTACACTATTTTTTTTCCTGCCTGCCTGATGGCAAGTTTTGTGTTGTTTGTTCAAGAAAAATCCATTCAACCTTCATTCACAAATCACCCATAAACAAGTCAGCATAGATTTTTCGAACTCTTTGGATTCTTTACAGAATTACTGTTTGAAACACTTAAATTCAATTTGATCTTGAATATATGGCCCAATTATGTAAAGACATCTTTTTCCAATTAAGAAACCATATTTCAAATAAATTATCTGAATGATACAGTCACATTCTTGTTCTTAATCATGGCAACAACTGCTAAATTATATGTTCCTTTTAATTTACTATCTGTAAAAATCACAAGATAATAGGATGACTGTTAACGGAATTTTGTTCTCTATAATTTAAATGCATTTTTGGTGATAGCATTTTCAAACATATCAACACTACTTTTGCAGCTTCAGAGATAAAATATACAGTTTAACTGAAAAAAAACTGAAGTGCGACAAGCACATTTTTGTTCAGGTATTCTAGATATTTGATGTCACATACAAGAGAAACCCATGTTGATCCTAGTGATGCTTGTTATCTTGGTTTTACTGTGTAGATAATAATGTCTACACAACCTTGTGGAAAAATCTTCGATCATTTTCTCAACATATATGCATCCAGGTTTTTAATACCCTGAATGCACACAGTACTATAAATTAGAAGATAAGGCCTTTGACATAAAATCAATTTAGCACACTGACAACACCTAGATCCATGTTTGTACATACCTTTTTAACTAACTCAGTATAGGAAATGAAGGTTATATAAGGTCAAACCAACAATATCTGCATTATTTGGTAACAGGTGAACTTATTCAACTAGACAAATATTCTAGTTTTGAAGTTAAAAAGAGAGATTCAATATACCAGTCAACCCTAGTTTAAAAAGCCACTTATTGAAAAATGCTAAAATGGCCTATTAACACAGCTAACATGTTAAAAGTCCAACGATGAAAGTTTAATGTTTGTGAATAATTGTCATGCACTTAATATAACACTACCTCACTATAATACTGTCCACTGTAGCCACTGAATGCACTCCCTCACTATAATAATTGCACTGTCAGTGTATTCCCTCACTATAATAATTATACTCCCTCAGTGTATTCCCTATTCACTCACTATAATAATAATAATATTGCACTCCCTCAGTGTATTCCCTATTCACTCACTATAATAATATTGCACTCCCTCAGTGTATTCCCTCACTATAATAATTATATTCCCTCAGTGTATTCCCTATTCACTCACTATAATAATATTGCACTCCCTCAGTGTATTCCCTCACTATAATAATTATATTCCCTCAGTGTATTCCCTATTCACTCACTATAATAATATTGCACTCCCTCAGTGTATTCCCTTACTATAATAATATCCACAATTGCACTATTTAACTATCATACTGTAATTTCCATTGTAGTCACTGAGCATACTGCATATGGATTCTGCATTAAAATGAGAGATAATCAGTGTTACATAATAAAATTACCCCTGAGCATTCCAACCTTATACCAGCAAATGTAATAATGATATATTATGGAATGCATTATTTTTGTTGTTAGTTTTACTATAACTTTAATCAAATCTAAATTAAACTAAATTGTCAATTTATATTAATTTTTTTGAGCTGTTTAAAATTCTTAGTGGGAAATTTTTGAGACACAGCTTTCTATTCAAAAAATTATGTTTCTTCTTCTTCTCTGTCTACTGCAAAAAAAAACTTGTGTGATAACTGACAAAACTGAGAATATAGACATAAATATGCATTCTTATCATAGAATGCCCTTGCACAAGATTTAACCATAATCATCTCAATCCTTCATTATAGACTGACATGTCACCCATTATCTCACTAAAAACTCAGAATCAGTCTATAAAAGTAATTTTTTTACCCCCTCCCTTAGGCTAACTTTTACAAACCTACTTAGAGGGCTCCCATTGTATCAAGTTATTAATCAAACTGTCAAACATGGGCCTGGCATAGTTCTAGCCTCCAGGGCTTTTCTACCATAGGAACTAACAACCATGTACAAACAAGCATGCATGCATTGACCCATAACAGTTGCTGCATTACATTTAAGTCAAATCAGATCCATGTGGTTAAATTAAACTTGCATATACAGTAAAACCTGTCTTGAAAGACTACTGCTATGTGAAAACATGTGTTGAAAGAATATTCTCAATGCACAATATTTGTTAATTATACTGTGGTATAACCTGTTATGAGACCACCTTGAGAGACCATGTATTTTGGCAGAACAAGGGTCTTTCACCAGAGGTTCTACTGCAATGAAACCTGACTCAATGGACACACAAATATAAAATCAACGTTTGCCACAGACAGCATTTAAAAAAACTAATTCCAGTACTTTGTGTTACAATTAAGATAACATTTGTGACTAAAAAAGTGAAAATTATCAAGTCAGTTTTTGATGACTAATTTTCAAATCATATAAAATTACAGTAATTTTCAACTCTTTAGACTTTACAAACACAGATTAGAGACAACATTTTTTTTTACCAACTCTGAAAAGTACCTGACCGAACAATGGTGACACAATCTATCCATTTAATCAGACTAAAACTTGCAAATAAAAAGTGTAATCTAAATCATAAGATTTTCTCTGTATCCTAATACTTCTCCTAATTACAAAAGAATATTTACCGCTAAAAGAAACACAAATTTAAGACTTTTTCAAGATGTTTTAGTAATTTTTCACTTATTCCAGACATTTTAAATATCTGAAGAAAACAAAAAAAAAAGTTTTAAATTGTATACCTTTTCCAAACCAGTGCATAAACCCTGTATAGTGTCGTCAGAAGAAAAACTATTTCAGCCTTTTTGCGAGTTTTATCTAAACATCTTTGATGCCTTTCGGTCAACGTGGACATTTGTTTTGTAGATAACTAACCGCATTTTGTGACAGAGTCACTGTATGACAAGCAAAATGAACTCACTGTATGACAAGCAAAATGAACTCACTGTATGACAAGCAAAATGAACTCGCTGTATGACAAACAAAATGAACTCACTGTATGACAAACAAAATGAACTCACTGTATGACAAGCAAAATGAACTCACTGTACGACAAGCAAAATGAACTCGCTGTATGACCAGCAAAATGAACTCGCTGTATGACTAGCAAAATGAACTCACTGTATGACAAGCAAAATGAACTCGCTCTATGACAAGCAAAATGAACTCGCTGTATGGCAAGCAAAATGAACTCACTGTATGACAAGGAAAAAGAACTACTTACAAATGAGAAAGCTCCATGTATGTTATGTAATCAAAATGGCAATTTCAAATTACCTTTATTTTTGGGGTTAGAAATTACAAGATTCTTCCAATACATATTCTTTACAAGGTTTTGAGAAATTCCGTAACTTTTCAAGGTCCTTGAATTTTTTTTTTTATTTTAAAAATTCCAAAACTTTTGAGGATGTTAGGAACCCTGCGCAGCACTGAACAAATTCAATCTCTGGATGCACTGAACAAGTTGAAAAATCTACCAAGCAGACGCACTTCTCCATGAACAATTAGGCAAGATGCTTTTAAAATAGTTCTTTTGTGTAATTTTTTTCAACATATGATCTGTCAATGTGATATAATTAACTGCAAGACTGTTAAATTTTTGTCAGTGTTATAATCAAGAAGTTTGCATCCACTACACAAGGTCTGAGTTGTCGAGAATTCAATGTACGAAAAATGTCAGAACCAAACAAAATGATAGATATTTATATAAAGTACAATATGTAATTGAGGAAGATATTTCATCAATTGAACACAGGGGAATACTTATTTTATTGGTAGAAATATGTATTAGTGTTAAAAAGTCAGCACAATAATAGCTAAATATAGCATATTAAATATGCATTTTGAAGTCTTTTTCTGAATACATGTTAATAATCTGCTTCCAAGCCACTTTAATTTATCCTGATGCCTAGTTGCAATGTTTTTCATGTACACGCACAAAAGGATATAAAATTGGAGATTTTGTCTTTGCTAAAAATACTCATCACGTTTTTGTGTCCTGGCCAGGTTTTACTCCAAATCCCCAACTAACCCTATTTTTTTGAAAAGATTCACCTTTGTGTATACAGTTCAGACTTGTCTGCTTTAGATCTCAGGACAAAATGTAAAAAATGTAAAAAATCTTGTCACAAAAAAATCCGATTCTTACAACTGGCAAAAATAAGGTGTACAAAATGTTTTCCCTTATATATTTTATAATGCGAGCAGAAATAAATTCCACATTATTTGATATCAAAGCTACATCTGTATACCTTTTGTGAATCTTTAAGGACATCAAGCTCTGAAGTAAATTAAGATGAGAGGAACCCAATTTTCCAAAGTAAAAAATTCAATGGTTCCAGGGACGAAATCACCTAAACTCGAGGCCCTTTCATTAGAACTCAATAATTCCATGTCAAATATGAGAAACCGATTATTAATTGTGGCAAAAAGGTCATGTTTGTTTCACATCTGGCTATGTGCTCAAATATTTGGTATAAAAAGCAATACTCAAATTTGTAGGAATGCAATTTTCTCCACTCTACCCATGCAAAGAATAAATATTGACTCAAAAGGAAAAAAACCTGCCTTCAGACAAGAATCCAATTAGTTATTTGAATATCATTCAAAATCATGTCCACTTGGATTCTCTTCTTTGTCGAAAAGAAATTCAGTGATTTTGTTGTCTATCCACATTTACTTTAAGATCTCTACAATAATCATGGACTTGACAAGTTATGACCATTCAAGAAAACCAAATATAACATAAGATGGTAACTGACCTGAAAGAGAGCAGGCTTTGTAGGTAACCCCAATCTAGAAATTTCTCCAAACTAAACTCTTGATATGTCCTTAATTTCTGGGATAAAGACCTATAGCTTACTTACATGTTTCATCTGTACAGGTCTCAAATGTTACATTTAAAGAATATCTGACAGACAGGCGAATCTTGAATGCCCAACTAATACTGGAAAACCTTCTACAATGTAAACAGCTCTTGACCTAGACTATCCATTGATGCTGCCTGCTTCTGTCATGAAATAATATAGTTACCATAAAATATTATACTGCTTTGTAGCAGCAACAATCTGTACACAGAAACACATTGCAAATATATTTATATGTAAACTTACCTGTCTTTTCCTTTATTTCACATAAGACACTGAAAAGGGCTGGCTTCATCCGGTGGCAGTTTAATGTGTGTTTCCTGAAATCGAAGGAAAAATGTGAATGGATCACTACAAAGTAAACTCCAAGCTGCAGACACAAGAGCTGAAAAAAAGACCAAATTTTCCCATTGGAATAATTATTGAATGTATACAGAAATAATCTGAATTTATGTTTATGTTTATGTCAATAAAGCAATCCAACATGTCATTTTTTCTTGAGCTTATCTGGTGAACATTGACCCATCTACTCCTGCCAAGCAGCAGAAAAACTAATTTTAGGGATCCTGATTGGGGGTGGGAGAGATGACATTATCAAATAAAATTGGGTTATTTTCATGTTAATTCACTAATTTATCACCTGGTTTTCCCCACCCACCCAATACTGGCATATTTGGTAGGTCAAATAAAAAAATATTCAAGTCCCAATTTTCTACAGAAATATTCACCAAATTGTATAATATTTTAATGTCCTGTTATTCAAAGTTAGCTCTACGATACTATGACATCTTGAGGTTTAAAATAAAAATAGAACTACCTTACACTAGTCCCTCATAATAGCAATGTCATTGGGAAACACAAATCAACCTGTTAACAAGTAAGGTGATCCTATGAGGTAGGTTCAAGGCAAAAAGACCAGACCATTGGCTATACCCGTGGTCCGTGCAATTCAGGTAAAACTGCCACGTACTGCCCATCATTTCACCATTTTGGTATTATTTTCCTTTCTCAACTGATCATCGAAAACAATTATATTGTCATTGTTAAGAAAAACAGTTTCAACATGCAAAGGTAGTACATGTATTTGTACGTTTCTTTTACCAACACTTTCATGGCAATTTATATCGGCATTTGTGATTCTTGCCAAAGTTCACCAAAACTATGAGAAATAATTTCCATGCCTTGCTACCCCAATCACAACCAAATTAATAATCTACCTATTGACAGACTGTTCATGAAGATCCAGTTAATTTTGTGAAATATATATTTATACATGCCAACCCCTGGTAAGGAAAAAGTGCCATCCAAGAGGATAAAAAGAGCAATCCGAGCAGAAAGATAGTAATCCACATAAAACATGATAAAAATTCAATGAGCATATATACAAAATGATTTATTTATTGTTCTGGACTTTTAAACATCAATTACTGCTTAAATTTTTGTTTATAACACTTTGAGCATTAAAAAGCAACAGACTCTCATATTGCATCAAAACACTTTGCATCAGCCGAGACTATGAATGTTTTACACACCATTAGAGCACTGAGTGCTGGGTTTTTACAGAGCCTGGATCTGAATTCAGTTTTATTTTTTTAAAACAATAATGAAATATCTCTCAGTCAGCATTAGAACTGTAAAGAACCAATATTCCTTTCATAATCTGACAAAAGAGGAAAATTATAGGTATTGGGTCGTTTAGCTGGGAAATAAGATGAGAAAAAAAGAACAATGTCTGCGTGAAGTACAATGTCAGGTAGAGTGCTAACTTGATCCTTCTCCTAATTTATCAGCAGCCTTTCCTGAAGTATGGTGCAATATATGACAGAGACAACCAAACATGAACAATGATGGAGACATTTTTCAAAATATAAAATTCAACTCCTTTATGAATAGCAGCCATCACTGATGCAGTATCAGCTGAAAATCCCATATAGTTCTGCCAAGTTATATTTATTCAAAGCATTATCAAGCAAATAAAAAATGTTTTCTCCAGTGGAATCTACTGTTAATTCTGGTAATGCAAGAAGAGCACTCTGACTTTACCCTTTTTAAGGTCTCTTACACAGACTGGGTACGTTTTGTCATCAATCACTAATCCTGTCTGTTGCAATACTAAATGACACAATTTTCTTGGCTTTTGCAATTTTAAGCGATGTATCCTCTGCTAAACACATAATATTAGATGATTAAGTTTCCTGCACATGCATATTTTCTGCAATTTTGGAACCAGGAAACATCTATTTAAAAAGAGACCAAAGTAGTCTTCTGTTAAGAACTCGGGATATAACGACTGCATTTATAAAATTCATGTCCACAATTTAGTTCTCGTATAAAAAAAGAAGTTTCCTCAGTATTGGAGTTAGTAAAATGAGCTAATTCAAAGATTTTTTAAATACCACCATGACATATTAAAATCCTTTCCAAACAGCCTGCAAGTGGCTTGAAGCTGCCCTAGAATGTAATATGCAATTCATCTCTGAATTGATTTGTCTTCTTTTCTAATCCATCTGTGAAATTATGTTAACTCGTTAACCACTGGTGCCGCGTTTATGAGACAGGATGTAGTAGCCCACTGACAAGGTTATGTAGCTTCAAGGTCATGTAAGATAAATTAAAGTGGGTGGTATTATATAAAGGTGGACAGATTCAGCTCTACAATGATACATGTACCAAATAATCTGGATATTTTAGTGGCACTACAAAATGCTGAGAGGAAAACCAAACTTTTGGGCCTCGTTCCCCCCACCCACCCAAAATTTGGCCATGGTCAGAATCCGATTTTGTGTCCAGACTTTAGACTTTTTGGCCTTAGATCTAAGGCAGAACTGCACAGAGACAGGTGAGCCTGTACAAAACATAGGATAAGGTGGGCATTTGGAATAAAGAGTGGGCTCAAACGATGAGCCCAGTAAGCACAAAAGAAAAAAGAAAGAAATTCAACTCCTCAACAATGTCAAATGAGTTTTTTTTAATTATTTTTTTTAAATATCTTGTAAAAAGGTAAAGAAAATGTTTTATTCTTCCAGTTCAGAATATTCCACCATCTCTACGCTCACTTCACCCTATTTTCCAGCCTCTTCATCCAAAAAAAACCACAGAAATGTCACCTTACCTTAAATTATAAACCAGCATACCTTAAATTATAAACCAGCATCTATACCAGTGTTATATGTGGAATAATAAACTGTGGAATATTATTGCATGTGACCACTGACTTCAGATGAACAGCTTTATCCTTTTCACGATAAAGAAAATGTGTTCCAAGTTGTTTCCTATAAACCAAAGCCATCACTATATGATGGCAAACACAACAACCAAAATTAATATTACTACAGTAAAATGAATACACATCTGTCAAATACACAAAATTATTCAGTTCCCAATTAAATTCCTTCCTTACAGGTAGCTCCAAATGTCTGAACACTAAAGGACATAATTCATGAACAAAAACTGAGGTGTGTGTAAGTATACCAGCCAAAATCACCTGACTCAGTTTGTCCCCGAGTAGCTCCCATGTCTCTGACATAGCCATATGAGATTCTGAATGTACCATTAAAAATCAACCAACCAACCATGTTGAAACAGAAACCAAAAGATTTGTAAAAAAAGATTTGTAAAGCAAGAAAGCTTTGAATGCAATATCAATTTAATTTTTTTTGTTAAATACATCACTGATGATGATGCTTGTTCATCAGTAGGTTAGCTAGGGTGGCCATGTTACGGTGTCAAGTGTACAGGCTTATTTCATGAACACAGTGTTCAATACAGAAATGAATATGCACATGATGGTTCTGACAGACATAAATTTAGGAACTACTACCAGGGATTTACAAATCCACTTCTATAACTCTTGGAATAAGGTCAAATTTGGCTTAGGCAAGCTCAAATTTTCAAAGCACCGGGACATGGTAAGATCCCAAAAATCGAAGAAGCAGAAAGGAACATGTTCTGTTTTAATGCTTAATGATCTCAGTATACAAGCACCTTCATTTATACCCTGTGATCTCAGTATACAAGCACCTTCATTTATACCCTGTGATCTCAGTATACACGCACATTCATTTATACCCTGTGATCTCAGTATACAAGCACCTTCATTTATACCCTGTGATCTCAGTATACACGCACCTTCATTTATACCCTGTGATCTCAGTATACAAGCACCTTCATTTATAGATACCACATTTTCTATTCTGTTTCTTTCAGCTATCTTTCTTATGTGATCAATGTCAAGGTCAGCCCCATGAACATGATCATGTGAATATCTAGTAATTAAAGTTTTCCTTACCTATGTTAATACCAGATATACTTCTGTGTGTGTTACCAAAAATGTATCTTTTAACGAGTGGTAATGCCCTGAAATGTATAATTTTTTTTAATTGCAAGATGAAACATAAAGATGTCAAAATTTTTAGAAAAAATCTTCCAGGTTCCCAACAATCTTAATGATCGGTTAATCGGGTATCCAATCAAAGGGAAATTATATTAAATGTAAATCTGAATTGGTTTGTTTTAACTTCATACATGTCAACCACTCCCCCCCCCCCCAGGTGTAAGTGTAATTATTATTAATGTCTATCTAACATCTATTTGTTACATGCCATAATTAAAGAAAACCATATGAAAAACATACATTTATTTTTGTATACTTACCTGGATCTGCAGTTAAAATTCTTGTCACAAATAGGCTAACTCCCTGCAGCTTAGTACGAGAATACAGACATACACACACAAAAAATACATTATTTATACATATTCACTTTTACTAGTCTACATCACATATTCACTTTTACTAGTCTACATCACATATTCAACTTTTGCTGAAAGGTTATATAGTCAAGTCCACAAATTCTGAATGCTGTATTAGATCACAAAAGAATTTCTCTTTCCAATGTTTTAAAGCGCTATTGATATGTCCTTCAATTTAACGAAATCAATCTCCACTAAAAACAATTTTTAAAATCATATAACATCTATGAGTCACATTCATAAAGCATATTTCCATTAAATATTTGGCACAATGTTTTTCAATACAAAGTGTTTATCAAACTGTAAAGAATCTGCAACACATTTCAAATTCAAGAATACCAAGTTTTCTATGAAATTTCATGTACAGTTACTATATACAGAAAATACGGAAACTGTGCAACGTACATAGCCAGAAAATATAAGACCAGCAGATGTAGGGCTATGATGGATCAATGTCACATGACACAAGCGTTGAATTGCACTCCTTCTCTGTGTCTAACTTGCTCCTGACATCAACATATATAATCTTCGATATAAACTTTGAAACTTGCTTCTTTTTGTTGCTGCTATATGAAGTAAAATGCACCCTATTACTAATTGTATTAGCCAGGTATGTACTTTCCAGATATTACCTTTAATGAAATATATCTGGCATAAACTTGGGATTTTTTTTCCCCCTTCATTTTAATGTATACTAACTCTAGAACCAAAGTTTACAAGATTAAACTCATTCTTCGACAACTGGCTGATCATATAAGTAAATGTGACATAAGAAAGCAGCAGGATGGGATTGACCTAATCTGTCACAGTTAATTACATTTTTGCCATTTTCAAAACTATGTTACTGCTATCTGAAAACAATGCAATACATCTTAGCAATGCTTTGTAGCTGGTTTATTGTTGTTACCAAGGTAGTAAGGGGAAATAGCTTCCAAGAGATGCAAATGGCATTTGGTTAATTATTAATTTCCATGTATGTAATAATAGACAATTTCTATTTATTTGATCTTGCACACCAAGTCCCGTTTTTGTTGTTGCGGGTACAACTTCTGCACGTGTCCACGATTTGCCAACCTTCAGGTCTTAACCTCGACAGTTTGTGAACTTGCAGACTTGAAACAATCAGTGTGGCAATGGTTATTTTGATGCATGTCACCGATTTCAGCAAGAAGGTATTAATTGTTCATGATGTAAGTTGTGAGATTGGTGATCGATGTTTTTTGAAATAAAAAACAAGCACTTGAGTCTTGACCAGGAAGATTTTGTTCAAAGTGTGATCAATATACCAAAAATGTAGAATCCACAAGCAGTTTTTATGACCTATTTTGTTTGTGTTTTGTGGGTTTTTTTTTTTAGGGTTTAACGCCATTTTTCAGCACACGATAGGCTATACATGGCAGTCAGTATTACTGGTGGAGGAAGAACCCAGGAAACACACACACACACACCCCTGGATAGAACCACCAACCCACAAGAAGCTACTGGCAAGCTTTCTCACATACTACATTAGCCGAATCTTAGACTCAAACCCACGCAGAGGTGAGACGGCAGTGAACCATAACAGACAGCGTTTTAGACCACTTGGGGCCCCGTTTATGACCTGTTGTTAATGTATACAGCTTGGAAAACAATTAATACAATTTATTTGTTTGATTAGGATTTTTAATGTAGCACTAAGTTTAACACTAACATCTTAATGCTGAGTGCCAAGCGAGTACCATTTTTGTAAATTAGTACCATTTTTGTAAATCTTTCACTCTGGTGTGACTCTGCCGGGATCGAACACACGAAATCCCGCTTCCGCGGCAGATGCTATAACCACGAGGCCACTGGAGCGGTGACAACTGATACAAATTAAGAATGGTGAAGTCACTGAGGTTAAACATTAGCAGACAAGCAAATTAAGATACCTATTAGTCTAATTTTGGTTTCCAAATGATCAAACGACTAATTACAAAGTAAAGGCATTAAGAGTTATTCTAGTTATGTAACATCACAAACAACATTAATTACCCTTGCTTATCAACTGCCTTAATTTTTCATTCATTTATTACAAAGCCATATAAAATAAATCTATGGTTCCAGTTAAAATGATGAAAATATATGGTAAGCTGATGATTTCTTTTAGTTGCTTATCCACACTGATTTAAATAAAGCATTAACTTGAAGACAAAGCCCATCCACATTAGACTTTTGATGTAGTCACAATCCTTGATTGTCTACAGGGTCAGCAGGGAAAGGGGCCTGGCTGTTAACCAGAACCACATATATTTTACTATTTGGCCTAATGCTAAATATTTAGTAATTAACGAATATTAGAAATCATCATATATGTATTGTCAAAAAAACATAAACAGTCCAAATTATTGCAAGAAAAGATTACCGTTATTGGGACTCTCGAGTTTAAGGACTGAAACTGCAAGAAACCCTAGACCGTAACTTCAAACTTCTATGTGAATCCTGTTCTACTGGATGTTAACAAACTTCTATGGACAATCCTGTTCTACTGAATCTTAAGAGTCTGGCACAGGAATCCTGTTATACCAAATGGTAAAATCCATTACACTGAATACTAACAAACTTCTATGGAGAATCCTGTTATATTGAATGCTAAGTCTTGCCAACTTCAATGAGATTCATGCTTTACCAAATGCTAAATCTTGCAAACTTCAATGAGATTCATATTTTACCGAATGCTAATAATGGTGCCATGACAAAACCTGGACTTGGCTAAAGTAGAAGCTAATCACTTCTATTTATCTCGAGCATTGATAGAACTATATCAATATCTTACAACACAAGCATGTAATAAACAGTATGCACAGATCAAGATATGCAATAAACAGCATATACACAGTGAATCCACACATATACACAGTGAATCCACACATATACACAGTGAATCCACACATATACACAGTGAATCCACACATATACACAGTGAATCCACACATATACACAGTGAATCCACCTTGGGATGCAAGATCTCCTTGAAATCAAAACGGACTAAATGAACACGGTAGTATCAAAACTGGGAATACAATTTTAATATATGGGAGGGTCTCTGAAGCACAAATGAGGATAAAGGGAAATACAGATAAAGTTATGTAATAAAAACTACACAGATCATGTATGGAATAGCATTATGCACAGAACATGTAACAGTTTGCACAGATTGAGTAAGTAATGTAATTTCACTACCTGACAACATTATCCAAATCAAAATTAGGCCACCTGAGCTGTAGTACTGTGGAAGTGTACTCAAATTATCAAGCTAAATTAACTATCCCTGGAAGTGCACTAAATTCTACCGAAGTGGTTCAGTATATCAACAGTACACAGAAATATGTATCAAACCTGACCTGAAGTTTTGTCAGCTCAAAGCTAGAAATGCACACACTTCTTTAAAACCAAGAAGAACAGCATGTCTTAACCTGCTGATAAGGAAAAATGATATTTCCAAATGGAAATCAAACAAACTGACGTTATGCAGAGTCAATTACTCAATTATTTCTTAACAAGTACAGATTCCAATTCAGAATGTAACCAGATTTAAATTATTTATCAGTAATTAATTCAAATTCTCAATTCTTTTTTACTTCACTCAAAGAATTTGCTGACTTTTAATATGATATTTTGAAAATTGGTCAGTTTCAATTCAGACAACGCAAGGGTTGCTACTAATTAATACTAGTCTTTGGTGAACAATAACGACTGATCATAACAGAAAGTATTCACGACTTGGCACAATGAAATCAATTATGCTTCAAAATGCATCCAAACAAAGCAATTAAGAAACTTCAGGTACAAGTGGCCAACAAGGATCAACAAAGTAGTAAATCATTGAACAGCAATAAGACAGGAATATCTTCTATATATTTATACAATTTATCAGTGACTGAGCTTGATTATGGTATATGAAAATTAACATGGGGTCAGTGAGAGATCTGATTCAACTAGTTTATCCCAGCTGCCTCTATCTCACATGTTCCACAATATCTCTGTCGCAAGAGTTTAACTTTATCTTGCATGTATGGTTTTTTCTGAAATTTAAAAATATGGAAGTAATAGTCTATATCCCACATGAGAAGCTGTTATGCTATATCCATAAAAGATTGTCCTGCCCCTTCCCCCCAAAAAATGACTGTGCCAATGTACATAATATTAGTTTTTAAATGTTCAGTGGCGAATAAAAAGAATGTTTAGGTACAATATACATTCCGTACCTGCTTGCAGTTTTCCAATGTGGTTAAAGCTTCATAGAGAGATGACAAATGGAATTTCTGCTTACATGTTTAAGGTTTTAATTATTAAGTGTGAATTCATAATGGATTTTATGATTACTGATAAGAGAAGCAATTTGGTAAGTAAATAATTCCTTATACATGTATGTACAAGTTTTATTTATCCATGCTGCATCAAATAAAATGCATTATTAACCATATTTTCTTGAAAACATCTTTACCAAATGTCAGCTCTACTGAATACAAAATTATTTTTTTTTTTTATTTCAAGCAGCCCTTTCTGTAACAATCAGCAAATCTTGTCATTAAGTATCAAATATACAGGTATTATAAGGCTATCTATGGCCAACAAATAAAGTCATTATTATTATTATTATTATTATTATGGCCAACGTGACATTATGCAGGAATGCTTGTAGTGAACTACAAAGCTGGCCAACTCCAGGGATAGAGTTCAACTGCACAGTTTAGTCACTTTGGGTCATTTTGGAAGATGCGGTTGAGCGAGTATCATCAATAGGTCTCTATCTACCAACAGAAATGTTCAGTGGTCAGCACTGTTCACAACTGCAGCACTGGTTTTAGGTTTGTTATGTATATTTTTTGTGTATTTGACCTTTATCCATGATTTAGGATAGCATTCTGGACCTATAGAACTGATAACGGAATTTGAGTTCAGGAACTAGTTTCAACTGTGACCATGGAAGGTTCTGGAAGCAGATTTGTTTCTAGTTAGGTGTAATTTTCCGTGAAGGTGATTTTTTTTCTGAAGAAAAAAATGCAATAAAGGTCAAGCGGAAATGAATAAAAATTATTGTAGAAGTCTTCATTATTTTGTTAATATCAGTCTATTTAATCACTTTAACTAGTGTTCAAATATATATTTTGCAAATTATTTAAGTTGATAACTGAATTCAAAAGTGCTCATTAGTCTTTGGCATTAAAACATTATGAATAGGGCATAACCAAGTAGCATTTTTCTACTGATTTCCGATTCCGGATTTTGGGCATGAAATTTTTCCAATTCCGGATATGATTCAATTAATCGGAAATGCTAAATCCGTATTTTTTTCCTAAAAAATGTCATCTTCCGTTTCCGGGTCTCTGGTATCTGGTTTTGCAGTGTCTAGCATGTTTACTTAGTACTTTACCATATCCGGCTTCATTTCCGGTTTTCACCCGCTAGTTCAAATAGATTGTCTCACAGCGTGGTTGTGTTGACCATATTGGACTTTTCTGACTTCTTATTTAACTTTATTAACGCACTATCGAATGACACGCAGTGTTAGACACGGTGCTATCGAAATTTAACTTCATTATTTTTATTATCCGAATCGGTCGTTCCTGCCTTGTCTAACTCTGATTAATCGGAAGTTCATACTATCCGGTGGAATCCGATTTCCGGATCAAAAGTCGGTTATGCCCTAATTATGAATTCAAAGGCATTCTAGATTACATCATTGTGAGACAGCTTAGTAAAACATTGGTAAATCAGCACATGCATGACTTCTGGACCTGCGATTATTTTTTATTTTTATTCACAATACTACTATTTCACTGTATTTTACAAAATTAAATTGTTTCTAGAATTTTTCTCAACTTGTTGGGTTTTATTTCTTTTTCTGTTACGTAGTTTAAGACTACAATCTGAATAAAATAAGATTTCTATTGTGCTGGGTGAACCTTATCAATAGACACACACCAATGCTTTTCAGCAGTACAGTGTACTGTGTGGTCTCCCAAATGTGAAGACATAAGACTTCATCTAACTGGCTGATAAAATTAGTGATTATGCAAATAACACAGGTGACCAGAACATGGCCCCCAAGTGGTCACTGTCTAATCTGCATGAAGTACAGTGGTGATCTGATTTTAATCTGATCTGAATGTTCAAATATTTGCTTCAGCACATTTGTCTGCATTACATTAAAAACTTCTGTATAACGACATTTTTCAGCACAATATAGGCAATGCATAGCAGCTAGTATAAATGATGGAGGAAGAACCAGGGAAAACCCTGGAATGAACCACTGACCCATGAGAAGCTTAAAGCAAGTTTTCTCCCATACCCACATTGCCTGAGAAAACAAGGACGTAGTCCAGTTGGTAATGACAATGGTTTTCAAACAAAAACGATCAAATTATTGTCCTAGTCCATAGTTATCAACTGTAAAAGACCAGCACATAACTGGTCCACTTTCATGAATGAATAGAAAAGACAAGAATAATTGCATGTTAAAGATTGTATACCAATCTATTCAGTCCAGCCTTTAAAAAAAAAAACAACACATTCAGAATTGTATACAACCATGCAAGGTGAAACTACAAGTCTATGTCATGTAGTGATACACATCACAATAAATAACGTACAACACAGCAAATGTAATGACTAGGCATCAACACTGTATGAACACCTGTAAAGAATAAAGTTGCAAACAAGCAACATGGTGAGGTTTAAAATTAACTTTTGTAAAATGAATGTTCTTTTGAATCAACTCTCCACTTACCGGTATATACAACTGACAAATTATCAATAAACTGATACACATGAAATATTTGTTCACCCTATAAACAATTTGGGTGTGTGGGTTTAAAATGGTTTTGGTAGGCCAAATCAATGGAATATAGAATAAAATGTTAGTGTTGTGTTGGAAAAGTAGATGAATCCAATGGAAAATAAGAGTGTTTTAGCCAGTGGCCAGTTGAGGAAACTAAAGTAAAATGTCTTCCCAAAGACACACCTAGGCTACTTAAGTCAAGGGCCAATGGATTACAAGTCCAATTTTTGCCAACAGAGCAACTAACACACTATCAAATATGAGCACAGAGAGTTTGACTTGAATGTCAAAGTGTACCACAGATTGTGTTGACTGAGAACTAATTGTCACCTGTTTTTCATTTTCAAAAACAAGTGACTGTCTTCTATGTAAATCCGACATTGATTGCTCAACTGAGGCTTTAAAGTGGTCTGCATTTCCTATGACTCTTTCAACCCATTTTTATAAATTTTGATATTTTAAGTTTGGTTGTGGTGTCACAATTCACCACCACCATGCTGTAGCAGCATAGGTTACAACAAGCCGTACTTGCAAAAAATTAGGAAGAAGGCTTATTTTCTCAGAAACTGAGCATTATATATATATATATATATATATATATATATATATATATATATATAATTGTTCAAGTTATACAGACCACTAGTTGGCTGCTTACTACAATGATGCCTAATTCCAACTTTCTGATATTCAATTATCCCCCACTACAACTTGAAGTGTCAAACTGTCTAAAATGGGATGAGAAGGGTCAGAGGAAATCGGACTAACTTTAAACTTGTTTTAGAATGCTTGACAAGACTTTCCTCAACCAATCTACGATGTCATAGCCTCAGCTCAGTATGTCATACTTCAGGCTACGAACATATCTCATATCATGTAATGGAGCAAACAAAATCGCTTAAGTCAGAAAAAAATAAGCATAATCATGTTGTGAAAGCTTGGCTTTTTAAAAATCGATTAAACCATTGCACGATAAAATAAATTATCATGGTTTCTGCCATGACAGACAAGGCAAAACTCTCACCATGACCCATTTTCTGTATAAAGCTTGTAAGATACTGGATATTCTACGCTATGTTATTACCAATCAAGTGGCAAATATCAAAGTTATTGATAAACTGTTTTAACTTAGAATGCGCAGAATTTCTGACTCAAACCGCACCATATTTCAACTACGATTTCTATCTGTTTCCAAAACAAGGACTAAATGTCCTTATAAGGCACACAAACAAACATGGCTGTGAACGAAAGTAATCATTAGCTGAACTGGTATGGCTGACATTCTAAACGAAAATATTGGATAAGAATGGTAAATAAAGATTTTACAACTATTTCTACAATGATTTGCGATAATTCCAGTATTAAATAAGCGGACAACTCTATCTCATTATATGCAAGGAAGATGTTCAACTTGATAATATTACACACAAAAAAAACACCTGGTATGAATCACACCCGGCCTGCTCCACTGACATATATGCTCATGTTAGTACCCTGTCTACGAGGTAGGAGATGGGGTACTAATATTTGCACTATCCTCATCCATTACCATTGTAAAGTTAATAACAACATATATCTAACATGCAAGGGACCAGTACTGTAGCAAAGGGTGCCCATATGAACTAGACATTCCACAGGCCCATTTACTGTTTAACCTAAACGCATCTTAAGTTGAATAATATACAACATTGTACAAGCAAATAGATGCTCCATTGTATTTGCTAACAAGAAAGGAGGGGGGGGGGGTTATCCATGTTGCCCTACTGAGAAACACAAAGGTGTCGAAAAAATCGACATGTAATCACCAGGACCTTGCTTGTGCCTCGTCCAAACTTTGATCTGTAATTGTCATAATCTGTTGCAAAATGTCCCCAATTTCTTGTTTCCGTTGCTCGGAAGGTTCTTGTTCCCCCATGCCTCCATATTGACCCATCATTCCACTGCTCGTCAAACTGACGGAACCTCCCTGAGGATGCATATCCATTTTTCTGTGTTCCTCAACACTGATAAAGAATCTTTAGTCTTGCTACAATCAGGTGAAAAGCATGCACTTCTCCTTAATCCAAAGCATGGATAAACCGTTCCGGTTCACGGCAACCAGGTTTAGTTTCAAGATTTCACATCCACTTGACACTTGGGGTGGGTATTAGAACAATGCCAGTCAATTTCCACTCATAACACATTATGGCGGCCAAAACGACACGGTATCAACATTTTTCCAATATGGACCAATCAAAAGCATCTATTTCTGTGACATCACAAAAGTTATTATTACTGACCAATCATTGATGTATATAAGCTAATATCTTGTTCTCCGCCTTCAATAATGATTGACAGGTGCCCTTTCCTCGCCCTTCAGGGGATATGCTTTTGTTACGTCCAGCGACCCTCAAGCTTTGCATAAAATTTCCATCAAGTTGATATCATAACCAGATCTGTGTCCTTAATGGGCTCAAGCCCGAGACCATATCTAAGAATATGAAAAGTTTATTTGTCTCAAAAGAAAATGCCTAAAGCATATTTTGTTATTAGCAGACTGCCATCCCATGGCACTTTTATACTATGTATTAGCCCTAAGGATGTATATTTGCCTGTGGGGACAGTCCTCAATGAAAATTAAGAAATGTAATGTAAATGTACAGTTCTTATCAAAAGAGTATCGATCTCAAATAGGACCAGAAACTTTACTGCATTTAGCATAAATGTAATATCTTAAGTTAGGAACAAAATTTATCAACACTTTAATAAAGAGTAATTTATTGCCATTTATCATCGATATAAATTCATAGCTTATGGAGAGAAGAAAAAAAAATCGTATGGAATATTTTTTCTCCTCACATACATATGGGGGGAAAAAATCAAAAGGTAGAAAGATAAATTTTTTAATAATTGGGTGATAATTTTATGGCGGCTTGATTTTGATTACAGAGATTACAATGAAAATTAGAAAACTTATTCGTATTATAGATACATTTTTTTACTTATATTTCCGTAAATTTAAAATAAATATGCTATTAGAGTCGTGATGCTTTATCAATGTGTTTTAACATTTATATATAACATTGTTTTCTACATGTCTACATAAAGAATTATCCATAATAGAATAATATGAATCTTCCGATTTTAACATACGCAAGAAAAGCACTTAACATAGAAAATGAGAGCATGGGTATCTATATTCAAGATAAACAAACATTGGTGGACAAACTGCCAAAGTGCAAAACTACTTTTTGGGAAATAGATTTCAAAAACCAGATATTTTATAGACAATGGAACTGAAATCCCACACCTTTGGCACGTACGCTTGTAGTAGTTTTCTTATGATCACATTTGAAGAAGTATAGTGAACCCGTCGTCATGACAATATATTTGTACAGTTTGACGTCCTGTGTATCAGCAATACATCTTTCTGATTGCGATGTGTTGACTCGAATATGCCGACACGAAATTTTGCGTTGATAGCTTTTTATTATTATCAAAAGATTGCAGTATAACCACAAACAAACATACCATGTGACACACACACACACACACACACACACACACACACATACATATATATATATATATATATATATATATATATATATATATATATATATATATATATATATATATATATATATATATATATACGTATTTGATACATATACATAACCGTGTTGTCACATTTCAATTTGTAGCGTGTCTTATTCACATACCTGAACACATATAATATAGTATAGATATCAAGTCACAACGACCGCAAATTAATACATGTTCGAAGGTCGATAAGCAATTTTTACAACATAGACTGTCTTTCCGAGTTATTTCCCTTGGTACTAAACGTTGATTCCAGGTAGTCCATCTAATCAATATATATATATATATATATATATATATATATATATATATATATATATATATATATATATATATATATATATATATATATATATATATATATATATATATATATATATATATATATATATATATATATATATCTCCATTAAATGTGCATTGCACTAGAATGGTTATGAGTCAGAACACAATATATATATCGTCCTCCCACCGGTCTTCTGGGCAGATGAAAGTTTAATCTGCCCATGAACCACGTTGTACTTTTCTGCACTCTTGCTACAAATATCAATTAAATAAATGCATATTTACTCTGCTGAATGTTAAATTGATGATAAGTATGGATCTGTAAAAAAAAATGATTGCCTTTTTATCTATTTATTTCCGTTGTCTTTTTTTTTTACATTAATGAATTTAATTAAATAACATCACTGAGTTATCTCCCATTAGGTGTTAACATTTCTTGCACGTATCACCGACAAGCACTATACATATATAATATTTATTATTATGTCTAATAAGTTTTCAATAATGATAATTATTAACATATTATAATGAGTGAACTGCGATATGTTTTTGGAAATACCGCTTTTCTCTTTTGCTGGTCTTGATTCTAAACAAAGAGGATTGTAGCTGTCATTAGAAACACAAGCGATACCATTTATTTTAATCCCGGCTTAATACGTTCACAACTTTACTTATGTTCATATTATATGCTGCTGAATTCACTCTACAACAACCAACAAAACAAAAATGGTTTTTACTCGGAATTTTTTCCTACATTTATCATAATTTTTTGTTTTGGGGCAGATTTTGTTGGAAAATCTGAAAGAATAAAATAGTGAAAAAATCGTGATAATAATCGAATTGTTTACTTATAATAAAAGAATACTAGATTTAGTGTACAACATGCCTGCAATAATTAATTGGCATTGTGAATATGCGGAACCCCAATTCTTCAATGAACATGTACTGCTTAAGTTACAAAACTGTTCTGCAAACTTAATAACTTATTTCTCTAAAATTGCAAATAATAAGAGTCAGGAGGCATTTAGAAAAAAATAATTTGTCAAAATAAGTTAAATATCAAGATTAGTTTAATGGACGTTTGAAACTTTATTATCAAAGTAAAATTGCCTATTTTGAAGAGACGAAATCCTAATAGTAATACATGCAATTTTTAAAAAAAAGTAGTAATGTAGAGGACGCTGATTTATTTAAGAAATATACCAAAAAAGTGTATTTCATCTTCATTCCTCCAACGTAAAATAACCAAGAACCACTTCATAAAATCAGTAATGACAGATTTATATAAAACACTAAGCACGATTCTAAAAAAGTGTTGCAGATGCAGTAATCAGTTGTGAGTCACATTACTAACACATGTTGAGTAGCAGCCAGATGCTTGGCATGGTAGGAGTTGTATTTGCCTTGTCAGAATAGTTGGTAAAGATTTTGAGAGAACTTCTTGGATGGAAAAAAGTGAATTGGAGAAATGTGTGTATCCTTGTTACACTTCATTAATAATAATAATATGACTTTTGACAACTCTTTTTGTCTGCATGACTCAATGCTGATCTGTGTAAACAAATGTCGAGGCTGCGACAGATGTGTCCTCTCGAGAAATGAGTGTTTATTGAACTATGTCAGAATTAGGTAGTGTAAATGTAAGAAGTGTAACTTTACATAATACCCTGTTTCTGTAGTGTACGACTTGATATGATGTATTTGCGATTAAGGAAAATGTAAGAAGTGTAACTTTACATAATACCCTGTTTCTGTAGTGTACGATTTGATATGACGTATTTGCGATTAAGGAAAACGCTCGCCAAAAAATAACGCAAAACCTGCTATCCAGTTTGTCTAAGTCAGTGCTTGCATACGAATGCAAAGACATAATTACGGAAAAAGTATGTACAGTCGTATTGACAGACAAAGGACATTTTTTTCACATGATACCTAAACATAGTATGTACAGTTGGATCACTTCGTCTATGTGCTGCATATCCATAATAGTATCATTATTTTCGTGGAAATATTACATCAAGGCAAGAATATATAAAAAAGGATACGATGCCATATTTTTTTTTCCATCTTTACGCAAATCGAATAACGCAGATTGATTTATGCTGCCGAGAAACATTAATTTTCTATCAACTTTTTCCAAATCTGAGGTTGTATACGAAATGGTAAGAAATTTTTACCTATACAGAACACTTTTGTACAGGCTCACGGGCAGATAAATGAAGACCTATTTAACAGGATACCTAAATATGTTATATACTGTTAGGTAGCTTGGACTCCATACTTCGTATCCATGGTTTGATAACCATAATATTTGGAAGATTGCCAACAAGGCGGGGAGAGATTCTTATAGCCCCTAAAGTAGCCTTAGTAAACAATACCAAACTTTTTCTTTTGCGCTTTTATACAAATCTAATGGTATGAATCAATATAGACTGTCATGAAACACGAACATTGGTATCAAATGTGTCCAAATCTGTGCTAGTATACGAATGGTAGGACATAATTATATATGCTGAAAAAGTATGTACAGTCGCACTGACAGACAACGACGATTATTTTAACGCGATACCTACATATATTATATGTACATATATTATGTATGTTATTATATATATTATGTATATTATTATATATATTATGTATATTATTATATATATTATGTACAGTTGAATTCTCTGTGCTGCATATCCTTATGTTTATCACCAATTTACGTGGAAACATCAAGGCAAGAATAGACGCACATAAATAAGATATATTTATCCATATGGTAGCTAAACTAAGCGATATTCAGGAAACAATGCCAACTTGTCTATTTTGCATTTTCACCCAAATCCAGTGGTAGAGATCGATTTAGACTGCCAAGAAACATTTGTTACGTGCTTAGGCTCGAATAAACAGTAACATAGAAAGAGTGAAAATAACAAGCTTGTAAAAACTTAATAAACAATTTATTGAGCACAAATATTTTCCAGAAAAGAAAAATAAACTTACGGTTTTAAGAATCAATTCCAAAATTAATCCAAAAATAATTCAAAATATTATCCACTAGAGAAATTGCAAAAGTCCTGGTAATAAAATATCCAAATAATTCTAAGTTCGAATTCCAGCGAAGTATCCAATATGCAAGACGATGTCACTTGATGAAGTCAGTTATTATTAATAAAATTTCTACGAGCACAGTTCTTTTCCAGATAAATAACAAACTAATTCCTCTTGATCCAATCGAATTGACACAATTTCCAGTACAAGGTAATTTAAAATAACTCCAAAAGACACAACTTAATATTTTAAAAGCCCAACTTCTACTGAATAGCTCGCTCCAAAATATAATTTATATAGCTGTTTTAACGTAAACAAAGGGTCATGTGATCTTCTAGAACCTTTCAGAACAAATTTACGTTCAAAAACTTACGTAGCCAGTGTATGACCCAACTAAAATAGAAAGATGTTTATCTAAAACTCCACAATGCCCTTGGAACCAAATAAACATTTTAAAAGCTTGTTTACAACTCTGAAGCCAGGTCAGAAATGAGGTCAACACCTGGTGTTAACTCTGTAAAGTACGGTTCACCCCCCCCCCCCTTCAACGAACGAATCTTAAAACTTAAAGTGCCAAATTTGAATCTAACAAACAGACAATAAAAATAAATATAAATGACTTTTATTAAATATACGCAACACATTTAAATTTATATCAACGATTTCCTAATATGTAGCTGCATGCGAAACTTGTGTATAGACGCACGGACAGACAAATGACTTATTGAACCTCATACCTAAACTATTATATACTATTGGATAGCTGTGTCACTATGCATTATATCAATAGTACTTGGAAACGTCTGAACAAGGCAATGGATCAATCACATATAAGAATATATATCTCCGTCAAGTCGTTTAGCTTGGAGATATTGAGGAAACAATAATAGATATTTTTAATTTGCATTTTTACGCAGATCTAAAGACACTGAATGATTTAGACTGCCGAGAAACATTTAAATTGATATCAAATTTGTCCAAATTTGTGGTTGTGACCTCTGGCTAACAGAGGAAGATAAAGAAAGAGACTACCTCCTCCTTGAGTCAAGAATGGGAACGTGTTCGTCCTGTCCAAAGCTTCTCCACCCATGTGTAAAAAAACTCTAAAGATGTCATCGATACCATGTGTGAATGTTGTTTGAATGTCTTGAATGTCACGATACCTTTGGCTCCACATCAAATCACCCAGACAATTTCGTACAAATACCACGAAATCGCCCATAGAGTTTAATTCAAATATCAACAATATATTTTCATGCAAATACCACGAAATCACCCAGACGGATTCATACAAAAACAAAAACAAAAACAAAGAATAAAAGCGTTCTCGTTTTCCGAGTATAAAAGTTCAATCGTATTATATGTAAATGACATATTTATTGCCTACCACTAACACACACACACACACAATATATATATATATATATATATATATATATATATATATATATATATATATATATATATATATATATATATATATATATATATATATATATATATATATATATATATATATAATTGTTTTCATCGGTCGTTAGTTTTCAATTACAGTGTATTTTACATGCAGTCTACAGTTAGGGTATTGACAAATTTGATATATACATGTCTGGTATAAATAATTTATGTACTGAATAAAATGTTTTTAGGCACAGGTCCCGGCTGGTGACTTAAATAAACTCAATTGCCCTGACTGAAATTCCACAAACCCGGACAGTTCTAACCTGTCAGTTCTCAAGCCGGGAGAATAAGAAAAAAATCCCATTTTGGGGGGGTATTTCCACGCCTACTTCCTGATCTTGTAATATCACCCAATTTGTTGCAGGAACTCCCGATTATTACATTATGTCTGTCAATTATGATTTCTTAGAAGAAAAAACAAACCAGACATAAATATACGTAAAGCAGGGACGTAACCCTAAATTTGAATACGGTGTAAAATTGCTTAGGTCTCACTGGACCGTTTTTTTTTGGCAACTTTTTTTCCGACAATGACTTATAGCAGAAAAATGATAATAATATTACATTAAAGACACAAATAAAAATTAACGAATGATTTTTGTTGAAATAATGCTTGTGAGATTCTGACTGAGGTATTACAGTTAATTCCTTGTGCAACTAGTGGATTTTATACTGAATCAACACTGCCCCAAACCCCTTTTTTACATTCATATTTGTTTATAGGAAAGAGCTTTTTTGAATATTTTCCTGTGACAAGACAGCTAAAAGAATCAGTATGTGCCTTATACATGAATACAGTTCACTAGTACAGTAGCAAATTAGCATAATTTTCATCTCCCCTCAACCATCTAGATTTTTAGATATTTACCTCTGTAGCAGACACATGTATATACGTAAGCCAAGTTGGCTGATCATTTGAAGCCCAAGTTACGAATTTGATCTCCAATGCTAGTCTAACTGTGACAGGCAGTCATCGACAAGTCAACCAGTTTCCAAGCCTGATTTAAAGTAAATCTAAACCACATTACAGATTTAGCTTATGCTAGGATTGTGATAATTAGGCTCATGCCTTCTATCTTAAATATTAATTGGGGAGGTGTCAAAATGCGAAACTATCCAGTGAGGCCTTAATCTCAGAATAAAAAAACAAACCAGACATGAATAGATATAAAGCAGAGATGTAACCCTGAATTTGCATGGGGTATAAAAATGCTTAGCATATATACGGAAATTAAGAAGCCCGTCATTATTTGCGAACTGTTGCCATGTTTTACCCGCATACCCCCCCCCCGAAATTGTGGTATTTTAGTAACGAAATAATTAATATCACACAACAATTTTGTTTTTCTTCAGTAATCAGAATGCCAAGATTAAACATTATTCTTGATTATGTAAGATTTTTAAAACCACTACAACAGTACTGTAGTAAAAAAAAAAGAAAAGATTGTCACCAATCTGTTTAAATC